>LQNS02000140.1:1652031-1689704 GCA_001587735.2 Parhyale hawaiensis
GGAAGTATGGAAGGAAGTATGGAAGGAAGTATGGAAGGAAGTATGGAAGGAAGTTTGGAAGGAAGTATGGAAGGAAGTATGAAAGGAAGTTTGGAAGGAAGTATGGAACAAAGTATGGAAGGAAGTATGGAAGGAAGTATGGAAGGAAGTATGGAAGGAAGTATGGAAGAGAGTTTGGAAGGAAGTATGGAAGGAAGTATGGAAGGAAGTATGGAAGGAACTATGGATATGGATGCTTCATGTAGGATAAAAAGAACATGCACCTACTGCCATATTATATGCAGTCAGATGAGTGATAAGGAAAACAGGAATTTAATCGAACCGCACGAATCGTGGAATCAAATTGCGATCTAGGCACATTCAGAGTAAAAAAAGTAGCTGCTAAATCACGGGACTATATATATATATATAAGACGGTCTATGGTAAGTATGATACGCTACGCTGTGCTGTCATACATAAGAATGGGATGTTTGTTCAAAAAAATTTCACGTCAACTAATTTCTTCGTATGACTGGTTCAAGCCGTCAGTGTTGCGTTACATACGCAACTAAATAATATTCTTAATCAATAAATATAATGTGCAGAGGCCAGTACCGCTTATTTTGTTGAGTTTACTATCTAATGCCGTAAATTCGAGCACTGACTCTCATTCCACAGAAAGTCAACAGCTGCTAAAAACACTGTAAGTCGATAATACGTATCAACGACTGGATACTTTCATTTTGTACATTATACGTTTTTTTTCTAACAATGAAAAGAGAAAAAAGTTAAAGGCAGAAGTGCAATATGATTGCGAAGCTGAAAGTGTAGAGTGTTAATTTCACTCCTCACTTTCCGTGAAATATTGTGAGGGTGCTAAAATTAGTCTTAGAAAGGTGTCAGAGCCTACAAAGAGTGTTTAAATTAGCCTTGATGGGAGATTGTGGGGTTTGTCTCGTCTGCTCTTGTTTGTACAGAGGGGAATAACTGTGGTTGAATTCACGTAAAAATTGATGTTTAACAAAATATTTTTCGCAAGTTGGTTGAATATGATAGCATCCTATGAAAAAAATAAATAATTGTGGCACACAGTCAGTTTATTTACAGAATTTTGGAAAAGTTTTGGATAAAGCAGAAATAATAAATGGCAAACACCAAGATACCATTATAAAAAATGAGTCAAATATTTAGAAATTCAGTTATAAATTAAAGTCAAATTCATAAACTAAAGAAAAGTCGTGCGACAATTGGGAAATTTCAGTACAGCCGTTATGAAGGGAAAAAACATGCCGAATATAAGTACATACACCCGCTACAACTATTTTTCTTAACCAACAGAGATATATCGGCTGAGTTAGGCAGGGGTCACGAAATAATAATTATTTCCAATCGGGGATAAGGCCTATAAGCTTGAAGCGCCCCTCTAGATTTCCATTGTATAGTAAATTTTCAAATATTTATAATCCCGATATTCGGTGATTTTAGTACTTTTGCATCAGTTACGTCAATAACTGATTTGGCGAATAGAAAACAAAATCGTCTGATCCTCGAAAGCCATTTTAGATAATATATTTTAATATTAAATAACAGTCGACAGGATTAAAATTTAACCTTTTAATCCTGTTGACTGTTCTTTAATATTAGACTTTTTGCCTTAGTGTATTTCATAATAATATATTTTTATGTTCGCAAGCTGCAGCTCAAGTATTTTGTTGTACTATTCTTATGATAACAGGCTGTCTTTTTGGGGCAAGCGGAGACCCAACAGAAGAAGACCAGCGTCGTGTCCCCTGGACTTCATTCGAAGACGACAAGGTGTCTCAAAGTAGAAGTGTATGAATAGAGAAGCTTTCATTTACATGCGGAGTAATTTACGAATAGAAAGCTTATACATGTTAACAAATTTACAGTGAATAACAATCAAAATGAAATGGAAGGAAAGAAAGAAAGGAACATGGACTTTCTACCCTAAATCAAACCTTCCGAGGTGTATTAGAAGATATTTATAGATACCTTATTATAAAGTGATTAAACTATGAACCGAGTTGGGTGTAGATATCTATTCCCACTCCACTAAGTGCATACAAAGCTGATAATCTATAAATGAGACGTAGTGAAACAATAATGCGAGAAAGTTGTTTTGTCTCGGTAAAGTGGCAGGTAATAGTAGTAGAAAGCGAATTGCGAGGGAGATGAGTGTGCACACACGTGACCATAACAAAGCCCTACCTTGTATCATAGCCAGTCTCAACTAATCGCATTTGGCAGTTTCCCCACTTGAAGAATGACTCTTCTGATTGGTTGTACCGGACTGTGACGTCATAACAGGTAATTTGGTAATTTCTCACATTGGACTGTGGGCCCTTCTAGTTGATTACAACGGACAGTGACGTCGCAGCACGTCACAGTAAGGCGCTTTTTGATAGGAACACAAGCATGAGGGAAAGCTCGGCTCTTCTGAGAAGGTCAACTGGCTGTGACGTCATGCACGGCTCTGTTTTAGCAACATGAGAAAACGTTCGTCTCCTCTACCTATGAGTGAAGATATATCGCGGCTGTGACTTCGCAAAAATGGATATTTTTGCTGCATATGTTAAAAGTGATACTAATGTCGCTGTTAGTTGAAACATGTTTATGAGAGTAATCCTAGTTAATTATAAGAAAATTTAAAATAAATTGTTAGCAGTACACTACATTAAGAGGGCACATTGAATCTCCGCCCCTACAGAACGAAGGAAAACATCTCTGAAATAATTTAACTATTGAGAAACATGCTTGTGCTTAACCGTTTACAGAATGCGCTTCAAGATATCACGGCATTTGCATAATTTTTTACCAATAATTCTCTGCTTTGGCACAGGAAGCTCGTAAATGTCATGGATTTCGTGTCTCTTCGTCGCCCCCGTCTTATTGAGCGATTTGCTATTTGCAACAATTCGAACACATAGAAAACTAAGTTATTTAGCTTTCATTTACAGATATGAGTGACGACGGAGGAAGGTCCACCGCAGTCTACAAAGCTCGTATATATCTGACTCTGGCTGGAGCCTGTTCGCCCAAGTCAGTCGTACTGCGCTTCAAGAATTTGAATATTTCTTTCGGCTCTGTGACTAGCCCTCACTAGTGGCCTACTTTGGCTGAACAAGTGTCCAAATATTGATTGTAGTTGGTAATCATCTATTGTTGCAATGTTACTCCTGCCGTTTCTATTGCACTCCTTCGTGGATGTTACACGTTGTGTTATTACTACCATATGCTTTGATTAATTCAGGCATGAAAGGGTGACTGCACTTCACCAATTTTGCCGAATTTCGCAGACGACGCGTGATTCAGTAGCTAATAAGAAGCAGCGACGTTGGAGTTTTTCTCTTTCGATCACGGGAGTGAGTAAAATAAAAATCGGTGAATTTTAGACCATTTGTTCGTTCTAGAATTATTTGAGCTTGCCCTTGCAGTAAGAATCAATTGAATCAGTTAAGTGTGACTGATTATCTCAATTATAATCTGCAAAGTCTACTCCGTTTGTTGGCATAAGAAAATGATTAGGCTGTCACACAAGAAAATAGTGTGATTTTTCATGAGTTTCTTTATTAGCCCATTATTTACTCGATAATGTCTGTGCTCGTGTTAAGTCTCTGTATCATTTCACGCAATGTAACTATTTATCAATTGCTATCCCTGACTCTATGACTACACTAGTACGTTGGCAACTGAACTGTATCGAGTGATTATGTCATATAAATACAATTATATTTACCGATAATATTGGGTCACTCTGCCGCCTCAAAAGCTCTGTGAAACGATTTTGTTGACACCGGGACTTCCCAGAGATAATTCAAAAGATTTCGTTCAGCAAGTGAGAGATTTAAAAATGAGCTAAAAGGGACACCGAAACCAGTTATTCGTTACGATAAATTGCCTTCTATTATTAAACGAAATCCCAGTAAGACTTTGCAAAGTATTTCTTCGGTGCACAGATATTTCTCGCGACTGTTTCTCGACAGCTGAAGAACACTGGAAAATCCCAAAGGGCGGACAAGTTTAGTTCATATCAACTTAATGATATCCAGAGAAAATGTGCCTTACAGTGTGCTCGATGTTACTCTCTTGGAAGGAGAGAAAACCATTTTTGCATCGACTCTTCACGCGTGATGAGCAATATGGATAAATTACGATAACAGCAAGAGGAGAGGGCAACGGTGAGAACCATGGTCATCAAAACAGTATTCAAAACCATCAAGTTGATGGTCACTGGGTAGTAATCTACAAAGCGGATCATCAATTACACTTGGTTTTTCTTATACCTATAAGAGGGACACAGCCCCGAAAACGCTTGCATAAAGGTGAATTCGTACACATCGAATCTATGTACATGGTATAAGAGGGGTTACGTTCAATTTTTTATTTCTCTCAATCATAAACCGGCTACTTTTTCATAATAATACCGCACTAAAGCACAACTACAACACAACGGTAATGGTGCATTATAAAAATCCATATGAAAAACTCAGTAAGCGAGAAAAACAAGATACTTTATTGCGTCATTGCCTCACGCGAGCACAAATCGCAAATCGCACGAGATAAAAGAATGAATTTTCTCGCGTAAAAAAAAAATAACGGTCACAATCATCCTTTCGCATAACAGCAAAATTCGCGTGTAATGAATGTGCATATAACGACAACCAGGTGTATTAGATTTTGCAATGGGACGGAGCAGTAACATACTGTTGTCATGAGATAGATCGTACTGGTGAAAAATTGAAAAGGTAGAAGCCAGGACTAGTGTACACAAAGGGGTGGCCAAATTTGGCTTCACGAAAATGCACGGCTTCACACTTCAGAAACTACAGCCCGCAAGTTGTAAATTATGCAATGTCCTCCATATTCTCCTGATATCACTCCAACTGATTATCATTTATTAAACATTTAGAATTTATGAACAACATTTAAACTTCTTCACACATAGAACAAGTAACTGAATCATTCAAATAGTTTTTCATTTTCGCAAAAGACAGTGCTTCTTTTTTTTGAATACGCAGTTGAGCGAAGGTCATTGATAAATATTGCTCTTGTTAAAAAAACAGTACTTAACACTTCAAAAACAATTTGATTTTTCCTTTTTAAGCGCATTATTTCAAGTGTGACAACCTAATATTAGCGTCTCTTTCGGTAATGTAAAACTTTCTCCAGTGTAGTGAGGGATTTGAAATAAAACCCAGTGAGTTTTAGATCATTGAACGGCAATAGAATTATACTCCAATTTAATTATTCACGCTGAAAGCGAGAAAGAGCAAGCATTATTATAGGTTCAGAACAGCGTTTCAAGTGAGGCCGGAGGAGAATGCATATCATTAAAACTTTCGAAATGATTTTTTTCCCCAAACTCTAGTGTTACCGGAACTAGGGCTAGCTTCGATTTTATATAATAAAGAGTAATATGTTCTAGAGGATAATTTAACGCTGGAGAGGCAACGCTGACCTTACTTTACCTTGTTCCAATAACTTAGTCTTAGAACATAACGCTGGTATTATTTTCTTTAATCGAACATTCCCAGAAAAGTGCGTTTTTAAGTTATTACTTTTAAGTTATTTACTAAAATAATGGCAATGTTTTCTCCTACCTCCGAGTGGTGAAACTAACCCACTTACAGTAATGTTTGTACAAGAAGTGTAGGCACATCACACATTACTACTTTCCACATTTATAAAATAAAAATTTAAGTAGCCGAAGTTTCGTGTTTTTGTTTACTTTTAACACCGCGTAGAAATATAAATAAGAGAAGCAAACAGTAACGAGAGGTGAGAGGAAAAGAGTGCGTCAACAGTGCAATTGGTCTAGCATTTACTGCAATGGATTTATCAAGTAAAGAAAGTTTGATTATCGGGATGTCATATACCATGGTTAAATAATTTATTCCTTCCTTAAGGCATTACTACCACTTCAAATTGACAGGAAACAAATTAATTTTAGGGTTCAGTTTGAGAAGTTTCCGCCCACGCACCGAAAAATCCCTGTAACGATGATTTTATATTTACCTTGACAGAGGCAAATTTAAGCAGGCGTCCAAATATATTTGCCTGTTAAAAGGTAGATATAACTTACCGAGATTTTTCGGCGTGTAGCGTGGAATAGTACCAGGGAAGGGTGAAGCTTTATCTGGCAGCCGGACCAACATAGAAGGATATACAGTATTTACACCCGTCTTATCAGCTACATGGCAGTTTTAAATTGGAGTTATATGATATCAGAAGCTATTTAGGTCACGTTGTTACAACTGAGAACGCAGGAGACTTTCCGAATTCAATTGGCATATTTTTCGTTTGATGAGCCTCGACAAACAGATTTAAAACTAGTTCGTACTGTGTTAAATTCTAGGAATTTGTGTCAACATTTCGAATTAGCAAGAGTTTATCCAATGAAAGCTTGATTTGAAGCTCCCACAAACAAAACATGCCATGATTTAGGAAGATCACCTGGGTAACGAAATAGAGTTTTGTATTTCTCCAGGTTCAAATAAAATACGTTGCCAGGTAGCAGTAAACGAGAGAAGGTACGAAGACCAAAGAAGACTCCACCGATAAAAGCCTGTAAATCTATGAATAAGAGAGTCAGATACAAAGGTTCAACACTGAACAGTCATTGGTTATTTCAGCCGGGTGTAGGGGGCTGGCAGAGTGCTGAGCGGTGTCATGGCTACACGATGGGACCTGTAAAGCTAAATTAGGTACTGTCAACTAGTTAGACACACACCATGGTAGAGGTAAAGGAGGTACTTTCAAACAACTGTTTACTTGGTGTCATAAGTAATGGAACCATGATCAACCAATAGTAGCGCTTAGATCGCTCACGTGATTGTAAAGCATCGAGTGCGTAACCAGTCAACGCAGCTGTTTTTCTTTACTAAAGTGACGTCACGTGCGAAGCCGAAATAATGTTTTCCAAGTGGCTAGATTGGTGCGTAAATTTCTCCTCAAAAACGAAGCTACCTCCTTTACTACAACGTACTCACAACAACAAAAGGTTAACTTCCAGGTAGAGGGCAGTCAGTATACGTACGCCAACCCTTTAATGCACAGCGTTCCATATTAAAAAGGTAACAGACAGTGTTATTTTTAACCGAAATTCAAGAAGATTATGCCATGCATTGAAGGGTTAGACATTAACCCTCTCTCTCCACGGGAGTTTTTTATCTATATCATTATAAACTTATGGTATTCTAAAGGGCCAGTGCTTGTTGGCATTTTCTGGGGCAGCGATGAGCAGTTGTTGATATGAGGTTGTTGTATGTGTTATATTTACATAGTGAAAAAATGGCGCTAGAATACGTCATCGAAATCCAGACATGAAGCCAGGCCACTGCCCATGAGCGCACAAAATGCCAAAAGTTTAAGTTTTATGATGCAACAGCTGTATTTACCGTGATTGCAACTTAGCGTGCTAACATAATTAGCTAATCTGTTTGTTATCACGAAACCTAGTCTCACTCAGGTTAAGTGATATATTTGAAACTTAACCACTGTCGTGGCGGCTAAAACTTTTGATTTTTTTTTTACTGATTGCGCAATAATGTATAATACCATCCGAAGACGTGCTTGCTTCTCCATGGTAGCATCATTGGGAAGATGGTAAAAGTACTTCTCATTATTTTTCCTTTTCGTTGGCATAGGCCTGAACCTTTCCTCTTCTCTCCAGTCGGCACCGCCGAGTGCTGCACCATTCAAGGCAGCTCCCACTCCTGCAATATTCCTTCAATCTTCTGATCATTAAGCTCATCAAACATCTTCAGCAATATGCGCCAATCTTCGAAAGCCCGTAAAGAAAAGAAGAGACCTTTGAGGACGAACTTAATTTTGGCAAAAAAGAAAATGAAAGATCGATATGTAGTGAACATCGGCAGCAGCAGCAGCAAGTGGTGTTCGCTAAATCCAAGAAGTGCTTTTGCGCCGACATTTTACTGCATTTTTGCCTTCATTGACGAACCTTGGTAGTTGGAATTGCAAACAAGAAAGTGAATGAGGCTCAAAATGTCAAGTCTCAAACTCGAATGTCTCAACTTTTTGTCAGAAGAGAAAATACGAATTTCACTTAGATACGAGCGAAGTAAAAAGTCTCCATTGGCTGCACTGACTGTCTGGCTTGGGGTCGCTGACGAGGTTTTGGAGTTTTTCCAACGGTTTTATTTTTTGGGAATTTTTGCTTTACAGAAACAAGTGTTAAGAAAAACAGGAGGCAAGTCAAGAGAATAGTGCAGAAGAGGTGGATAGTTTTCCATCTCGCTGTTTCAGCTCCAAGTAAATCTGCAATGTCGTTTTGGCCACTTGCAGCCTTGTTTTGTTTGTTTTGTCTTGTTACTTAAAATGATGATAAACTAATCCAAGTTTTTCGAAAAGCCATTAGCCTAGTCATATGTGCTGAAATTTCCGGTATTTTTTATCAAAACTATTGGAATATTCACGGAAGTGGCAACCAGCACTCACCCACTGATGTTAGACAGCCATTGACAGCACGGCCAATCGTGTAGGTTAACATCAACTTGGTGGAATCTAAGATTGAGCACGATTAAAATAATAATAAGTTGAAACAGAGTAAATAAATATACTACGATTGTCATGCTTTTGAATTAATGTTTGTGTATATCAGAGTGGGGTGAAGAAACGTTTTAGGCATTTTTATTTTGCTATTGAATTAATGGTCAAATTTTCAAGCTAGAACACAAGAAAATTTATATCAATACGAACGCGATGTTTGAAAACAAATAATTTTGATGCAGTAACAAATCTCACAAAACTTTGCAATTATTGCAAATAAAGGTTTCTGTTGTTTTAAAGCTGCTTTCGGATTATCCTTCAACAATGTTTCTCTTCGCGAGTGCGTAGAAAGGTTGGTGCCCATCGATTCATATACCTAACAGTGGTCCCTTTTTACTCTGGTCCATATAGTAGTTGTTCGGCAGCCAGAAATTTTGTACGGAATTCAAAAATGCTCAGTGAAGTTATCTGCAGTTGGTATGAACAAAATAGTATTGATCCTCTGTTATTATTTTTTTTTAATCAGCTGAAATAATTTCAAGCAAGAAAATATCATCTCTTTTTCAACGCAACAACGTCTAGCTTTCTTCATATCACATGTTGGCAAAAAAATCAACATAGCCATAGATAAAACTAATGGTAGAAATTCAAAACAAATATATAAAGAACACAAATTTGACAAGTAATGAACATATTGCCGTGTTGCAAGCACTGCCGGAAAAATAGACAGATCGTGTCTTGGAGCTTTGTGAAATGAAAGTTGCAATTGGATCACGGCGTGCGGAGTCTGGTCAAGTGCTTTACCTAGTTCGCACTCTAAATATTGGTGCCGTTGGATGCTTTGAGTCTGTTCTTTTCTGTGTTTTTTTTATCGAATGGGAGACTTGTTTCAGAACAGCCTGAAGGTCGTTTTAGGAACAGAGGCAGAATTTATTACGTCCTGAAGGCGGTTCGAGGAGCACAAAGTTCAAGTAAAGGTCAAACAATCGAAAAATACACGAGCGTCGGGCACTCGACTAACAGAAACGCTTTCGAAAAACAAGATTTATATAGTTCAGTAAATTTTTGCAATTGTCGGTTCTACTAATGATTTGTGCGAGTAAGAGGTTGCTCCAATAACAGAGTCAATATTGCAGTCGGTGGGCTGAGTGGGCTCACCTTGCATCCCCCCTCTCCCTAGAACTAACGAAAGTACGTGTAAATGGTAGTATGTGACCCATATTTCTACTTTTTTAACGTTACCATTCAATATTTACGGACGCAATACTATTCCTTCCTATGCAGGGCTTTGAAGGCGTGTACCCCAATATTTCTACAGCTTTTTGGGGGTGGACGAAACCTAAACTGACATACCTCTGAATTGGGTGGTCATAGGAAAGTGAATGACCCCTCAAAATGTTCATCTTGAACTACTCTATAAGTGAATATGGCTTTCGTCCAAATTGTGCTACTATAATCAGATCCAAAGAGGTCAATTCACTGATTTTTTGAAAATTCAAAATATGACATCTGAGTGTATAAATGCTCCCTGAAAATCTAAAATTGGAATAATTCAACTAGGAGCCTACATAGTCCAGCGGACATGTGCATATTATGTTAGAATTGTGGGTTTTTATGTAGAAGCATGAAACTTGGCACAGGTGTAGAGCATGACAATAGTAATAGGTATATATATATATATTTATATTTCCCATTATTTCCAAAACTACGGCCTAAATCACAATAGTTGTGGGGTCTAAATGCGTTTCTTTTTCAAAAATACATATAATGTGCAAATTTCAGACCAATCGGTCCACAATCGATCATTTTGACCCCTTGTCCCCCGCCCCTTCGGACCCCTCTTTGGAGGGGTTCTAGTGTCCCTAGTCCCGTAAAATTTCAGGGCACACTTTTCCACTACCTATGGACTCTTTCTCAGCAACAAACAAAAATTGATAATCTTGACCAAAATCGCTGAGTTTCGCAGGATGATCCCCTTAAAGCAGTCCAGATTATTGGTAAATCTCCGCTAGCTTCAACGATAGTAACCTTGATGTTCCCTTAACTGTAACTGATCGGGAATTAGTTTAGAAATATCATCACGATAGTGCGCCATCCCGAGCGGTTGAGATTGTCGGTTACTCCTGATTTTACAGATTCGGTTGAATCGTTCTTGGGGATTTGGCAGATCAGAAAAATGAACAAACTACAATTAGATTGCCGCACTGTCATTAACGATACAAATGTGGTTACAAATGGGTGCAGATGGGTTTTCAATGATAGTCTTTTTTTTTTTCTTAACGGCATTCTACTGTTGTCAAGCTGCCTGAAATAAGCACAGATGAGAGCTAGTAGTCACTGTCTTTGCAACAAGAGCTATCAAGAGTAGACCCATGAGCATTTTCCAATTAGTTATGTTTGATGGATGGGACCTATAAAAGTCACGGCTATATGGCAAGCATTCCACAGACTCAATTGTGTTGGCATATGTTGAACCGAAAGTAGTATATGACTGTAACAATCCAATGCATTGTGAATAGGCCTACACTGATTTGGAGGCATACAAGGCTCATACAAAATACATGGCTGGTTTACTACAATACATAGACAAATTAGCACGTTTGGCACGTACCTCCAGTGCTGTTTACCCTATACACAAAATGTATTGGGTACTTAACTTTCATGATGAGTGACTTCTCATGCAATATAATTGACACAAAATGTTGCTTACTTATTGCAGTAAATGTTGATATACTGTTTTATTGAATGGTCTATCAAATATCACGTAGCAAATGTGAAGATAAGTATGACTACCTTTTGATTGAACGACAATCTTCATGTTCATGCTTGGCTTATGTTCATGTGTAATTTACCTGAGTGGTCATAGGTGTCACTACTGAGTCTGCTTTGTCTCTATCGATAGACGGAGCTTCAAAACTGAAAAAAAAACGTCTATCTGAAGAAGATTTTATTCGGTGAATGACTCATTCATGTCCTGAAATTGGTCACCTAATCACTGAATTAACTGGGTGGCCAAGAATGTAACTTTGAAATTTTCCTATAGTGAAGGTAAGTTGAATGTTATGAGGTATATCAAGGTTCTACTAGTTTAAAATACGTAATTGAACCTCAGGCTCATCATTGTGGATGACTTATTGTGGTATATGTTGCTCATAAACATTTATAGCTTTACCGCCACAAATTTCAGGATTTTCTGAGCATTTTGACTTTTTTTCGTCAAAAACAGAGTTATCAGTTTGGAAAATAATTGCATATTAGCAGACTAAACCTGCAAAGGGATGTCTGTGTAACATACTGAGGGCTGCTAGTTGAATTATTCCAAATTTCAGAGCCTCAGGGAGCATTTATTAACTCAGATGTCAGATTTTATATTTTCACAAAAATCGGTGACCTAACCTCTGTTGAACTAATTATGGTAGCACAAATTATATTTTGGAGGTCATTCAGTTTCTTATGACCACCGAGTTCGGAGTTATGTGAAATTAGGTCTCCTCCACCCGAAGAACAAGCTGTAGCAATATTGGGGTACACACCCAACATCAAAGCCCTAGGAATAGTATTGCGTCCCTAAATTTTCAATGTTAGCATGGAAAAAGTGGAAATATATCTAGGTCACACACTACCACTTACATGTGCTTTTGTCAGTTCTGGGGGGGGGGTTTGCTCAGACTATTGTACCTGGTGTCACCCTGCTGGTAGAATCTACAACTCAAAGGTCTGGTTCATCCCCCTGATGCTACTCACAAGAGATGAATTACGCACCACTGCATTGCCACGTGGGAGAAAGGGCCAAGGTGTACAGAATAAAGCGATAAGTGCTTCAGTTCAGAAATTAACTATTTTAAATCCATTCAACATCTAACAGCCAGCAATGATTAGTTTCGGGAGAGCTAAAAATACCGAAGGAAGTAGAGATCAATACAAGATAAGTAAGGGCCTGCAAATCTAAGAACTGCGCATTGAGTAGCTATAGTGTCCAATAACCAGAGGTCTTCTGCTGGGTCTAGTGTAGACATTTAAGGTAAAGAAGAGAGACTAAGATGTGTTGACATACTCATATTTGGAGCTGGTAAGGGTACATCAATTAGACATCACTTGATACGAATATAGGTACTACAGCTTCGGCGAGTTTGGAAGTCCACTCAGGCATCGGTACAGGGATGAAATATACTGCTATGGGTTGGAAAGAAGCTATGAAATGGGCCTTCAAGTGGGCAGAAAATTAGAAAAGAGCAGCCTTATCAAATGTTGAAGCAGTTACTTCAGTAATCTCCATATTGCCGGTTATCAACTGTTCAAACAATATCATCAAATTGAAAACTATAATTCTGCTGGTTGTTTTTAGTTTGAGGGGTAATTTAGTTATTATATACAGCAGCATGGCTGTTCATTGGTTATCTATACATTTCATCACAGTTTATCATATTGACTTAAAAAGCAGTGCAGTGCGTACGTGACATTCAGAGATTGCATAGGCACCGTATTATTATAATTTACAGTTAACGCAACGAAGCCTCCTTTGGATTGTTATTCCAAGTCTTTTAATAGAACTAGGAAGCTGTTTGACTCTTCTCATCACACGAATATTGAACATCCCAGCTCAACCGTCGCGACAATGTGGTACGTCGGAGAAACTGCTTCAAACATCGATAACAAAGGGCACGTAATTACAAGGTTAACAGTGAAACTTCGTTAAGGTCTCAGTAGATACTTCTGGGCTGCGGTGAAACGGATCGGTGATAAGATTGGCTGTTGCGAGGAGAAGGAATGAAATTTCGTAGAGACCCTCCACGGTCGGCGTTTGCTGCGCCAGCGGACGATGATGGACGCCTCGCCTCTTCATCTGGAAATCCTTGCCTTGAGTTTCGCATAGATCGACCTGAGTTTATTAAAAGAAATAAGAAACTAACTCAGACTAGGTCACATTGCTGACCGATTACCTATACTACCGTTGTCGCATGGGCACTGATCCCATATGTTGACTTCGGTGACGGGAGTATTGTACGCCTGGCCTATAGTATTGTAATTCCAGTATGCATTAGATTAATAAAAGCCATGAGAATCACTAACTTCAGCATTGAGTAAATCAACCTGTGTTTACCGATTAAGGATGAATGCAACTGATGAAAATTATAAGACTAAAATAAACGAAAACAAAGTTAGCTACAATTTCAAGGCAATTTATACTTTCTAATTATTGTTTGAGAAATTTAAAAACTGAAGCCGGAATCCTCCTTGATACTGAGATTAGCAACAACAGTATAATATTCATAATTATGCTTCATATTTTTCCAAGTAAGTTAACCAGTGGTGTCTCGACAGCTGGGGCTATCCGATGGACCTGCGACTCAGAAATAGGACACGAGTCGTAATTAAGCAACAAAAAGATACAATTTAGGTATACGAAATACCACTTTAGTGCTAAGAGATGAGTCAGAGGGAAAGATAGCACCGAAGGCATGCAGCAACGTTAAGGGTGTAGTAGAAAATGAGGCAATAACAAGGGAGCGAGAGCGTAATATGTGAGAGGAACAACGAAGAGGCAGCATTATATTGGCTAAGAGATTCAATTCTGAATTGCAAAGGGAGCATTTCAGAACGTTAAACTGAAACGTGAAAGCGCCCTAAAATATAGGCACAAATAACAATTTTAAGGTAAAATTAATATGATGAAATATAGATTATCAGCAGAAATACAATGGAATTCAAATCTAAGAGAAGAGTACGTATGCTGTTTTTATATATATAAATATACTGAAATTATTAAAACTTGAATATTTCGACGCATCTTATGTCTCAGGTGTCCGGTATCACTGATTCAATATGCAAGGTCAAGTATCTTACGTCTTTATCATGTAGTAATATTATTTCAAGTGTCATTTAATGATTGTTAGCGAAAATACCTTGGCAGAATTTTTTGGCCGCCCTAAAATTTTTATAATTATTGTAAACTTTAGATCAGCCAAAATTCTGCTAGAGTAAATATATATGGAAGACTAATTTTGCACATGCGGCAACTTTGCAATTTCGCAAAAAAAAAAAAAAACAACAGGATTCAATTTAGAATCACCGCACTGGTGCAATTAGCTTTCCACTTACTCCGTGCAACACTGTTGATGAAAAGCGAACATTTACTTGCAAAAAAGGCAGTAATGTACACTAAAGACATAGAATGCGTCGCCACACGTTAGCTCTTCACAGTTAGCAAGCGAGTGACTTTACAGCGCAATGAGCGCTAACTGAAGTACCAGGGAAGTACAGTTGGCAACAATGTTTTGCTAAGAAACGAAGCAGGAAGCGTATTGGTGGCAGCCTTGAATCATGCAATAAAAAACATCAAAAATAAATGTATCCATCAAAAGTCTTTTAAAAAATTACGCGAAGCGAAGCCCGGAGGCCAAAAATGCAAAAAAAAAAAAAAAATCCCAAAGTCGAAGCGCGTCTCGAACCGCAAGATAGAGGTAGTAAAACGGAAAAATCACAGATCCAAAATGCTAGAGAATTTTAATTTCGTGAGGATTATGAACGATAAAGACGTTTCATACGCATATTTATTACTGTTTATGTATCATGTAATTTATTAATTAAAAACAGATATAAGTGTAGCATTTCATTCAGTGAAAAAAGTGTCACTGTCTTCGACCCTGCTGAATTGGCATTTATCTTAAGAGTACCTGATTTACAAAAACTTATCACGATTTTCAAAAACCGGCGAAAAAAAAATTTTCCTTGCAAATTTCATGACCTAAAGAAGCGTAAGGAGAGGAAGGGTACTAACAGACAGCTGGAGTGTTAGGGTGCAATAGTACATAATCAATTTTTTTTTCTTTTTCGGAAGGGTTTCTCACAAGAGCATGGATTTCCTAAGGTGAGGATCCCATCGATAATAACAAATACAAAAAATCCAACGTCGACTCTCGACTGAGAATCTGCAACAGGCTGTAAGCGAATTAAAGATTCAGGAATCTGAAAATCAGCTGCAATCTCTTGGAATGGTAACTGATTTTCATCTCAATTCTGGAAAGCTGCTTGGATAGGGGATTACAAGGGCTTGGGTAGACCAATGGAAGAAGCCTGCAGAGAAGTTGAGCCACAATATGACGAAACAGGTCAAATTTCAGGCACCTAAACTAACAGATACATTGGGTGACGCCATCGGAATGATACGCGGGCGGACACATGCTAAACGGACGTAGAATTGTATGAAGGGCCGACTTCCAGGCAGGTGATAGAGCACAAAGAGCCATTCAACTTAGGACAAAGGTGTTGGTTGGAGCGAATCATTTCAACAACATTGGCCACAACGAGCGAGTGTTATATATACTTCTCGGCTGTGGAGACAAAGATCGTCGAAGTCGGTTGCGCTGAGGAGAATGGGGCGATGGAAGCAACCGATTGTGGTCAGTTTCGATTTCTGTTCCACCACCGGAGCTCCTGGAAGCGATGCGACCATCGTCGAGCTCTCGGCCACGCTGCCTCATTGATTGACCTTCGATGAGAGGGAGGCAGTGTCGCTCACTGGGAATTGGCACTCAAGTCCATCGCACACAGTGCGGCTAGTGCCAACTTATTGCCTATTTCTACGCTAACGTTCTGTGATGTAAGCTGGTCAAACATTGTCATTAAAAATGATTTTGAACAATTTTAATGATTGGACCTAGTGGATGCTAAAACTGTAACAAGTTAATATTAGGTATTCTATAGAAGTAAATTCAATCTTCTGACAGGCAGAGCAGAATCTTGGCTAAGAATAGTTAATAATTTCTTAGTCTTAAAGAAAACTAAATATAGAGGCCCCTGCAGTGCTTAACGTCTTTTTGTTTGCTCTATCAATCAGAAAATTTTGTAGTATTACGCTTGCCATATTTCCTTGTGAGAAGTATACTGTTGTTTGGATGAGAATGACAGCGAAAGTTTTTGGAAATTTATTTATGCGGATTATGTTAGCTTCATTATGCAGCCCGAGTTCTGACAAAGTGTTAATTAGTTTACGTAGACATGTTTTGGATATTCAGACGTGCATACGATGTAACAAGTGCTGTATGTGCCTCAGCACTTTATTTCACCGCATTTGTCTTTGACTCTAGAAATTTCACCAGTTTCGTTAGCACTTCACGCAGTAATGTCTATCATTAAGTATAACTAGATTAAATTTTAGTACATTAATAGAGCGATTAGTTAGTCATGAAAATATCATCTGAATATTTGGCAGTAATGTGACATGAGATCGTCATGGAGCCACACTAATAAGTTCTTAGATCAGTACAGCGATCTGTCAAAATAACATTTGTAGTTAGAATTTTGTATTGTGGTGGAGAACTCGGGCGTACCTACTGTATCTCAACAAGGGCCAGTTCTGTAGTGGTTAGATACAGTTTTTTTACGTGGTGTTACCTATCTGCCTAATGTGGAAATTAACCAATAACACAACGAGCAAATATCAATATACGAGTACATGAGCAGTGAAACTCTTCGTCTTGCTTGAAATGCTCTTCGCCCTTGACACAATGTTGTATTATATCCATAAAAATCAATAACAGGCTAAAAGCTAGACAACCAGAAGAGGAGTCACAACGACAGGGTGCGTGTAAGATATTTTCTCATAGACAGGAAAAGGTGGAGTAACGCTAGCCGTACAGGAAATATAAATGCCAAGGATTAAGGCAGGCCTTAGCTATAGGTTATCTAGTAAAAAAGGGTGATCAAAAATTGCTTCTAAGAGTCTTGGGTCTGCGCAAAAGAGTGATGTACTGGCAGTACTGGATGACAGTTTTCCAAACTGAGGTTGCTGTGTGTTCAGGTGAACGGCTGGAGCTGAGGATGCAACTATTTGGATTTCTTGCCAATGCGAAACGCTTCAGTGAGAGAGCAAGGACAACGAACAAGCAAGGCGAAGGGTACACTGATAGCAGGGTCAACAAATCAAAAAAATGTCGTAAGTGTTTGTGTCAGCAAAGAGTCTGTCAGGATAACGTGAGAAAGAAAAGAGTTGACACGAAGATGAACATCGAAGGTGACATTGACGAGTGGTCTGATGTGTCTATTGATTTTCACTCACAAGTAATATGGTCGGAACCAGCACATAGATGTGAACATCAATCAGGCAGAAAAAAGTCTGTCCTAGTGATAAAAATACGCCACATTCACAAAATGTTGCTCTATGTCGTTTCATGATGCGATAAATGAATAGATCGAAGCACAACTTGTTTGAACAGGCAGGCAAAAACATGTGCCAAACGTTGATTTAGGAGGACACTACTTCTGAACTGTTGCTGCCGCTGTTGCTGCTGTAGTTGGAGATCCGATCTTCTGTACTGAGATCTATGTGAACTGGTGGAGTGAAGTTGAACTTGGTGCTGCTGAGTCTGGTGGTGACTGCCGCTGCTTGAATGGGGATAGTGTTGAGTTGAATGTTGACGATGCAACTGAGGTTGATGCTGTACAGAATTTGATCTTTGATACATTCTTCTCGGTCTCGGAGAAGAGGGAGTGACTCTGTAATTGCCCGTTCTAGACGAGGCATTGTAAGACGGCTCTAAAACGGCCGAAGCAACCTCGGCCCACCGCGGATACGACCGAGAAGGTCTTAGGACAGCATTGCGGCCGCCGCCACCTCCACCAGCTTCTCCTTCATCTGGTGTGGACACTCTCAGCGACTGACCTGGTGACATACTTACTAGGTTACCCCTTCTCACCGAGTCCTATGATGGAGGTATACTCCATTACCACTGAGTCTTAAGCTTGGAGATACAGACGGTTACCCACTCTCATTGAGTCTTAAGGTTGGAGATAAAGACGGTTACCCACTCTCATTGAGTCTTAAGCTTGGAGTTAAGAGCCACCCATTCTTACCGACTCTTTCAGGGACGATAGGCTAAAGCATCTCCAGCAGAAACGAAATATGAGGTGTATGATTAACGACAAACAATCGACCCCTATACGTTGTTATTAAGTCTGCTGTGGTTTCCTAATAGTTGATGTACTTGCAAGTATGGTATTCGTTTGCACATTGTACTAAATACTGTATTTGAATGAGTACAAAATGAGGGAGTAACTTAGTCCTGTTTCGTTGTAATATAAACATCTCATTGTTTTTGTAAAAGATCTACTATTGTTACGCTGGAAGTTCAAATTTCTTAAAAAATTATGAAAAATACTACCTCCGCAACACCTTATGTTTTAATACAAAGCATAATTGGCTGGCGTCAGTTAAAATTATTATTATTATTATTGTAAAAATAGCGAGAATATTTTGTAGCCAATGGCAAACCTGTAACGACCACACATGAATGGCAGTACGTGCACACAAAGCAGAAGAAATGACGAAAGATAGATATTTTGCTACGTAAGGCCGTAAGTAAAGTGAGGCATCAGTTGTTGAGTAATTCATCAGAAAGATTTGAAAAGGTTAAGTTAGTGGGAGCTCTACGATAAGAATTTCTTTATATGTGGTTCCAAAATAGGCTTAGCAAACAGGGAATACCTGACATGAAAAACTTAAATGAGACTAGTAGCGCTGAAAACAAATGGTTTGGGATTTACTTTTATTATACATAATTATCTACAATAACTCCTGCAAGTGGTCATAAGAACTACAGTTAATTACCGCTACATATAGGTTATAGGAATGACTCGAATAACTCGGTCGTTACATAAGTGGCCTACACTAGTGAATGTATATAGATCACTACGGACAGCAACCTACAGGGTGAGCCATAAATAATTTCCGCTGGGTTCATAATTTTGATATAAATATATGTTCACGTACTCTATCGTTAGCGCATATACTAAAGTCCGGGGACTTGCTGGCTTTTACCGTGCCGTGTTCTACGTATTGCGTGATACTGGCACAGTCAGTCAGCATAATATTTTAGCCGAGGGAAAGATCTTAACTTCTTTTATCTCTGTCGTAGTTACTGCATCGGTGTTGCCAAGCCATGCAAAGTGGTCTGCACTGTATCGTCAGTCCAAATCTTATTGCTTCACTTATATGTGTGTAGCGAGTTATTCTCTTATATTTTTTAAGCAAACATTCTCAGGGTTGAACGTAAAAGTGGGGGCAAAAATGGCAGTGTTATATATTTCTGTTTAACTCGCATTCTGGACAGGTTACTCTCTGCCAGAGTTACACCAAGTGGAGCAGAGCTATACACTGAACTGACGCTAGGTCAGGTGAGTGTGGAGACCGTCGAGCTCGCACGTGACAATATTATTCTATAATAAAAAAAACTTCATCCCTAGCTTGATCTTGCCACAGACGACGAAATTTTTTTTTTATCGATTACAGGACATTTTCCGGGCAAAAGTATACGACATATGGCTGCGTGTGAAGCCGGCAGCACGTAGCCGCAGAGCGACATTGGACTCTTCCAAAACGTGATTTTGGGAGGGCTGGTACTCCGTCGACAAAAAAATGAAGGCCATTCCAATCGTCTAAATGCATTTTTTAAGGCTTTCCCCTGTAATAGTTATTCGTTGGAGAATTGTACATATGTTCCTTTGGCTTTGAAAGAAGTCACACAGCCATGTAGTGTTAACTTCAAATAGCTTGCAAGGCTCAGAGTGGGTTTTAATGTAATGGGCAACGAGCCCACGCTACACGGCTCGTTTCTTGTCTTACCCCAGGACGCCCTACAGAATTAAAAGCTTCAAACAATGCAATGCCATTTCGCTTGATTATACGTGGTCGAGATGAGGTCGACCCTTTAGTAACCTAACACAAGCATGCACTTGTATCCGTCCAGAAGATGCTTAAATAGTGTTTGGATAATATCTTTTTCAAACTGATACGGTTCGAAAAGAAATATATTTCGATAAGGGATTAAGGTAACGGACCCGTGGGATAATTCAGAGTTAACGGAAATTATTTAAGGCCTAAACCTAACAAACTCTGCGTTTCAAAAAGGGTGGGGAAGAACGCTAGAGAGAAGAGAAGGATAAGGAACCTTTACAGTAGAAAACGATTCAAGGAATCTACTGGTCCAATTACACGGAATGATTTATGGGGAATCTCTAGACCTTTGCAAACTACGATATATGGGAAACTTACTACATTTTACACCTTGAACTAGAGCACTCTGAGAGCACATACCTCCGCCAAGTGAGGCAACGGTAGCAAAAAATTCAAATTGGTTCTGAAACCATAATTTTCTTTTTTTGTATAAACTCCAAAATCTAATCATTTGTGCCTCTTCATATTCATAACAGCTTGTTAAATTTTCTTGAAGATCCGTTCTTAACTTTTTGAGTTCTACTGTTAACAAACGTTATGACAAACATGAGTCAAACATACAAACGAACAAACCGATCTCACCAAAATTTGATCATTTATGTCTTTTAACATTACTAACAACCCCTATAAATTTCATAAAGATCCAGTCATTATTTTTTGAGTTATTGTGCTAACAACCATAAAATTAAAAATAGTGACAAACGAACGAACAAACAAACGAATCACTACCAAAATTTGGTCATTCACTCTTTGTTATATACCTAACAATTCATGTCAATTTCATTAAAATCCATTCATAACTTTTTGAGTTATGGCATCGAGAAAAATGAGGCAGACAAACAAACGGATGGACATATCTTCACAAAAAGTTAATCATCTGTTTCTCCTAACATACCTAACAATCCCTGTAAATTCCATCCAAATCGGTTCTTAACTTTTTGAGTTATCTTGGTGAAAGACAGACAGACAAGCACGACGAAAACATAACCTCCTTGGCGGAGGTAATCATAAGTTATTGTTATAACATTTGTTTTTATCAGTAATTTTGAGAGCAAAGCATATCCAACAGACGGCATCGTCGGATGTTGAAGATAATGATTGTGTCGTAGACGATAGTCATAAAAACAGAATATTTTATCAGTATTCTGTGTTGCTGATACAAAGAGAGTTGGCGAAAGAAACTTCAGCAAAATAAATGTGTCAAATGAGAGCGTAAAAGGAGAGTTATTTATCATTACTATGACTATTATTGTAATAAATACTACATGAAACGACCGAATAAGCGGGCTAGGAAAAATACAAGTGCGTAGAAGTTACAGCGCCTTGCATAGATAGGCCGATTCTGGACTATTGTTTCAAATAGCTGACGGTGGTCCGTACGTACAAACCACAAAATCGAAACATGTCATAAAATTTTAGCAGTCCTCGAGTGGAACAGGCAGCTGAGCGTTGCGGGTCGTTGTACAATAGGCAGCAGTTTCCCACGCGTTGTAGTTGGATAAAGAAACCAACGGGTAGCTACATGCGACCTCTGCAGTAACACGGTGGAAACATTGTATTTTATCTTAACATTTAGTGTTGTTTCCGCGTTTCTAAGATCAACGGTATGATGTTTCACCAGTTAGAGATCTGTAGAATCGGGGAACTCAAGACACACGAGTGTAGCAAATCGGAACATAGAGGATGAAGTTCAAGAACAGTCTTTTGCCTCTCTAGTAGGATCTACAAGGTACATTCTGCTCGGCATTTGTTAATGGAACAATTGCAACATACCTTTGCTTGAAATTCAAAGTAACTGACACTTTAAAAAATGTTATTCAATGTAGTAGTAGTACAAACGTTACTAGCGCATCAAGAACCCAATGTCTACATCGCGCCGAACCATTCCTGTGGTTTGACACAGGCTCGTGCGCCACTAGGGCGCGAGGAAGGTCCCATTTTAAAATATAAAAAGTTATTCAACGATTAACAGTTTGTGCTGGGAATGATGTACCTCTAGCAAATTTATGTACTGTATGTACTTGTTGTAGAAAAAGCCATTTCTAAATAATGCAAATGGTTCTTTGTTTTTGTATCACCAGCAAGCTAACCTCACGGCCTCCAGCAGCCTCGTTGACTTATCACATCTCCTGCCGCAGAGAAGAAGCAGCTTACTAGTCTAGTAATATTGTGACGGTTTTGCCCCCGGGGCGTAAATTCGTTTCATTTTTTTAAGGCGAAGCTGACCTGCGTATGTGATATCATGTGATCTTCCCACCAAAGCAAAACGGGATAAAATGACTGTAGAAAGTTTACACAAGGACGAGAGGAGACGTTCCGACGAGTCAAAGGCGATGGGCTTATGAGACAGTGTATTATTTATTTCAAGTAAAACTAAATTGATAAGTATGGCAAAACTTTGTATATCCTAGAGTTTATGTAATTTTGAAGAGGTGAAACAAAATTCAATCACCATAATGAAAAATGAGTATCAATTTAATAAAAATCCGCAATGGTGTTGTTCATTGTACATATGTATACTTTACACTTATTTATTCAGGGTTCCGTGATATTACCTTCTAGGGGAAAAATAACTTTCTAACTTTTCACGACGCACTAGAAGTTTTTTTTTTTTAAGTTCGGTGACAAGATTTTGCAGAAATGAGAATAAATTACTCTCACAGATACGATTTCCTTGCATGATTTACAGAAGCACTGAGAAGACTGGGGGTGAAAAAAAAATGATTTTTTCATTGTGCTGAACCCCCAGGAAACAGACAAACAATTCAAACAAAAATTCGAAAAAATTAACCAGAAAATGCTACAAGACATACTTTGAAATTTTTACTTGAACAAAACAATCATGTATACAGAAAACAGTATTAGCTCAAAAACTTTTATAATGCGCAATTTAAATATTTTATTGAAGATATTAGAGACAATTTTTCAATAACAATTTTGTCCAAGCAGGGCTGAAGCCAATAACGCGGACAATCAGAGCAGAGCCAGGCTACAGCACAGTTTTTCTCGATATTTTTGCTCTCGCTACATCATGGCTAAGAACTTAAAGCCCCGCGCCACCGCTGCTATGCGAAGCTTGATTAGCATTTTATTTTCTGTGAAGGAGAAAGAAAGAAAGAAAGAAATATCAAAGAAGAAAAAAAAATTAATAAAGAATTTAGCCCACTTTTAGCAAGGCTTCATCCCCTCCCTCCTACTGCAGAGGCACCCCACTGGTTCTCTGCCTCTTTTTGAGAGGGCCCATATATTATCATGGCGCTAACCTGTTATTACCCTAACTGAATTTTTGGTCGCCATGGAGACTATTCAATAATTTTGCTTATTGGAGAGACCACAAATTTCGTATGGCAGTTTTTTATGGCTATCGTTATCAATTCTTATATTCCTATTCGTCTCCTTTCCCACAGTTTTCTTCCAAAAGGAAACAAGGGGGCACGTGGCTTGTCAAGCATAACTGGAAGCCCAAATTTGGGACCAACATCGCGGGGAAGACGCGGAAGAGCAATAAAATATCAGTAGGAAAACGATCAACGATAAATATTTTGTGAGAATGGTAGCAAGATTCCGCGGAGGCATTTATCAGCGGAGCCCCTTGGGGGTGTGACTCCCGGTACCAAAGGACAGACGATCCTAACTAATCAGAACTTAAGGTCTATCCTATGTCCGCTAAAAGAAGCCGGCAACATATGACTATTTCTATATTGTGTTAAATGAATGTCTCATTGCAAAGCATCAAAGATTGCTAAATAAGAACAACCGAGTGAGTAGAGTGTTCCAATACCAGTCTCTGCCTTTCAGCAAACACAGGAAGCGCTCCTTATACTGGCTTCATCCAGTAGTTTCTTGAAGACCAGCAGAATGTTTCTCAACGTTTTATACAAATTTTATTCACTGAATAATATGAACAAAATGCTTCGTATTTCCTTAGAGCTACGACCCTAGCTTATTCTACTTGGTGAACCAACTCCCACAGCAAGAAATGGCTTAACCAACCGAGTGGCAGAGAAAAAATTTATGCTGGTAAAATTTCCCGCAACCTTCTGAAAAAAATGTTACGTGACAAGTGCTGTATAGACTATGCTTTCCAGCTTATGCTTGATCGTAGTTAAATTTTTTTTGCAGTTATCGTGGTGATATCTGAAAATCAAGATTTTTAGAAGCTCGAACTTTAATACTGTTGAAGTAGCATCAAAACTTCAATAGGGGAGGGCGTTAAAAATATTCAATGCTATTCGATTATTCAATTGTAAATACCTATCCTTTACTTTGGTATAAATTTTGTCTAGAAATCAAGAGTCGATTGAAAATTTCAAGAACAGCGTAAGAAAAAACATATTCCTGGAAAGAACACCAGCTCAGTCTCCAAGTTTCATGAAGATAATCTTACACTGGGTTCCAACGGAACCTGAAAAATTCGCATCCTTATCGAAGAACATGCCTGTGAGATTAAAAAAAAATCGAAAATGAATATGAAGTGAATAAATGCTTCCATATTATAATTTCATTAATAATTTACTTCGCATAAAAGTTTATTTACCTAATATATGATAGGTCTCAAGTGGTTTATGTTGGACTGTATATGAAACTGCCCCTTCATTGTATTGGTAAATTTCAAACAACCATTTAATAACAATACTTATAAGAGGCAGTATCTATTTAGGTATGTATTTATTCATCTGTTAATTCATCGCACTGATGATAAGACTGTTAAGAATTCATCATATCAGAGGTGACGATGACAGTCTTACGATGCTACCAGTATAATACCATTCGAAGCTGTTCCATAGAATTTACTGGGAGGGATAATAGCGTAAGTACTGAGGTTAACACATTTCCTTGAGAAGCCTTTATAGCCTTTATCCTCGATGCAGCTCTTAGCTACATAAAACTTAAAACATCGAATTTTATCGTAAGCTCACGGCAGAGATTTGTTTAAGCACGGGGTATTAGCTACAAAAAATTTGTATTACAAAAAATTGTTATTTTGCTTGTCTTAAACGTCCACAAAATGAAAACAGAACTGTCAAAGATTTTGAAGTTGCAATTGTCCCAACCCCTGCATCAACAGTTTGATTTGGAAAATTGGGCAAGGTCGAGGACACTAAATATTGCTAGAATCACGATCACAAGTGAAAAAATATTGAGAGTGCTATACCCTCAGTGACAGAGTGCAGCCAAATTAAACAAAGCCAATCCTACGGCAGTTAAAGTTGGATGGTAGGTAATTAAGGGTTAAGTTCTTTCTCATTACATCCCTTTGTAATGAAGCGGAAGCTGGCCATCTAGCGGACTGTCAGCCTCTACCGTCCCTGCAGTGTGTCCGAGAGCGGTGGTCAAGGTCACCAACGTGTTAGTCCTGCTCTAGTTGCTCTCTGGCATTTGCGGTGAGAGGTAGCCATGTATAACAGGAGCAGCTTGTCGTTACGTGTGAGCCACTGGGGTAGCGGGCTGCGAGTGTCCGCATGTGCTTGAGTTTCGTTTTTTGCTATCATATTTAACGAGACGGTAACACGTACACTGGGCATTTACCAAAAGTGCACCAGTTGCAAAACTCTATGTTGCAAAATATCACATCTGACACCAGTTTCCCTTTTTCGAAGATAATATTTCTTATCAGACTAGAGTTTATTAAGAGGAATATAGTTTTCAATATTATTGTAGCAGGGGAAAGATGTTGTGAGAGAAAAAGGGGGGGTGGGAGAGGGCGAGAGTTAAAAAAAAAGTGTCACATACAAGGGTACACGAACCACGAAACTGGTTGAACGTCATTGTAAGGACTATTGAAAACAGGATAGCAGCGGGAGCTTTTGCACTTGACACGGAGTCCAGTTAAAGCAAGGACTATATTTCTCTGTGGAAAGGGACACAATGACAGTTGATTTTGCGACAGTAATAGACTATACATACACATTAAACCCCAGAACACAAACCCATTTCCTTAGGAAACCCTATTCTTGTGAGATATCTGCTGAACTACATCCTCCGGTGTTTGTGTTCCAGGGTTCAGAGCTGAAAGAAGCCTAAAAGTAGCTGTATTGAGTACATAATTTAGGTCAAGGGTGGTAGTACATGAATTACAAATTACTTATACTTTATTACAAGACTTCTACCACAGAACAGCAACTGTTGAGAGGATATCAAAGCCAAGGATAGCATAGTAATAATAATAACAGCGCCATTGATGGTTTTGGACAACTGAAAGAACTCATTGGTACTTCGAGCGTGGGGCGAAGGAGATCGTGGTCTGGGCTGCAGTTGCTGGTAGCTTCTAAATATCCACTCGCCATGCAGGTGGCCGCCGCCATCATCGAAGTAGCAGGTATTGGTATAGCCGTGGGTGTTGTCGCGAGCCGAGTGAGAACAAATCGATGTTCTCGAGGCATGGTTTCGGAAGGAGCGATGGAACGTTGGATCGGGAGTGACATTCTGACGGTAGCTCCCATGCCGAGTTCTTCTTCCATCTTGCTGAGAGAGACGTCTGAACGAGCTGCTTACGTCGTTTCGACACTGTCTCAATGACTGGCCTGCATAGTACGGCCAATTTCTTTAAGACGAAGCTCGTTCGAACAGATTTGCTTCGTCACATGTCATTAGATGGTGTGTGTGTGTTACGCCAGCTCCTGTACAACTAACCTTTTTCGATGGTATTGCTTGGCAATAGTGTAAGCATTTATGGTAAGAGTGATTTAACACGACATTCGGCCAAAACCTGGACGGTTTTAACACGGTTATTATTTGCGTTAGACTTAGCCGTCTCCAGTTTACCTCAGTTCGGTGTAGTACAAACTGTTTATTGGAATGGGTATTTGCTTATGAGCGCACTGAAGCATTTCGGTTTTATGGTAATGTTTACGGAGTGCAGAACTACTCATTTATGGTATAGTTTCTATCATGAAAAATGACATAAGCAGCGAAATTTAAGATTTCTAGTTCACCATGCGCAGGATCCCATTATCAATAAAAATCGGATCTAATAATAGCAGAGAGAATATTTAAACTGTAAATGGCATCTGGGGGCTGCGGTATAGGGTCACCTTCTATAGTAGATCATTCATTCTCTACTAGTTCACCGGTGCCTGTAGTTCGCATTACAGCTAGTTTCTGCAATGAAGTTCTCCATTAGCACTCATGTTATGAATAGTTTGGTGCAATTCTAAGGCAGATTTTTTTTTTCACAATAATTTCGAAAGCTGCTTCAAGCCAATATCCAATATTCAGTGCCAGACGTTCTGCTGAGTTTTTATAATTCTCATTCAATTTAAACCTATTTAATTTCTTTGCCTCGGGGAGTATTTGTTCTGTATCTTGCCTACACCGTTTGCTTGGGGGTCTACCTTGTTATATATCCAAGGAACATGAGTTTGCTTACTACTGCAGTATCATAATTTTTTATCAAAGAAGAAAGTTAAGCTCTACAGCGAATATGTCGACCATAATATTAGCTTGAAGAGACACGCCCACGGCCACATTTTCGAATAAATTTTACGAGTTTGGATTTGGGAACGGCTAGAAACTGACCATCTTAAGGCCGCTATACTCATCAGTGTATAGAAGAACAGCAAGTTTTAATTTGCCGACAGGACACCGATGAATCTAAAAATAAATAATCGGGCAGTAGTTTCCAAGCTTATGAATCTCAGTGTTATGCATATGCTGCAATTATTGGAATGCCTTCGATTAGTTTGACAGTTAGCGTTACAACAAATGAAAATGCAATTTAGCCAGCTGACTGCATCAATCTAATGCACTACCTATTAGAAGGATTGCGGCAATGATAACTTTGCAGAGTGGAATTTGATGCGAGCTTTATTTGTACTTATCAATATAGTTTAATCGCATCATTCATGAGCATGACTATTTTATATGTACAGCATCTAATTTTGTGCAATTTTTAACCTGCATTTTCTACGTAACTTCTACTTTACATTTTCAGGTACATGGACTTACAATATATTTACAACATCAAATTTGGTATGATGTACAGTTTTTCTTTAACCATATCAGGTCTATGTTGCATTTTTTATAATATAATGCACATGGTTTTACTCTATATTATAACATCTAATTCGGTGAAGCTTTAGTTCAAATTTATGAATAGAAGGTTGATTTTTACTTTTTACGGGTACGATATTATCCTGTATTTACAACGTTTACTTCGACGCAAAATTTGACTTGTGTTTACAAATATGTACAGTTTACGTTTTGCACAAAAGTAATGAAAAGAAATTAGTCATTTACACGATGCAATAAAAAATTAATTACGCAGCTGCTTTACTTAACAATTATAGTTACTTCGCACAGAGTTTAGGGGGCGACAATTTTGCTTTACACATTACAACTAAAGAAATCATGCGGTATTATAGTTTAGGGAGTTGATTACGATTTGCCAAAAATTTAAATACGTAAACCTGAATCGACTGTTAATTATTGTGAATTTAAAAGTAATGGTAACGCTAGGCGCGCGGATGATTAATTTTGTAACTGTTTTTTCGCCAGCAGGTTATGGGTGTAGTTAAATATTATTCCGCAGAGATTGAACCCTTCACCACCGACTGTCAACTGTTCTTGTATTAGACATCGCTATTCTGAAGAGAAACCCATTTGCCGCGACTGGGTTGGGTGAACGTTTCAGCCGACACGCTTTGAGAATTGTGGACGCTCCTCATCAATGCAGCTACTTAATACGTTTATTTTGGACTATGTATCATGCTCGGTTTACTTGTGGGACTCGCCTTTCAGGCGCATGCTAGTCATCCCATCGCGCTCAGGTCGTCTAATTATATAAGCAACACAAACAAGTTAACATGTAATTACCCCAAGTCAAAAATCATCACAGTTATCTGCATACTGACACGTTAAATGGGCTGCAAAACAAGTAGTGTTCTACTTAGTTTTGTGGTGTGTAGAATACAAATGGAATACTTTACTGCTCAGTGTTATATTAAACGGAACACAAATCAAATGATTTTTGCTTAGTGTTAAGCAGAAGAAACTCCAGTCAGTAGTTTTTGCTCTGTGTTGTGTTCGATGAAGTGGTAAGCAAATCACGCAGTTTTCCGTTCAGTACGTAGTACGTAGAGCCGACGAACAATGGATAGATTTCGGCTTCGTTGTAGGTAGAGCAGCAAAAAAAATCTAACAGTTTCCTATTGAAAATCATGCGTCATGGCAGCTTGTTTTGCACAGTAGGGAGGTATCTCGGTAGTTTCAGCACTTTGCTAGGTCCAGTGTCTATACTTCGATGCTCACAGCTGCTTCGTGGCTTACTCTATACTAAGATGAATACTTTGCAGCTGCAGGACTGATAGTTGTACAAATGCAACAACACGCAAAAGGTTTACTTTCATCAATTTATTAAATTTGTGATGATATCGTTTTCAATGGATCATCCTCCAATGGACGATGTAATAGATGGGCGGTGTGAGTAACACTACCTGGACCTCGCCCGATAAATCATCATGATAAATCAAGGTAAACTGCAAACTGTAATCGTTATGTCAAAAAAACTGCGACAATTTTCAACTGGGGCAAAACGAGAAACGTTTTGTTGAAATTATTCATGCTAATTCTTCCCCTTTAATTGAGTGCTACTGATAATATCATTATATATATTCTATTTTTAGACACCAACTTAGCTCATACTCGTATTCTAACAATAAGATGTTTAGAAACTGGATACTGCTGAGCATTAGTATTGCAAATTGTAGGAAAACACGAAAGGATGTGAAGAGACAGAGACACATGAACACATGACATGAAACAACACGATAATATTATTTTCTTGCTTTGTGTACCGTTCTCAGGCCCAGTGAGTTGGTGCATTGGGTTGTCGAGCAAGTGCAGAGAAAGCCAAAAATATCCAGGAAATTATACAAAAATTATGCTGAGGATATATGAAAACCCAAAGAAATTCATGAACAAGAATTTAATGTCAGTAGCATCTCTGACCACAGCTATGTGCTCTTTTTTAAGATGAAGGTGATATAGGCCAAATGGCAGTAGAAATACTGTACATATATTTTTTTAATTTGGAGATGTTGCCGAACTTGCAAATAGCATAGTTGCAGCAGCTTCACCAGTGGTAGGTAGAGAAAAAAATATCATGCACAAATGGAGGAAATGACTGCACTGTATATCACAAAGTAAAAGTATGTCTTTTTAAAATTCACTGGAAAGAATTACTAAGGATCCCTGGTGGACGACAATGAGCCTGTTAGCCAACGCACGGAGCCCGGGTTGGTGTAATAGTTTGTGTGTGTATGTGCATGATACGTACGAAGCTTAGTGAAAGCAGAAAGAACCTACAAGCAAAGCTCGATTATAACTTGTACTTTACGAGATCAGTAGATTAATGTGGGTGAGTTGAAGAGGGTTTGTTTGAAACTGCTCAAATCGGTATTGGGTATATTCATAAAAAGAATGGCATGGGAATCCAAGCAGAAAAAAAATAATTGGTGTGGAGCGGACTTGAAGCTCGGATTGAGACAGTAGTGCGCAAAAAAATGTTTAAAAAATCAACGAATTCAAAATATTGTACGCATAGTCACTGCCGATGGTATCCACCATTAAAAATAACATACATTGTAAAAAAACATGAAGCACTACTTTTTGTTCATCAAAAATGCACTGAGCTTTTAAAAAAAAATACATCTATTCTATAGACAAAATAACAGACAAAAATTTAAAATCGGTGGGATTTACCTCCTGGGCTCTATACAATTCCAGGCACTCTTGGAAAAATAAAAATTTAAGTACGTACTCTTTCGAATGCGCGTTGGGGGGCCAAGCCGTTTCGTAGAGTTGGAACTGATGGGCTCCACATCAGCCTGGACACATCAGAGGCAGAGTGGGTTAACAGAGAACACTTAGAAAAGGTCAAATTTATCAATTGATCTACATAGCAGAGGCACAGTGAGTTAACTACATTCTCTGCTCAGACAAGCTAGGAAGACATTATTACCTCCGCCAAAGAGGTTATGTTTTCGTCGGGTTTGTCTGTCTGTTAGTCGGTTATTCTGTCATCTGTCTGTTAGTCGGTTATTCTGTCATCTGTCTGTCACGAAAATAACTTAAAAAGTTATGAACGGATTTCGACGAAATTTACAGGATTTGTTAGGTATGTTAGGAGGAACAGATGATTATCTTTTCGTGAAGATCCGTCCATCTGTTTGTTTGTTTGTCTACCGCATTTTTCTCAATACCATAACTCAAGAAGTAATATGTAGATGGATTTTAATGAAATTTACATGAGTTGTTAGTTATATCACGAAGAGTAAATGACCAAATATTTGTAATGATTCATTTCTTCGTTCCTTCGTTCGTTTGTCACTTTTTTTATTTTATGCTTGTTAACACAGTCACTAAAAAAATAATGAATGGATCTTCATGAAAATTCTAGGAGTTATTAGTAAAGTTAGAAGACATAAATGATTAAATTTTTTTGGTGCAGATCGGTTGGTTCGTTGTATGTTTGATTCATGTTTGTCATAATGTTTGTTAGCAGCATAAGTCAATAAGATATAAACGGATCTCCAAAAAATTACTGAACCTGTTAACACTGTTGAAGGGCACAAATGATTAGGTTTTGGTGCTGATGAAAAGAAAATCATGGTCTTAGAACCGATTTTACTTTTTGGTAACTGTTGCCTTGCATGGCGGAGGTATATGCTCTCAGATTGCTCTAGTTATGAGATTAATATGTCAGAGCATAATGGGTTAAGTGGAAATAAATATTTGCCAGATAAGGGTCGAAGTAAATGTGTTTTTATCGTGCGCCTATTGTTCGCTTGAAAATTTTGCCAATGGCAAGCTTGTGAGGTGTTATCTATCTATTAAAGTACTTTTCCCCACCAAAGCACCCACTTAGCGATTCAGCAGTGTAATTCATTTAGTATTATCTACCTACAACTGTCAAACTGATAACAAACTCTATTTTAAATAATTGGTCGGGATAATCACAGGGAAGGTCTGGAGAAATATTGCATGCAGTTATACTGAGAGTCTATAAAGGAGCTAAATAGATCACATACTACAGTAGATGGACTCATTATGTCAAATACTTGTCAAATATTATATTTACAATAAATCGTCAAAACCAGAGGTGTAACCAACGAGGAGGGATTCGCATTCGGAAAAAAATTAGTAGTCGTTCATCATTTTACAGTAAGAGCGACACTAAATTAGGATGTGCTTCACAGTTAGAGGGAATATACAGTAGTTGACCTCGGAACTCATGAGTTAACAATAAAAATAACGAGCGGGCCAGTGAACACTTCCATTGAGTTGTGCTCACGAAACGTTGGGATGAGGGTCATCTATCAGTAAAATGTGACCATCTGATAATAAAGACGACTTGTTGACTTTACAGTAGATGAGCATAATGCCGAAAATAGAGGATATAGGCTTAATATTACTGTCTGTAGTCATCACCGCAAGCACTGTTACTATTTTGTACTACATTCGCTTTTTGTTCGCTCTGCTGCTAACCTGCGATCACGAAGAAAAGGTTGCCAATGTTGCACCTACGATAACTTGATAACTTCAGTTACTCTGACGAATCGTTGGACAGGTAGGGATAACGGCAGTAGTTTTGATCCGCCTGCTCCCTAATTATAAAATGGGCGTGCCGTGCAAATGTGCCCGGCTCCCCTGCGCGTAGTAAGTAGCCATAAGAAGCAAAGCTCAGTACGTATCAGCTTCGATATTATCGATGTCATACTTCGATGCAAATAGACAGAACTAATTTTTATCCGCTACTTTTGTCCATGACAGTATACTGTAAGGTCCGTCCTAACAATTGAAGCGTCTCGATGACATCCAGCTCTCTCTGCGCCAGAGTAGCTTCTAATGTAAATAGACAACGGCCTGGGATCGAGGGCAGGTGCTCCTGCTAACGGAACTGTTTGTATTCGTAAGACTAAGCCCAGCGAACGAAATCTTCAGATGTCGAGGAAACCCTAAAGTTTGCTTAGTAGAGGTCAACGAAAACTGCTGCTCACTGCATCGTGCTTGGTGGTGAAAAATAATAATAATCATCACAATAATGGTAGAAAGGTCTCATCATAACTGCAGTGAGACAGTGCACTGCAGCTGATGCAGCACAGTATTTAGTGTAATCTACCCCACAAACACTACAGTATATACGAAATAAATGAGAGTATTCCCAAATATCGCTATGACGCTGTCACGCAACAGTTGCTTCTCTTGGCCCGTAGAACAAGCGCTCGTGTCCGTACCCATCATTGTTAGTTGGAGTGCGATTGCCCTTTTGCGCACACGAGGACCATATTGTCCCATTTCACACAATGTTATTTGAACGAAAACTGTACTATTAATTCGGGTATTTCTCTCATCAATTTAGCTACCTTTCTCGTACAAATAGCGCTATTTGAAATGTTGTACAAAGACCACGCTGTGAGAAAAAAGGTATAGTGAAAGACTTCCCAGATATTTATTCAGCCCAGTCGTCCCACGCTAAGCACTTTTGGATTTTACAAATGGTAGAGCTATTCATATCAAAAGTCACAATGATTTCAGTAATGAAAGTGTTGAAGGGTTAATTGACGAGTTTCGTAACGCAAAAAATATTTCCACCCCAAAAAGAAATCAGATTGTTAAATGTGTCATAGCGCAAATGGAACTGCCCGTCTAATTATAACTTCATTTCCCAAGCATATATACAAGTAAGTAATTTCTGCAACGCTTCGTTGTTCGACTGACGCTTGGAGAAGAGCGTGCGTCATGCAGCACCCATCATAGCATTATTGTTATTATACTGAGCAGTTCTAACTTCCAGTTTCAAAACAAAGGCGATCTCACAGACGAAGAATGAAGAGACGACTAGCATGACGATAGAATCGTGGAACCCATGCAAGAGAGTGTTCCCATACAGGATCACCGTGCATGGGAACAGCAAGTCGGGAAAGAAGAGGAAGAATATAAGAAAATAACATCAGTGGGAGTCGGAAAACGGAAGGAAGCACAGTGTGCACGAAAGACAGACGTCCTGAAGGCATAGCAAGTGGCTAATATCTACACAAACCTTTTGGGATCGCTGCTCTCCACTTAGCTAACCTAACCCTATGGCCTACGGCCCATCCCATGCCTTTTGAGGCAACCCATCACAGCAAGAGAACTATCGAAAAAGAACTGCTATCCCTGGCTATCCCCACAGTGACACGATCACTTCGAGGAAAATTATGATGACGATCCCAGCATGAGCCTCCTCACTCACAGCATTTCGTGCCATCCATAAAGAGGAAGAAAGAAGGGACGTGCAGTACGCCAAGTACCACAAGGACCTCATACACCAGAATAATTATGTGAAGCAGGAAACAAAAGGAAGAGCAGCAATGAAAGATTATTACCAGCGCCGGTATTGAAAGCAGTGATCGTGAGTGATTATGGCCGCAGGCAGTATTGAAACTTATGGTGCAACATGGGCACGAAAGGGGGAAAAAGAAAACATCCCTAATTCCTGGCAAAAGGGAATCTTTGAGTTAGGCCAAGCATCACCCACCGTGGTACGAATGGTATTGTGGGACGACCCGCCGGCCTCTTCTGGCAGGATGCTGGCCCGTCTGACCGACACGGAGATGCCATTGGTGGCCGTGATTTCTGTTTCGCTGTCTATGGCACCTTCATCCTCGGCGGCCGTGTCGGGCTCTCCGTCATCCACGATTTCTTCCACGATCTCCACGGTCTCTTCGGTGGGTGAGCCAGCGAGACTGCTGTCCTGTGTTTCCAAGGAAATACAATGTTATATATATTTACATATACATAAGATGGATGCGAACTATGTTTCTGATAACAAGCTCCCCAGGATCTATCTTTAGATTTAATTAGAAAACATTGTGAGGAAGTGGAGACTGTTTTTGAAATGCGGATAACAATTCATTTCGAAACTGGACAACAATATGGCACAGAATATTACATAAACTAAGCGCTGTACAATTTTTATTTATCTAAGAAGCGAACATTTCATTTTTTTAAGACGCCTACTAAATGTTCTTTTCTCATTAATTTACTTCGTATAGATACCTATGCATATTTGCATAGGTAAACAAAGATAAGTAAAGCATAAACTGCACCACACTTGACAGCTTAATCTCCATTATGAATCTCAAGGCTGATTCAATAAACTTTAATATGTATTCTTTTTTATATTGAAACCTTAGGCAAAAACCAAAATGTTGATAGATGTGCAGGACTTGTAATTATTAATGGGAAACACAGATGCCTTGAAGACTGATCTTCGGTTGTAAAAATATTAATTATGGGAATTTAAAGTCATTTTTGTCATGTAAAATTATACGATTGTCTCCCACTTATACTGACGAATTTGGGTTTCTTGCTAATAAATATAATCCGTCGAGTTGACGGCACATCCAAACTAGATATATGCCCGCTAGGCCCTAGAGGCATGCACGGCTGCAGTCAGACTCAGTTTATCAATGCTATGGCATCAAAGACGGAAGGTTCATGCGACAACTGAGTCCCTCAACCATTCCCTTTTATGGCTAATGTAGCGTCCTTGCAGTGAACTGTGATTGTCAAAAACTGTAATCTTAAAATTCGCGCGAACACCCAACCTCCAGGGTGCCAGCGCAACACCCTATCATTCTGCCACTGCGTGCACATCATCACCAATATTTGATTTTTATTCAAACTAAGTCCCTGTGTTGAACAGCCAACAATTTACAGAATCTTGCACGAAATATATTTAGGGTTAATTTGCGAAAGACACGATTTTAATTGGACAGTAAAGAAAGGCAAAACCTTTAGTTCAGGGTTTGTGTTTTCCAAACATGGAATGATAAAGAAAAACGAAAAATTAAGAAACATGTAACTCGCTTATATTACATTAACGTGAATCCATGCACGGAGGTATTCCCATACATTGACCATCATACATGGATACACCAGGTACTGAAAGAAGATGAGGGTTTCAACACAGTATATACGAGTCGGAAAATAGCAGAAGCGTCACTGGAAATTAGGAAGAAAGTAGAGAGCTGAGGCGACGCGTCCAGAGAGAAAAGAACATTTCAAAACTTTAGTGGTGAACCTGGAAGGAAGCGACACGCACAAGTGGTGCTGTAATTACATATGCGGTTAGTATTAACAGGGCTGTGGTCGTGGTGATAGCAGTTTCGCTGTAAAGGAATAAACGCGGCGAAGGATGCAACAGTACCGAATTGTAGCATAACAGAAATCAATGGTCTTATGGGTTAAACCTATGAAAACTAGTGAATTCCATAAGCCACGTTCTGAACAACGATCTTCCAGCTAGAAAAGGACAAATAATACTGTACTGAGTACCCCTTTATTGGTTAGCATTAAATAGAAGTACACTACTTCCAAACTCAGTTTAAAAATTGCCCTCAGAACTGCAAGTCACTTTCTCTCACTGTTTTGTTTGCTAGTCCCTTGCCAAAAGGGTATCCAACACTTCCTCTAAAACTTCCAACCGTTCGCAAGGAGTTGGAAATACCGTTATAAACGTGGCTTCCAACCAGTGTGAGCCCGGCTTATAGCCTCCATTTCCGCAACAAAGGCGATCTCACCGAGGAAGAAAGGACGTGCAGTATGTTGATAGAAACATGGAACCTATGCACGGTATGGTCCCCTATAGGATCAACGCGCATGGAAACAGCAAGTTTGGGAAGAGAAGGAAAAACAGAGGAAAGTATGACATCAGTATGGAATAGGGAAGTGGAAGGAAGCAGAGTAGGCACGAAGAAAAATCGTCCGGAGGGCCTAGCTATTGGTAAGGTAACCTAAAGGTGCCCCTGGGGTCCGTGCTCCCCATAATGTAGAATGGACTAAAATATGAAACCTAACCCTACGGCCCATCCAATACCTCCTGAGGGGAGGGAGAGTTCAAATTTAAGCCAGCACGAAAAAATAAGCAGAAATCAGCTGATTTTACAGGTAGAAATCTTCCCGGTGTTGTACTTAGCAATGTAACATGTTTTCTATTAAATTTTATGAGTTTCGCTGTTTGGTTCTTGCATTTATGAATTGGGGTCCTGCAGCTGACCTCACTGGCAGAGTCATCAATGTCAACATCTCGCTGACTGTTGATTGGTCAGCTTTTGTAAATCTTCATAGCGTATGGCGACTAATGCGTTTGTTGTGTTGCAATAGGTATGGCGATACTCTAATGCGTATATATATGCTGTGTTCAAATGCAAGTCCTCATAGACATAAATAAATGTTTGCAATAGTACGTATACTCTTTGATAATTCAAACTAATTCGATATGTTTGCCATGATATTCCTTTCATACATCCGTTGTGCCTATTATCTTTCTATATATTAATACGCTTGTTCCTACCTACCTACCTACCTACCTACCTACCTACCTACCTACCTGCGGTGTGTGTCACGCTTTTCATCACTAATAGACGGAAGGAAATTAGAGATTCGATG
>LQNS02000140.1:1691297-1732962 GCA_001587735.2 Parhyale hawaiensis
ATTAGATTTGCAACTAACTACATTAAGATCCAATAACAAGCATACCGGCATCAAGAAATTTTCAAACCCTCAAAATAAAGTTACTAAACCGTGAATATTTTCACGGGTCCAGCTAGTTATTATTATTATTACTGGTGGACCCGCGCTTGAAAACTTTCACGCAATAATCGATATTTTTGTTAATATAGGTCGTTGCACAATCTTCTCTTCTCTGACTTGCTTCATTTTCTTCATTAATCCTTTGTCGTGCTTTCAGCCATTGGGCTTTTTTTTTCTCTGACTTGTCGTTTCCTCATCTTCTCACTCACAGTTATCAGCAGCTGTCATTCATTTCTGTAACCTTTCTGCTTCAAGTCTTTCATGACTGTATCGCATAAACGATTCATCTCTCTCCAGGCATTCGTATCACGTCTTCGATCTTGAGACTGTAGTAGTCTCGTACTACTTATGCGCTCCCCATCTTCCTTCTAGATTAGGTGAGCGTCTTCAATAGTGAAAGACAGAAATAAATTTTTAGTAAAACACTGCAATAAACATGAATGTAACTCCAGCCAGCTTGTATGCATGTCAGCGCTCCGGAGCAAAGATACGGTCTTGCAAACTTAAATATCTGCTTCACGGATATGTTGGAATTTTGTGCTATAAAACAAAATTCGTACCTTGAGAGAACGACAGTGTGAGGGATGATGTGCATGGTATGGAGCTGGAGGAACGCATGGTAATGGACAGAAATACAGGGAATAGCAAGATCTGCTTCAGCGACCCCCCTTTGAGCGAGAATAATACTGCTGTAGAAGAAGAGAAAGACGGGAAACTAGAAAAAATCCCCGTCTTCCACCCGTGAAAAATCATCATCTCGTGAGTGCTCCGTAAGTCATTTGCTGAATTTCTACGTCGTGAGCTGAGAGAAGAAGGATAAAATCGGACTCTAGACGCTGCATCACATTGTCCCGATTTCAAGAAGTGTTTCAAGCAAGAAGTGTTTTCAGATCAGCCTTCGCCATCTTCTGCAACCTGGTAATCGACTAACAAAATCTATAACTTGGCTTATTTTTCGCCTATCTATTTCCTTCAAAGCGGACACGAAATAAATACATCAAGCGTTTCATTATATAAAGATTTTTTACTTTCATGAAATTCCGAAAGTCAAAATCATTAAAAGAGCACATGCCACCATCAAACGAGGCCTACAGTAATGCTCAGTTCAAACAAGAAAACAGCTCAATTCCTTTCCAATGCGGTGGCGAATAATGTAAATGAAAGCATATACTAGATTTATACCAAAATCTGTATAAGTTGGATGCATGAAAATAGGAATGATGTGCACCGCCACTTCAGCAAACTTAAATTTGTCTGTGGTTATCTGCAGCAAGTTGTTTGGAGTACAGAGATCTACAACAAAAAATTACCAGCCCTTTTTAAAATAAATTTCTTCTATCAATACAGGTACATAAAAGTAATTATTTTGCCATTAGTGTGCCCGGTGGTCAAAAATGATGGCGAAGAATTCATGATAATATTCCTCCATTGCCCCATTTCCGTTACTTACAAACTAGAGGGCCCAGCCGTAAAAAATGACGGCAGTAATTTTGTGATAAGGCTTTTTGTTTTTCCGGTTTCAACTATAGGTTTTGCTGTTAGATAGGTCTCAACCCTTGAGACCTGATCTTCTATTAATGAAACGCGAGGTGTACTGCCATGAGCTTTGAGAGAGCAATACACCCCACCTGCAAGATAGGGCCCAAATATCAGTCTAGAATTGGCCAAACGTTATCCCTGCAGGCCTGATCTTCCATTAATAACATGCAAGCTGTACAGCTATGAGTTTTGCGTGAGCAAATTATCTCTCTTGCAAAATAAGGCCTGAATTTCAGTTTTGAATTGGCCAAACGTTGAGCAGCACTAAGAAAATATAGTTCAGTCAAAAGAATTCACCGAAAATAATCAGGTCTTACGGTAACCTGGATACCGAGCGAGAGGTGAACCTCCAGCCTCGAAATTTGGCTGCAATGTAAATTAATTCAATACAAATAGGCGTCTACTCAGCATGAAGTTTCAACTGCGTCGAAGAGATTCAGCTGAAGAAAGAAAAAAAGTGATTATGCACAAAAGAAACAAAATTCCAACCAAGACTGAGCTTTTCGAACTGCTAAGAAGGAATTCAACCAAAAAAATATGCGACATATCTTGGCTATGCCCGACAGGATCAAAAACTCTATCTAAGCTTTTCATTTACCACGCTCAGAAGAAGAATCATTATCGTCATATCAAAAAGTACTAAGCTAGTTTTGAAAGTGAAGCGAGATTCAGAAAATGCAATATTTCCACTTTAGACCATAACATTTCAGAAGCTACATTTGTCACCCTTACTCCAACCGCTTCAATTGTATGTTATCTCAACTTATTTTTCGGTATATATACATGAATTTTCTCCTATTAAACTCTAACAGCGTGACGGAGAGACGGACCAACATTGGAGCAGGGGAGGGAGCAAGCGACCAACAACTGTGTTTCATTATATAGTGGATGCCAAGTTAAAAATTAAAGGAACATAAGAGATGAGCGTTCTCGGCTTCACCCCTGCTGAGCAGTATAATCCTTTTTTTTCTCTTTCTCTGACACGGAGAAACATCAATTGCTTTTCACAGGCTGTCAGTCACCACTCAAAATATTAATTTTGACTCTGTATCTTGTATACGCCAGCACTCATATATTTCGAAATTTCTTCGCTCAGCAAAAAACTGTTTCATCGCTGAATTAAATAAAATTAAGTTGGAAGATGTTTGGAGAATTAGTGGATATCTTCTAGATTTTTATTACCTCCGCCAAGGAGGTTATTTTTTCGTCGTGTTTGTCTGTCAGTCTCTATCTTTGTCTGTTTGTTCGTTTATTTCTCTGTCTGTCACCAAGATAACTCAAAAAGTTATGAACTGATTTGAACGAAATTTACAGGGATTGTTAGGTATGTTAGGAGGAACAGATGATTACCTTTTGGTGAAGATATGTTCATCCGTTTGTTTGTTTGCCTCATTTTTCTCAATGCTATAACTTAAAAAGTTATGGATGGATTTGTATGAAAATAACATGAGTTATTAGGTATATAACAAAAAGTAGATGACCAAATTTTCGTAATGACCCGTTGGCTTGTTCGTTCGTTTATCACTGTTTTTAATTTTAGGCTTGTTAGCACAATAACTCAGAATAATAAATAGATCTTAATGAAATTCATAGGGGTTGTTAGTAATATCATAAGACATAAATGATCAAATTTTGGTGCAGATCGGTTTGTTCGTTTCTCCGTTTGACTCATGTTTGTCGTAAAGTTTGTTAGCAGTATAACTCAAAAAGTTATGAACGAATTTTCAATAAAATTGCACAAGCTGTTATTACTATCAAAAGACAAAAAATTATTAGATTTTGGCGTTTATACAAAGAAAATTATGGTTTCAGAGCCAATTTGAATTTTTTGCTACAGTTGACTCGCTTGGCGGAGGCATGCGCTCTCAGAGTGTTCTAGTTTATCCAAGTTTTCGTTTTGCGCTGGACAAAACGAAAGCTTTGGGAAATAAAACCTTGAAGATGTCCACTAATTCCCCAAACAACGATGGTCGAAGACGCCCAGCCTTCCAGGAAATATGTTGGAAATCCAGGTATTCATTTGTGAGAAGAATCGGTATTAGTTTCTTTTAGCACGAATTTTTCTTTTCTTTTACTTAATTTTCGCTGTAGAATCCGAATCTGAAGTCCGTTTTTGGCGGTCGGACCTATGGTTCGAGTTACGACCCCTAATGGGGAGGGGACAAATTTCCGTCATTTATGGTCCGATAGTTATGAAACTTGCATTGTATACGTAAAATTGAATTTTATTAACATTTTATTGATGATAATTTTTGAATTTTCACAATATTTTTTGAGTTATACCCTTTTCAAGCTAAAATATATTATATAGTTGAAAAATCTTGGGGGGACACATGGGAATCCGGAGTTTTTGGGTGGGAGAGTTAATCAAGGATCCGGGCGTGGTTAGGTTAAGTTAAAAAACCTATCTATTACTATGAATGATCGTCGTGTGTTTATATGTAAATTTATTTATTTACTAATGGCCCGGGCCGCCATTATAAATGACGGTAGAAAAGTAGCACCTCAGGAAAACCCTCGCTGTCTCATGTGTTCATTACTGTTCAGAAGGCTTCTTTAATGAAAATTCAGCATTCTGCCTAAAAAATTGGATATATATATATATATTATGAGGCGTAGGTAAGTGATATCTCCCGTAGCTACTCAGAATAATAAACATGTCCAGACACTATCACGCAGGCAGGCTCAGATCCCTCAGAAGGAGCGCCCAAGTGCGACCCCCGTATCCAAGATACCGTCTTCGGCACCTGAATTTTCTCCTATCTTATTCCCAAAGAGCGTGACAAGAAAGATATAAATATAGCTTTAAATAAATAAATACATAAAAACACGACGTGAATTATTATGTAGTATACTGGTATATAGGTTTTGTGTCACGCTCCTAGCGAAATAGATAGGCGTAAAATAGGCCAGGTTGTAGATTTTGTAATTAACTAACTTTTTCAAGGAGATCGATGACCAGGTTGCAGAAGTGGAATCCTTATCCCATTGTATCTGGATACAATTCTTGTTTGAAACAACTCTTGACAGTGAAACTATTGAGATATTTTCAGCTTCTCTTAACGCGGTTATGGCATCTGATGTTTAGAACTTTCTCCATACATCGAAATATATGTCCCAGTTCACGACGTAAAAATTCACTACCGTAGCTAATCCATAGAGCAGAGACGAAGCTATGATTATTCACAGGGCAGAAGACACATTTTTTTCTGCTTTCTGCCATCTATTGACAAAGAATTTTCTCTTCAAGCCGAGCTTTAAGAGAAAAGGCAGATGTACTGAAGGCTCATCGGTCGGTATCATGGATACGCTACGGGAAGTATGTAGTTTAGTTCAGTCATGTTTTGGTGCTTGCTAATCTAAAAGTTTTTTTGCACCTCTTCGAAGGTTTGGAAGATTGTGCTACTAATTCAGGGTGTCTAGCAGTCTGGAAAACAGGGAAAAGTCAGGGAGAAAAAGTCACTGTGAGAAATTAGGGAAAACTCGGAAAAATAGGAACAAGGAATTAAAATACCCTGGGAATTTCCGCAGGGCAGTGGATGGTTTCATTTAGTGGGGTTATCTTTATGAATGCTTCGTTCCCCAGAGCCTGAGCCGTATGACTGATATGAGGATTATTAATTTTTGTTCTGCAGTGCCGGGGAAAGGTGGACGACTGTAGCTCTATTTTGCAGCAAATCCTCATACTGTGAGAGTGATTTGTAACATTTTTAGTCCCATTCAGCCCTTAACCCATTGGTAATCACATAAGGGCCTATTTGAGAGGAAAATGGACAATCTGACACTCAGGGAGATCTATGAAAAATCACGGAGAACTGAAAAAACTCAGAGAATTTTAGAAGTCCCGATCGCTTCACACCACGCTGCTGCAGCTATAGATGACTTGACACCGAGCACTCATATCTTATAACAATTTTAGTTGGCCTTTGTAGGGCATTTTCCAAAAAGATTTTAGTTACGGAAGTACGAACACTGACGAGGTTCATCACAAATGCATCGCTGTTATTTTTGACAGCGCGGACATTCTAGTTTACAATTTTTTCCACGACACTGTGCCACCGCCGGTATTTTCTCCTATAGGAAAATAATGGGAACTTCAAAGTCATAGATCTCGAAAAGTAGAGCCGACCAACAAAAAATGAATTCATTTTTGGAATCTGCATTGAAGAACGAGTTGGTTAAGAAAAGAGGATAAAAAATACCACACTAAATTAAAAATGTACCCGCAGGTCTACGGTAGAACCTTCACTGCCGACTTGGAATATTATTCACCCTTCGTGCCCATGGTACGAGTCCGATCGAGGGCATCGTAACTGAGGAACACTGCTTTGGTTCTGTTTAATTTCCTCTGGTGCCTTTAGTGTTATATATCAAATTGGGATTATAATATTATGGGTCTGAGATTTCACTGAAAAACACGGCGCTTGTTGTATGGAATTTCCACAGGTTCCTGCTAGTTAGCCGTTAAAAATGGAAGAAATCTCAGTTCACGCTTCTGATGCTTTTGAAGTGAGAATGATCAAAGAATCTTTACGCTAGCACCTCTCTTTAGCTAGTATCTAAGCTTAAGTTCATTGCAATTCAGGTTTTGTTTGCTGCTGATGTTGCCCTTCACTAATGACCTTTCGTTATTTGAACATTGAAAGGCAATATTCAGTGGAGTTTCCTCTTAAGTGTTATCGAAACCGATACCAGTAATAATGACTGGCCCAAAATTAATTCCGCAATATTATGCACCCCAGCTGCAATAAGGACATGCCTTATAAGGCAATAAATAGATCTGGGGCCGGATGCACTTTGCCTTGCTAAGTTCCAGCAACGTAAATAGTACAGTTCCTTGAAGAAGTAGCGATATCGCGGTTCAGATCTTGTTTATTTCTTATACTGAACTTCACAAAGATATGATCAAAGTTGTTTGAATCTCCAAATGATGCATACCTAAATCATAGACAGACTGAAGTAAAAATGTAGACCTTCAGCCATTACATGGTTGGATTCGTGCCTGCAACTGTACAGTGACGATGCTTGTAACTTGAAGGCTTTTGAGCATCCGGCCCCTGGCAGTGTCTTAAGCTGCTGCAAATAGTGATAGATTCGTTGTATGATTGTAAAATACATGACGAGCTAAATATCAATGTGACTAAAATCTGTTTTCCATGACATGCATAAAATTGCTGTCGACTCCAACTAGTCGCCAGGAAATGCTATCGCAAGACCTCGAAAACTACGTGAAACGTTGCATGTTTCAACGAAAATATTTTAAGGGAAGAAAAATTTAAGAATTTTTGCTTCTGACAGGCCGAAAAGTTAGGCCATGGAATTTTTACCGTCGGACGTGGTGATTGAGGCGTGCACCTGAAAAGACTGGGCGAAACACGATCTTTCTTGCACAGTTTACGTGGATTTCCGAGGATTTTGAAATCCAGTGTAGTGATAAAGTCGTATTGAAACCTGAACAAATTATTGAATTTGAAAAAATCAAGATCATAAGTAAAATGGGAGTTATCTGATGCCGCACAAATTGATTGGGACTCTGATGCCCACATAATATTGATGGCTGATCGCAAAATTTAGTTGAGTTTGCGAAATCACCTCGGGGCAGCAGGGAAGTTGCTAACCTTGTCGAAACAGATATTTCTTTCTTGTACACTTGAGGATAATGTTAACATTTTACTGACCAATAGAATAGGCAGGTCCACTCTTAAAGAATGTTATTCCTACGAAACTTTATTCTTTATGGGAATGGTAAAGGATAAAACGACATTTAACAAAGTATGGAGAAAGAGATCAGCGAGTTATACTAATGGTTCCATAACTACGTTGTGCGTCTGTGTGCACAGGGCTTACTATTGAAGCAGACGTAATGCTTGCGATTGTGAAATAAGTGTATGTAAAGAGAGTTAGTAGAGAACCATAGTATTCATTGACAATGTTGGGCAGTAGGCAGTGCACAGGCAGAATCTTAAAACTGCAAAACCTTCAAATTATTCATTATAATTCGTGCGACTTGCTCAGCAGCAAAGGCAAGTATAAAATCGAGACTGCTATCCTTCCCTCCTCTTTAAGTTTTCCTCATCCTTTAGCAGTTGTTATTTATTTATTTTTTTTGCGCCATTAGCGAGAGAGATATTTCATTGCAATCCTTCGCATTTATTAAGTCAATGTTATGCTTTATGCATATACCATAGAATACGGTCATTAACCTGTCAAAACATAGATTAAAAACAGACCAATAAATAGGTTAAAAATGGACCAAAAAAATGTGTTAACAATGTGCCGTTAAGTCATGGGAGATTGATTAACGCCTAAAACTCGATTCAAAGTAGCTACCTAACGACTCTACCCTTCATTCATCAATATATGAAGTTACAGACAAGCAGCTGTACTGACATTAGTTTAACTCAAGCGAACTGTCCCATTTGATAGCGTATATAGTCATGGATTGGCTAAAAGTTTGTTTTTAGTGCAGTAGAGTACCGAATTTCGAGCACCAAGACCCGCGGATGTTTGTTAAATACATTAGTTTGTCTTCTACAGTTTCTAAATTACTAACCACAGATCATAGGAAACAGGATAATATTTTCAACGTGGTAACTAAGATAATATGTTACACTGCAATATGACATGGAAAACTTTGGTATTTGATCATAATTAATCGCATTAATGGTTACTCACGCAGCGTACATAAATATTCTATGTACTACCTAGGCACCATGTGCTAGATTACGCCATATGTTCTGTAATTGGAGCTATTTAGGCAAATATATACTGTAGGTACGGGAAAGCGTAGCATTTGTGATTCTAAGACAAAGTATTGAGTGAACGACTCATTCCAATAGGCGTTAATGTGTGCTAAGTCTTGCAACAGATTCATGAATTAACCTGCATCGCTGAAGGATTTTTCGCATCCATCTGACCGAATGTCCCATAAGTTAAAACTTATAGATTAGTTTTGTCCATGTTAGTTAGCTCGTGTCTAAAATGTCCCTAACCCGTTGTGTAACATGGAACTTTGCATCCCTCAGCAATTAAAGGGTCGGAAATTGTGACTGATCCTAAGAGAAGCGAGCCACTCCAACGATTGTTGCTCATATGAGTGAGCTCATATGACTAGACTTGAAAAGTGTTAGTGCAATGGTTTTGATCGGAATGTTTTGTTTTGACTGCTTGTTTGCTACATATTGTAGGATTTGGTCCCTGCGGGACTTCTGGTCTGACTGAAGCGCGGTCCCACTGCTTAATCGCAGTGGAAACATAGACAGGGACGGGCAAAACTCGGCTGCAGGTTCGAAGCGCCTCAACCTATTTCCTTCATACGGTCAAAGAGGGTGGCGCTTCGGCTCCACCCTTTGGAGGCTGCTCAACAGCAAACAGAGCCTGACTAAGATAGGGTTAACCTATCTAAGAAGGATAGAAGGATAGAATTTTTCCAGATGACGAGGCGTACAACCTGCACAATGTAAATATATTCTTCGTGTTGCAGTGCTGGTTTCATACTGCAGATATAAAGCATTTCGATAGGAGTTAACGGATAGGAAAACGTTTCGCGGGCTCCAGCCGGCGAACGGTTTAGCCAATGGTGCGCTATGGAAAAGAGTGTATTAGCGATACAGGAAACGTAAGCTCCCTGTGATAGATTGATATTTTTCTTACCTGAAAAGTAATTCAAATGAGAATTTTAGGACGTGAATGTAACAGCGACTTTACGTACATCAATCCTAATATATATAATATACGTGTGTATATTATATGTTACAAAGCTGTTAGAATCCCTAAGTACAATAAACACATTACTGCACATAATATAAGCTCAGCATTTACATATTACTTATTTGAAAAGTTTATTAGTAACACACAATATTCAAATAAATTAATAACAGTAATTTAACCCATTAATGGATAATGCTATGCTTATCCACATTTCTGGGTGCTATCCTTACTAGAAGTAAACGTTTAATATATGCGTTAAGGGGTTAAGCTCACGAGTATCCACATAGATAAATTACATAGCAAACATTTAAAGCTTAGAAAACTTTATACAGAGGCTGAAGATGTCATTGATTCGCCCATTTCAAGTGATGTAATCTAATCTTATTAGCTTGAACTTGTATGCACCTTCAAGCTTGAGCGTTTGATCACGTTCGATAGACTTACGAGTCAGTCGTAAAATCATTACGCTTGAGGAGACCGAAAACTCATGGTAGAGTTTTCGTTAGTCATTACCGTCTGGAACTCGATCCAAACAGACGAATCGAGCACTTGGGATTTAAGTGATGGACAAGTCAACAGTAACGAGATGAGTTCATTTCGCCTGAAACTGGGCAAATCGTATACGCATTTTGAACACAATTTTAGGGATGAATGAGCTATTGGGAAATTAAGGATAAACCAGGGATTGGACGTCAGGATTAAACTAGGGTGGGGAAATTAGGTACAAATGAGGGTAGTTAGGCTTCATCACAACCATTCTAACACATCAACGTTTAGTATTGAACACAATGACATTGATCGTTCCATGAACACTGAAATGTAGATCTTTGAATGGCAAAAAAGAACACCAGTTTTAGCAAAATAGAAACTCTTAATTTATTAATAAACGAAAAAACATAGGAAAAGTGGCGACGACCAAGCCACGACTGACACTCAATACGTTGATGATAGTTAGACTAGGAGTTCTCAGCAGACGCCATTTCTCAGTGTTATATTTGCAAGTGTAATAACGTACAGAGGTCCTTAGGTTACGATCCAATCGTAGACTGCTAGTAGAAAAAATTCGTAGCAAAACAGACCAGTTTTCGATTCTCTTTACCGGCAACTGACGCGATAACCTCAGTTTTTTTTTTTGCCACTAAGAAGAGCTGTGATTACTCACAACTGTTCTTATATGTTACGTTTGACTGCATCTCTCGATATGCTTGTGATGGGTTAAGGCGGTGTGTCAAAGAACGTGTACTTTCAAATCAGCGTCCAAATGCGCTGCTCCGGCAATTCGAGCAGCAAAAAGTGAACATCTCTCAGAATTCTGAAACAATAGTTGCGAAACTTAAGATATCGAACCCTCTCAGGGGGCATATTATAGGCCTTAGGGTTAGGTTCGCCCCCGGCAACCCCAGGGGGCTCATGTAGGTTACCTTAGCCATTAGCTTGGCCTTCGGGACGTCTGTCTTTCCTGCCCACTTTGCTTACTTCCCGGTCCCATACTCCTACTTGCTCATGCTGTATTCTGTTCTTCCTCTTCTTTCCCGACTTGCTGTTCCCATGCGCGTTGATCCTGTGTGGTAACACCTTCGTGCATGGGTTCCCCGTTTCTATCGATATACTATATGTCCCTTGCTCTTTCCTCTGTGGTATGGTTCCGCTTGGAAACGGAGGTTTAAACTTTCTGACTATAAGTAACTAAGATATCGAACCTTTACTTGTGGCATTTGCTGAGCCAGGTTCTGACTTGGCGAATTACATTTTAGTACTTCCTACTGCAGACACTGCGTCTAACAATAGTATTTAAAATAATATGACGTACACAACGAAACTTTCATTCAGGAGCTGAGTGAACAGCACGAGTTCAGCCGGCTGTGCGTGTGAATTCGCTTCAACTGGATGCTGAAAGCGAGGACGGTCTCCCGTTCACAGTTGTAACATAAGCTCGTACCTCACAGTCTCATTAAAAAAAATTGTCCCGCAGCAACAAAAATCCACAGATATATGACTGTTATTATAGTCCCAATCCAAGCCTAGCTACATAGAGTATACACCGTGAACCAAGAAATAAGATGAGGAAAGAAGGGAGATATAGCATGTGAAGAGAAATGTGGAACCCATGCAAAAGGGTGTTCCAACATTGGACTAACGCGCACGGGCAGTACAGCAAGTTGGGAAAGAAGAGGAAGCATCATTAACTACAAATGTGATAATAGCCCGAAGCAAAATTACTGCTAAGTTAAGGCGTAGGGTCCGGTGGGGCAGAAACCTTCCTCCCCCCCCCCATTATCATACGATTCTGGAAACAATTTTGTCTCTTTGCTTCATTAATTTAGTAGTAAAATTGAATCTCACAATAGGTTTTATTTTAGAATATACGCGTAGTGCTAAGGTAGAAAAGCCGTAATCATCTACAGTTAACTGGTTGGCAGTTACTTTCCAATTCAGGTATATCCCCCAAAGTATATACGTTACTTTGCATTAACTATTACGCGTCAGTAAATGAGTGCTTCATTTATTAGTTAGAAGTCTAGAAATCAGCTGTTTGTTGTGAAAATACATGACTGGTCTATCTTAGGCCGGTTAAAAACTACAGCCTGTTGTTCCCCACACTTGCCATAATACGTCCCAATGTTACTATCTATAATATTATACCAGTGGTTCTATACCTATGTACGTACGTTTGTCTGTCCGTTCGTCTGCACATTGCATTTTTAATATTAGATAGGGGAACACTGAACTTTCGCGGAGCCCTAATTTTCGGTGGAAGGAATTCAAAACCATACACAGTATAGCTGTGCTTTTTCGCCTCATGCAAAAAAATTCCCATCAGTTTCGAAGTGAAGACATGAAGTTCATTTTACACGTATCATATCAACCGGTCGCTACCGTTTTGTCACGTCTTGTGATATTCCCTTTGATGATATCTCAAGATATTGTTAATAGGGCCATGTACATAGCTGGGTTATAGCCCACTCCAGAGTACTTTTTCTGAAGCGAAAATGCGATGTCTAAAGAAACACAGTGACATCTTGCATGAGAACACGGGGCTATGCCATCACAAGAATCTGTTATTGAAGAAAGTGGCCACGTTTGCTGTACTATAACAAAACACAACAGAGTTGTACTAGATAGGCTAGTAGAACTCTGTTCTTTTTCAAAACAGACTTACTTTGTGAGAATTGACGTACGTAATATTTGTCGGTTACAGGATTTTCTTTCCACTGATGCAGGACAGATAGTCGGAAACGTTAGGATTTTACTCATTGGTGGCTACACAGCTTTTAATAAAATGTCTTTACGGGCAGCTATTTAGGGTCTTTTTTATTTTAGGCTTATTTATAAAATATATTTGCTAAACATTCGACTTAAAAACTTTTCTGTAGCATACCAAATGCTACAGAGAGGGCAGCTTCACCTGTACAGGGATGGAATATGGATTGTAATCAGTTCATAGCCCTCTTAACAGCCGGAGTGAAATGCCAATTTCCATCATAGCTGGCAGTCGTCGGACACACAGCCCCATTCCTATAGAGATCAGAGACTCACTGCCCGGCCCTCGATGAGCAAGTGCAGTCGTGCGTCTCAGTTTGCAGCACATGCTCGTTAAGGTGCTATACTAACTTCAAAATTGCCAACTAAGTAGAGTTTAAGCCATGATTCATCGACGATGCAACAACTTGACTTAAGAGCAATATTCTTCAGCTTTTAAGAAGCCTTTGAGTCAACACATTTTAACTAATATGCGTAGTGTTACCGGCCCTCAAAAATGACGGCAGGCGCCATGAAACTGCAAATTACATGCGCGTAACCTCCAGGTAGCACATATTTTTCGACGAGGCAGCCATGTTGCGGATAACAAATAGCGAGAAATCAAATCAAGTGGATTCCGCTTAAGGCAACGGCCCCAGCGGCGAGACAAGCGACGGGCAACGCGACAAATTTGTTGCACGACAAAATGTAACGGAGGGTACAGTAGTCTGCTGTCCCCACCGCCGCAACTGCGATGCCTCGCGACACCTGTGCGTTGCTGCAACACGACTCCCATAAACATCGCAATGCGTCGCTGGTTGCTTCCTGTGGGGCCCCGGCCTAATAGAACCACCGAGTAAGGCGACCAGCCACTTAATGTGACCAATTCTGCAGCGAAGGAATGAAACGCTATGTATTATTTACCAAGTGGCTTCGCTTATTGGGCTCATTGTTTTGTTTATATGGACCAATTCATCATGAACTAAAGCACTCTGAGAGCGCATACCTCCGCCGAGCGAGGCAACAGTTGCAAAAAATTCAAATTGGCTCTGAAATCATTATTTTCTTTGCATAAACTCCAAAATCTAATCATTTGTGCCTATTGATAGTAATAACAGCTTGTGCAATTTTCTTGAAGAACCGTTTATAACTTTTTGAGTTATACTGCTAACAAACGTTAAGAAAAACATGAGTCAAACACACAAACGAACAAACCGATCTGCACCTAGATTAAATCATTTGTGTCTTTTAACAATAATAATAACCCCTATAAATTTCATAAAAGATCGATTCATTATTTTTGAAGTTATTGTGCTAAAAAGCATAAAATTAAAAATTGTGACAAAAGAATGAACGAACAGACGGATCATTGCCAAAATTTGGTCATTTACTCTCTGTTATATACCTAACAACTCATGTTAATTTCATAAAAATCCATCCATAACTTTTTGAGTTAGGGAAGTGAGAAAAATGAGGCAGACAAACAAACAAACAAACGGATAGACATATCTTCACCAACTTTACCAAAAGTTAATCATCTGTTCCTCCTAACATACCTAACAATCCCTGTAAATTTCATCCAAATCGGTTCCTAACTTTTTGAGTTATCTTGGTGACAGACAGAGAGACAGATAGACAAAGAGACAGACAGAGAGACAGACAGACAAAGAGACAGACAGACAAACGCGACGAAAACATAACGTCCTTGGCGGAGGTAATAATTTGCTCATAATTATGATATAAAATAGTCAAAGTAAAGTCAATTCTCAGTTGTGTTAAACTATTTATTACTCTGAGGCCTTTATAAGTTAAAGCTGCCAGCCTATAAGATATTTAAATTAATTTACTTCCGAGAATATTGCTCATATGCCGGCACCACCATTAAATCATTCAGACTTTGAAATAAGAATGAACCCATTTAGTGTCCGTAAATTATTCACATTTGCCAATTTACCTCCGTCATTACAAATATGCGACAAAAAAAAAGTGACCGAGAAAGAGTGCTCATCCACTCACCTATTCGTATAGACTTATTTATAGCTGTTAACTGAGCTGTTAATGACCAGCCGGTTATAGTGGCCAAATCCGTTGGTCCCCATGTGGCCGCAATAACAGGAATCGAGTGTAACTTTGTTGCATATTAATTGCTAGGCATTCAGGTCTACCGGTATACTAGTTAGGCACGCCTGACTTACTTTTTCCAATCTATAAGTAGTAAAGCGGAGCATGAGAAATGCAAGCAAATGAATAAGTACTGTCCTCTCGAGAACTCACATCCCTCAGTATAGCACAACGCCATGCGACATCATTAGGCATAAACTAAGCCTTTGGCCGCATCCAGACATTGTCTTCGGGAGTAGAGTTTGGGTAAGCAGAATGCCATCTGCAATGCACCTACTCTTACCGACAGGTGGTCAATTGCTTGTTTAACTGGTTGGTTGAACCCTCGTACCTTTTCAAGTGGGCATTTTTGATGCCACTGCACTGTACACCTCGTGAGCAGCGACTGTAACTGATGCGCCTGGCAATAGAAATGCTCAATATTCCCTACGATTTTTCTGCTCTCTTTTAAATACATAATCAAATTTCACTTTTTTCAATGAGCCGCTCCAAAAATATGAAAGGAAAGGCTTGCCACTTAGAGTACATATAACAATAGCTTTAGGAGCAGACGCCACGTAAGGTGCCACATGACAATACAGTTCGAAGCGTTGATGTGCACGCGAGAATCCTTTGAATAGAAAATGAAAAAGCGGAAACCGAAACTGCGTCGAAGTAATTATTTTTTGTCGTCGTTTAAGAACGAAGCGATCAACTAAAATGAAATTTAATATGCAAACGCTCATCAGTGTTTATTGTAGCCTTTTGATACAAACATAATTTGAAGTTCATTATAAAATTCCATTGTAATCACACACTGGCGTTTGTTGTAGCGTTTTTTTTTTTTTTTTTGCAAACACACACTCTTATTTCATCGAAAGTTAAATTAATTAAAAACATTTTGGTGCAATATTGCAATGAACCATAAAGACCCATATCTGTGTTATTATATTGATTTTGATAATTTAATACATTTTTATGAAATGTCATTTAAGTGGGAAGGACTGAGAAATGGCGCCAGCAGGGACCTCTCCAACACGGCTGGTGACCTGCCTCGGGGGTGTTTGGTGGAGGTTGCAGCAGACTGGGAGACACCTCGTCGGGGGAAAGAGAGGTGTCTGTTCGACCAGGGCTAGTCTGCGCGTCACTAGGACTAGTATGAGCTTGGCTAGCGGCAGCAGCAGCTTTAGGTAGGATCGTTTCCAAAGGCGGCAGAGGGAGGCTAGGACTAGGAAGACTATCTGGATAGTTGCACTCGTAGACCCAGTCTGGGTCGTCTTTGCTGATTATGGAAATCTGTGTGGAAATTGGACACCAGGCTAGTACAGATTTCCGTGAAATTTCACCACCTGCAATAATAATAATTTGAGATTGAACCAGGTAGCGTGAAGCAGTTTCTGACGCGTGGACATCGAACTGAAGAGCAGTATAGAAATTATTGAAAGCTATTTATTAGTTGTTGTTGTTATGCTGGACAGCGTGAAGCGGCTACCTGAATATGCAAGCTAAGTGCAGGTAAGAGTCGGCTGCCAGCAACTCTCAACTCCCGTCTACTCTCATATTTATTTTCATATGCTATCAGTGAACCTCTACCCCGACTTGTTGGTAGATCACTTGTTATTGAGCTGAAGTTGTGAATTTTATAAGTCAGGTTCAGGTTATTTTAAGGCGGACTACTAATCCGTTAAGGGTCATAACAACACCGGGTGTTCTTGAAACACGTTAATTCTTATAGCATTTTCTGTCTAGTGGTACCACCAGTTAAGAGGTGAAAGCTACTCGTGTATCACATTAATTTTATTCACATCATTAATGCAGGTAGTAAATATACTTCTGAAACAGGAAAAGTTCAATAAATTATATACAATCGTTTAGTCAACCGTAAAAGAAAGTCACAAAATTGGGACGTTGGCTTTTGATAGAGTAGGTCCGCCTCTCTGGAAATAAGATTAGTTTTTTATCAATAAAACACTAGAATAAAATGAAAAACCACTAGCTGAACGGAGAAGCGTTACGCAAGACATAGTTCCGAATCTGCTTGCAATTAAAGCCTGAGATGCGATCTACAGTGATGAATCGGGAGATCATGACTGAAGTTCCACTCTAGTTAATGCTAATCGGATTAGATTAGCTAGTTCATAGTGGAAAAAACTGTACACGGCTTAAGAGAATAAGATAGACAAACGTTACGAGGGACCAAGACAGATTCGAATTCGGCACGGAGAGCAGACGGCGCATAAACGTTAGGCTAAAGACCGTTGCTTCTAAGAGCACAAAATGCGAAATGTTCCTTACAACCTTTCGACAGATTACGTTGCGACACGTACCGCTTCGCTGTGCATATTTTTGGATTATTTTGACGTCTCAGCCATCACTGGACCTAATGTTTGCGCCACAGCAGACGCCCATGTTGACGCTTCAAAAATCTCCCCTAATTTAAAGTAAATTTAGATCCAAAAAGACGTATAACTTAGCAGTTTTTCGCGTGATGTTGAAGCACGTAAAGTTTTGGTCACGATGACGGAAACTTTTGTTTCGATAACATGAAACGTTTTGCATTTTGCGCTCTAGTTAGCAGTGGTTTGTATAATGAGCAAGCCGAAACAGTTCTGAATGAGACCTGGTTACTGATGATAGAGGATTGGTGTTGTGAACTAACCCTGTTGGTCAACGCATGTTCCTACAAGAGAAAATTAATTGCATGGACGTAATACTGGGCAAGAGTGGTGTTCCTGTGCTATTTACATAGAATTTTTTTCTAGATAAATCCAGATATTGAGTAACTGTAGCAAAACTGGTTCTCTCTGTGGTAATCTGCATGTGAATGTCATTCATACGCTCACTCTCGCATCATGGACTAACGATGCTGCCACTGTAAAGTTACAAGGAAAAAGTCTAGTATGCAACGCACACATTATGTTGTTGCATAAGAGGCACAACTGGATTTATGATGAAAAATACAAAGAAATATTTCATATTAGACGGGCCTAAAAGATTAACAAATGTAATTATCGTACTACAGAAATAAATAGTGGAAAGCTCAAGACATGTATGTCAGATAGGTGCAAAAGAAAAATATTTGTGTACTATATCAAACATCCTGTAATAGATCAACCCTTCCAGACTTGAGATTGTGCCACTGCGTAAATACATTTAAAATAAAATTTAACACAATTCGCAAGGCCGCCAGCGACACACAGAAGCGCCACCCACCTGCTGGATCAGCTGATCTTTGCCTGGTGTCGTGTCCCTGTCGCCCTTGGACGCCCTGCTGGACTTTCTGGACCCCGGTCCAGCGCTGTCGGCGCCCCCGGCCCGGCTCTTGATGCTCGTCTGGCCCGTGTCTTCTCTCTTCACCCCGGCCTCCACATCCCGACCTTTGGCCCACAGCCGCCTTCCAAACAACGGGCAGATATTTACTGAAGGGTTGTTTTAAGCATTAGTAGCTACAGCAACGACGCGGCCGATCATGGGAGTGTGAGTCCTATGAACTAGTGCCCCTGCAACTAGCTTGCCAGTAACTAATAGCAGCTTTGCGAGCAACGCAAGGATTTTTATGTAATCCAAAAGATGTTGAATGCTTCGCTAGCCATTGCAACGGTGTCGTCCTGGAGCCAAGGCTTCCCAGGATACTGTATAGGTTAGCGAACTTGCTAACGGTAGCCTTGCTAAACGAGGCAAAAGTATTCATTCTATTAATTATTGAAACGTTAACTGGTTATATGAGATAGCTTACGACTCTTAAATCAGTACTAAGCTGTTCTAAGAGGGGAAAAGGAAGGGACATTCAGTAGCCATTTTGTTGACGTCTTCGTGACCGCGGCCGTACATCGCAAGTGGCCTCAGCTACCGACCTATGTTGGTCTGAGCGTCCACGCCTCAATTGCAGCTAATTTCCCTAATTGAATGCCGGCTGAACGTTGCCATCTTTCGGCTAAACGAGGAAATGTAAAGGAGTGGATATCACTGACCGAAAACACATTTAAACACATAAGAAATGGAAAGATATTGATTAAAACTAACTTATTTACCAAAATATTATTTTTCATGGATTATACTGAAAACTTGATATTTTGTATAGTTTTGATGCTCTTTCCAGAAATAGCAACCGCAACTTCGAGAAATTAATACTACACAAGTTATGAGGTCTTCAATTTATTTTTTCCTAGCTTTTACAGAAGAAAGTGAAACTTCTTTGTTTTTTTCCGCATTGAATTTGTCTTTACAACCTCACAATAAACTCGCCTAAGCTAATAGGATAATGAAGGAGTATGTAGGTCGCGGATTCTCTGCAGCAGTCCGGATTTCAAACAAGACCCCACAACGCAAAGAATGCATTATTTATCCATCCCACTAGGAATGAATAGCTTGTTTCACTAGGCAAAGCAAGAAAGTAATCATAATATCATTCACCAATCATAACCAACGCAAGTATTATTTCACTTCCCACGGCAGAACTGAATATATGTACCTATTATTCTAAGAGCCATAGCGCAAGAGTGCATAATAGTTCACCAACGATAACAAAATAGCGCATTGTTTCACCAGCCATGGCAGCAATGGATGTTTTTTCGCTTCCAACCGCGCAGACGAACCCGTTTTCCGGCCGCACGCAGCAGCGGCTGAGCGGGTTAGAGCACAAGAAGAGGATTGGCGCTGTACAGACAGTGACCTTTGCTCTACAGGTGTTCTCTCCACCGCCCCCCCCCCCCTTCGTTCCTTGCCTCACGCAAGTTTTCATTAAATATTTTTGAACTGTGAAATTTTGACGCTGGCTAAGCTGGGGCATCGTAGTGCAATAGTGCATGCACCGCACTAGCAACGGGTAAGATAATCCATTCGGCCGTCGTTCTACTTCAGGGTGAGGCAGGAAAAACCTAGAAGATGATAGTTTTAAAAAAATATACCAGTGTTTTAACAAGAGACCTTGGGTGAATTGTGTGCGGTAGCTGGTGCAACGTGAACCGAAAGTTTGGTTACCAGTTTAATTGTATTTCCCTTAGAGGATTTGATTATTTTGTGGCGTGTATAGGAATAAAGCCGAAATGTACTTCAGCAAATAGCTGCTGGAGCGTCGTAGTTGAGTGCCGAGCATACAAAAAGGCCGCTTAGCGGCTGGCATGGGGTTAAGAAGAAATCTGGCAGTACAGGTAGTACCAGGAACAAAATATTAATGCTTAAACTCTCCGAATAGGTCAAATAAATAAGTAAACAGTTCGCGTGGTCGAATTTCGCTGATTTCTTTTGAAATCTGATATTTGAGTTTTTTCGATGTAGCCCCTAGTTTATCTTTGCAGGTAGCTGCTTAAACTAGACTATAGAAAAACTAGTTAGAAGTCCCACCATAATTTTTGTGGAATGGCGTAATTGTAAAAGGCTTTCATTGTAAAGAGTTGTGGAACATTAGGGCCTTGTGAGAAGACTGCGAGTAGTCATGAGAATAAACATTTATGACGAAAAGACGAATTTCTTTTTGATTTCTGCTATTTAATTTCCCATTTTTGGACAACTGAATGTCGTACAAATCTTCTTATGACACATAAAAGGTTCTTCCAGAGCTTCTGCTACACCAGTATGTACAATAATTGTACCTATATCATTAGTTATGCGTTAAGTTTAAATAATCATATTCACGGCACTATACTGATCCGTAAAAAGGAGAAAGTATGGCTATGTAGTATGTCAAGTAAAACAAAAAAAAAAAAAAAAAAAATGACAAGATGCAAAGCAACGATCAGCCTCAGTACGAGAAGAAAGTAGGTTCATCTTTTCTCTCCTCAATTAAACATCAATTCTCGAAGGAACGCCACTGGTTGTAACACCAACAGATCTACTAAGCAATAACTAGATCGTGCCAACTGCTCACGTATGGAAGCTACCATATTGCGCTATTTCTACGAAAAGGGATACTTTATTGACGGGAGGATGAAAGATGCCCTGGCTCGAGCCAATCACTAAAATTATTCATGAATATCCAATTTTCCATACTGGACTAAGCTCTAGAACAAGAAATGTTTACTGCGCAGCTGGTGAATCAGTATTTGGAGACGCGGAGACAAACATTTGTGCCAGTCAAGGACATCAAAACCCCATCCACTGCTGGGGACGTACCTCGCTATGAAGGCTGCGGCCCCGATGCAAATCAATGGCAGGATGGTAGCCAGCACAATGGCGGCGATGATGTAGTGCTGCGATATCTCTTCGTCTGCTGGAGTAAGCATCATGCGAAGTGCAGTTAGTAAGTATCGTACAAAATGCAGTAATAAGCAGCATACAAAGCGAAGTCAGGTAAAAAGCACTAAATGTGGACTTAGTATGTACATCAGATACAACTTTAAGTAGACTGAGGATCGAACCCCCAGACTTGGCGTTTGAAGAATTTGGGCGAATCCCGATCCGTCCAAAGTCCGCAAGAATTTTCCTCGTTGGTAAGTTTGCTATATTCCTAGCAAAGGTCACACTATTTTCTGAAGTCAGGGGGTTAGTTCTTCTCTTGCTTTAACAGCGCGCACGTGCGGTGCTTTATACAGAAACTATACTTAATTGTTGTCCTCACTTCACGATCGCAAAATGTGTAATGTTCTTTAGACAAACTTCGGCAATAATTCAGACTCTAATGCGTCGGTGTTAGCTACCCGTGATGACGGAGCAGTTGTTCTGGCATACTAAGCATGAAACTAGGCGTAAATATTATCCAGTTTTATGCAAGCATATAAATTTATGTTAACATCAACGATTCTAACAGCAGGACTGCTCCTATACATCAGACATGTCCAGGTATACCCATGATTTATTATGAAACTCAAGTATGTAATTTTTCTTCTCTTTGGTAGCAACTTTGAACGCAAGCGTTTCAAATAAATATTGTTTTAAATCTTAAGAGCACATTGTGACCACATAGATAAACAGTATTAGGTGCGAGATTTATCCTTTTGTCGAAATTATTGGGCTAGACTGCCTTCATTAATGCAACCATACCTACTGCAGATTAACTTTTGCTTTAAAATACGCATTTGGGTTCGAAATGGTGCATTGCTAGTCTCTATCCAGCTGATTTCTAATATAACATAAGAAAACAAATTTATAATACACAAACCATATATGCAGTTATTATATCACGGAGAAGTGCAAACCAATTTTACAAAACTCGCCGTTTAAGTTGTTTCATGAAATATATTTAGGAAGGCTTAATTCAATGAGAAATAAGGGGTGTATAGTTCGTTTTTTTTCTTTATTATAATTAAAGTTACTTCAAGTTACTCTACCGGATTTCAAGAGAGGAAGAGGAAGGGACACGTATGTGTAGAAAAACGTACAACCCATGCACGAAGGTGCCTGCAAACTGGCTCAACGCGTACATGAACTCCAAATTTGGAAAGATGGAAATTAGTAAAGTGAGTACGTAAGAAAAGTATCCAAAGGGGTCCCTGGAAAACTACTTCCCATAACATAGGATGGGCGAGCTTAATCTATGGTTCACAGTATCATACACAAGACAAGGTATATAACAGTATTCTCATTCAGCTGGTCTGTATCATTGTTGCAAAGTCTCTAAGTGTATCAGAGTTAGTATCATTTACATCTCCGCTGCCTACTTGAGACTCACATCGATGTGTGATGTGAAGCAAGGACGTGTCAACGTAAAGGCGGGTTCACACTATTGTCATTTGATCTCCGTACGACGTACAAAGTAGCCGAATGCTTAGTTGTTTCCTTATAAGCAACATATTAGTGCACAGTTTCATGAGTTTACTTCACTCCAAATTTAAAGATATATCTTAAAATTCACTAGTAACACATGCCGGCAGCCACTTAATTTGACAGCTACATTTACAAAAGCGAAACAAAGCGTTCGAACCTTTTGTAAAGGGACCAAAACACTATCGTGTGTTCCGTCTTAAGAGACACTGAAGACAGACGCTCAGCAGGACCTTACTGCTCTGTTAGGGTCCTCACCAGGCGAGGTCGCTGACTGCCTGCTAACTTAGCAGTGTTTTTAAATAAACATTTTTGCATTTTTTTTTTGTCCCGAGGCTTGGCTTCCATGTTTTCTCTCTTCATCTTTTTTGCAACAAATCATCAGCTTGGCTATTTTTCTGCCACTTCCTTCTCGTTCGAACAACAATTTACAGTATTTCAATGGATTTTTAATACAGAGAGTAAATGCAGTTAAATGAAACAAACTGCGATAACTTTGCATGTTGCACGTACGAATCGTGTGACAGTTTCATACTGCGATGCAGAGGGTCAGAGTAAATTAAACTCTCCTCTCATTATCCGTAGAGTTGGTTTCACTATATCACCCTGACGCAAGTAACGGCTACATGGCACACCTAACGCACTCTGCACGCAGTCTTATGACTTATTTTAGAGTTTATTCAATGATCCACGTAGATCCATCAAAAATCGCTGCAATTTCAATTAGTAATATGAGAAATTCCTTCCATAAGCTACATATATTATATATATCAAGGTATGAGAACTTTCTTCTAAGGGCTAGATATATCTATGTTATATTCTATGCTGAACTCCAAAAGAAATTTCTCATTACTTGTACGTATCACTGACGGCAATTTGGACGATTCCTAGTTTTTCTTCATAAGAAAAGCAAAAAATTTAAAAGGTTCCTGCCAGAACACAACAGCTTTTTCCTGTAACATAATCTAACGGTTATATCTGTAATTTACAAACAAAAATAACATTGTGTTGCTTCCTAAAATCGAGTGCGCTTTGTTATGGTGTGAGTACACTGATTTTATAGAATTATTACGTCTGCAGGGATGTTATTTTTGTCGGAGTTTGTCTGTTTTTCTTTTTGTTTGTCACCAAGATACCTCAAAAAGTTATGGACGAATCTTTACGAAATTTACAGGGGTTGTTAGGTTTGTTAGGAGGAACAGACGAACTTTTGCCTAAGATCCGTTCAACCGTTTGTTTGTGTGCCTCTTTTTTGCTTGGTATGATAACTTAAAAGTTAGGGTCGGATCTTCATGAAAATTTGCATGAATGTTACGAATACTACCAGGAGAAAATAACCAAATTCTTGAGATAGTCTGTTTGTATTCATGTTTTCCATGCGTGTCGTAACATAACCCAAAAAGTTAAGAACGGATCTTCATGAAATTTGAAAGAATTGTTAGAAATATTGAAAGACACAAAAGGCTGAATTTTGGCAATTATTGGTTCATCCGTTTGCGTGTTTGACTTTGTTTGTCACAATGTTGTTCAGAACATAACTTAAAAAGTTGTTGACGGATCTTCATGAAATTAGTATGAATTGTTACCTCTGCTAAGGTGGTTATGTTTTTGAGGTGTTTGTCTGTCTCTTTATCTGTCAGCTTGCCTGTCTCCAAGCTAAGTCAAATGTTATGAACGGATCTCTACGAAATTACAGGGATTGTTAAGCATGTTTACAGCAACAGATGATTAACTTTTGATGAAAATCCGTTCATCTGTTTGTTTGTCTGCCTATGTTTTCTCAGTACCATAACTCAAAAAGTTATGGACAGATTTTCATGAAATTTATACTCGTTGTTAGGCATAACGTGAAGTGTAAATGACTAAATTTCTATGATGATCTGTAGGTTCATTCGCTTGTTTGACTCTATGCTTGTTAGCACAATAACTTGAAAAATTTTGGATGTATGAAATTTATAGGAATGTTAGTAATGTTAAAAGACACGATTGATTAGAGTTTGGAGATGATCGGTTTATCCGTTCGTGTATTTGACTTATGACTCTCCGAATGCTTGTTAGCAACATAACTCAAAGAGTTATGAACGGATCTTAAAAAAATATCTACAATCTGCTGATACTGTCAGAAGACAAAAATGATTGAATTTTGGATTTCATACAATAAACATTACGGCTTCAGAATCAATTTGAACTTTTCGTCACCGTTGCCTTGCTTGGCGGAGGTATGTGCTCTCAGAGTGCTCTAGTTAGTTAATGTTAATAAGCACAGAAGTCTAAATTTTGGTCGTAATCGGTTATTCAGTTTGCGCGTCTAACTATATGTTTTTTGTTAATATTTGTCAGAATACTCAAAAAGTTCTGGACGGATCTTCAAGAAAATACAGAGAAGATACAGGAACTGTTTTTAATGTTAAAAGGCACAATTGATGAAATTTTGGTAATGATAAAACATTGCCTTGCCTGGCGGTGGTACGCGCTTTCAGAGTACACTATTACATACAGTATATTGAATAGTTTAAGCCTCCATTTTCACTACAAAGGCGAAAAAGAAACAAAAGAAGAAACATGGGATATAAAGTATGTCGACAGAAACATGGAACCCATACATGAAAATGCTCCCACACAGAATCAACCCGCGTGGGAATAGCAAGTACGGTAAAAAGAGGAAGAACAGAGGCAAGTAAGACCAGATAAGAGTATGAAATCGGAAGAAAGCGGTGAACACTAAAGACAGAGGTCCCGAAGGCCTATACTAATGGCTAAGGTAACCAACAGATCCCCTTGGGGACACTGCTCCCCATAACCTAGGATGGGCAAACCTAACTAACCTAACCCTAAGGCCTTACGTACACTAATAAAAGCTGCAAGAATCCCAATAAAATATAATAATCTTGATGATGACATTAGGGGAACACTTCATAAACTATATTCTGTCCATTTTATCCAGATAGTTTGGGCATGGTCAAATTCCTCTACAGCGTTGCCAATTCTATGTGCATTTCTGGAATTTTGTTCTGCCCGGATATTAGCCCCGCCCACTACCTGCATAGAGAGAAAATATGAAAAATGCCCATAGTTTGGCAACGCCGTAAAGGAATTTGACCATGCCCAAACTGCCTTCACCAAATGGACAGAGTACCATATAATAAGAGAATGCTTACTCATGTTTTCATCTTATAAATATATTCGATTGTCTTTTAGCACCAAAAAAAGTTTTATAACCAATCACAACCAAATTTTTCAGATTGAGTTGTAGCTTATGGTACTTACCAAATGAATGGCCCCCTCTTTACCACCTAACAGGGTCATGAAGCAATGCCCCTACCTGGATTGCCAACTGGCGATATTCTTTACCGGATTGCTCAATCATATCTGGTAAGTTGTAATGAAAATTTATGAGTTGGCAATAGACCTTCCAGCAAATTGGCAAACCTGGCTCACGCAAATTCAGTGGAGGACTCACCAGATTCATCGTCACCCCCGCCCGGGGTGAGAACTGTCATGTTGTTGGATTGCTTGCTCTGCAGCTTTTTGGTGGACCCCAAATATCGCAGCAACAGGTGGTGCAACATTCTGCTGGTGGTAAAAGAAACATTACTGATATAATGTAAATGGCCCAGAACATCACAACAGGTGGTGCAACATTCTGCTGGAAGTAAAAGAAACATTACTGATATATTGCAAATGGCCCAGAACATCGCAACTGGAGGTGCAACATTCTGCTGGGCGTAGGAGAAACATTATTGACATAATAGAAGTAACCCAGAACATCGCAACTGCAGGTGTAGCATTATGTATACGGTAGGTAAACCCTGGGTAAATATAAGGTCATTAACATTGGACTGCATATTCTCTAGGTAGAACATTAGTTTACCTAACTCGGTCCTCTTGCTTTTAACTGATGTACGTATAATTATAATTAACACGAGTTATACAGTATGCCATAGGCAAATGGAGGCGATATTCTGTCAGTTAATTAATGCATCACTAATTTCGTCTTTACTGTTCTGCTTTAAGTCCGGCTAGCGGGTCCCGTGGAAAATTCCGCGGTTAAATAAAGTCTATGCCTTCCAAAATGAACGAGACCACGTTACACTATTGCAATTTACCCGAGTTAACCAAATGCAGCTCTTCTAACGTAACATACCCCGTCTAAGTTAACGCCCGTCACTTAACCCTGACGAACTCTTTCTAGCTCAATAATGTCTGTCTACCCTTACATGATAATTATATTGCCTTTGTTAACGTAACCCGTGGGTGACCCGTGAGAGTTCCACGATTAGTTAACGTTCTCACTTTGTAAAATTTAGCAAGCCTAAGCTACGCTATTGAGATTCATTTTAGCTTGACCTAACGCAGCACTTCTTACCTAACTTACCCCGTAAATAACGCCAGAGGGCCCCGCGGTCAAAAATGACACGAGTGATTTTGTGATTAAGCTTTTTATGGTTCCGGTTGATAGTGTAGGTTTCACTGTAAAATAGGTCTCATCCCTGCAGGTCTGATTTTCCATTAATGAAGCGCAAGCTGTACAGCCATGAGTTTTGCAAAAGCAAGATATCTCCCCTGCAAGATAAGGTGTGAATATCTGCTTGGAAATGGGCAAACGTTGAGTAGCGCCAAAGAAATATAGTTCTGTCAAAAGAATTCACCGGAAAAGCTCACGACTCACCGTAAGCTGGATACCAACCGATAGTTGAACCTCAAGCGTCGAAATTTGGCTGCAATGTAAGTTCTGTATAAAAAAGCGTAAGCTCGGCGTGAGGTTTCAATTTTTTCTAAGAGGTTCAGTTAAAGAAAGCATAAGTGAAATTGGTTACGCCCGAAAGGAACAAAACTCTAACGAAGACTGAATCGCTCGCACTGCTAAAAAGAAATTCGTCTAAAAAGTATGCGACATAGCTTATGCCCGACAGGATCAAAACTTTGTCAAAGATAAGTATTACCTTAGACGAATCCCGTCTAGTGAAACATGGGAACGATTCTCCGTACCGATCCGATGACGCAGCTATGGATGCAGCTAACACCTGTTCAAATTCCACAGAATAGAATCAATGTTCTTCAATGATATCTCACACCCGTATCATCCTAATTGCCCCTATCTAATACTGAAGGAACCTGTGCAATTTCAACAGAAAATAAGACTCTTCAATTATGATATCTTCGAAATCGTATCATGCATAGAAAGGTTGATAATGTCCCAAGTCAGGCAGTGAATCTTCAACCAAAGACCTGCCTAGAAGTGGCAGCCAATATTTGAATTTGACTCCTCCTATTTTCCTGTACCGTATTCTAACTACATATCTAGCTGGCTTATTAAGAACGTCAGGGGTCACAAGCAAAGCGAACAGAATATGTTACGAACGTAGATAAGATACGAGTGAAATGGTTTTCACGTCTTTGCTTTGAAGGTGAATGAAATTTTTTCAAGAAGCGCTAAAAAAGACATCTATGGTTGAGCTTCGTTCCAGCGAAAATCCTAGCTTCTTACTAGTTGAATTTCCCTCTATCTTATATTGAAAAGCGCGACGTGCAGACACACGTACGGACGGACGGACAGGTGGAGCCTGAACCACAACAATAATATAGATTTTCGAAACAATAACATATTTGAAGCGCTACTAAATGATGTTTTTGGGTGTTGAAGGGTTAAATGTGAACTGGATTTCATCAGCCTTCCTTGATAGTGAGATAACAACGATTACACCGGCTACGGATTTCCATTACGAGCTTGATAATTCAACATTCTAACAAACATCAATTAATTATTGTAGGAAAAGCGCTGCCAGTTACAAATGCAAGCAAGTGATGCTCGCGGAGAGGAAAATTGTCAGCTGCTATGCATCAGTAACAAAATTACATCCTATTAACGAATTTGAGTAACATGAACTGGGTCTATTGTTTCTATGCTCGTAAAATGACCATGTTATTGCGTCATAGGTATGACTATACTCGAAGATATTGTTGAGTGTTGCATTTAGATCAAAGTTACGGAAAAAATAAATTTGTTGCATTTATGTCAAAATTAAGTAGTGATATAACTGTGAAAGTTTTCGTAAACTTACAATGATGCCAAATTTTTCAGCTTGCCTTCATCGGTTTGTAGGCCTGTAACCATTTTATGAGCATATCTTAGCGGACGGTCACCACTGCATGTTGTAGTTTGTTTAAAATTTTATTTCATAACTGCTTCGAGAGTTGTGGCGCTGGATGGTGCGGCAATTTTTTATCTAATTTTCGTCCGGGGCTTGTCCTCAAATACAGCAGAGACGTGGCTATGTTTATGCTCGAAAATACTGTAAATAAAAGAAGGAAATCCAACTACACGCACTTCGGTCCTCATCCAGAAAACAACGGCTGTAGAGAACAGATGGAGCTGTAGCAGTCTCTCAACCGAGATTTAACCAACATATATCTTCAATTTTGGGTTCTATATGCAACTATAGAATGTGTGCGCCACTGCATTTTCAGTATAAAATACAACAGCTGTGGGTCACGATACAGAAAGCGCCCGCCGCCCATAACCACAGACACCAGAGGGCGCAGCAGCGTGCCTCATCAAAGGCCTAACATATCAGATTATTGGGATTGCCAGAGCTTTGTGCTCTGTTTGGGTCCAGGGCGCCATTGCGGCTCCATGCAGGCTGCCTCGTTTATCATGCTGCTGAACAACAGCTAAAGGGTTTAAAATGAGAGCTGTTCAATTAGAATGCCAAGCGGCATTATTGTGCTGCTGGTTGCACTCTGTGCAACAGTGTATCGAAAGAGAGAGCCTAATATAAAAACAAAAATAGCTCAAACTCTAGTGCTCTCGATTGCCAAAAGCAATGACTTGAGAAGCAGTCAGTAAATCAAGGAATAAAATATAATAAACATAGCCCTCATTTCTAGCTAATTTCAATTTTTCAGTTTTTACTAATGACTAGAATGCTCGCGCTGTCAAAAATGACAGCGATGCATTTGTGATGACCCTCGTCATTGCTCATACTTCCGTAACTAACATCTTTTTGGAAAATACGCTACAAAGGCCAACTAAGATTGTTATAAGATATGAGTGCTCGGTGTCAAGTCATCTATAGCTGCAGCAGCGTGGTGTCAAGCGATCGGGACTTCTAAAATTCTCTGAGTTTTTTCAGTTCTCCGTGATTTTTCATAGATCTCCCTGAGTATCGGATTGTCCATTTTCCTCTCAAATAGGTCCTTATGTGATTACCAATGGGTCATGGACTGAATGGGACTAAAAATGTTACAAATCACCCTCACAGTATTAGGATTTGCTGCAAAATAGAGCTAGACAGTCGTCCACCTTTCCTTGGTACAGCAGAACAAAAATTAATAATCCTCATATCAGTCATACGGCTCAGGCTCTGGGGAACGAAGCATTCATAAAGATAACCCCACAAAATGAACACCATCCGCTGCCCTGCAGAAATTCCCCGAGTATTTTGATTCCTGGTTCCTTTTTTTCCGAGCTTTCCCTGATTTCTCACAGTGACTTTTTCCCCTGACTTTTCCCTGTTTGCCCTATTTTCCAGACTGCACACACCCTGAATTAGTAGCACAATCGTCCCAAACCTTCGAAGAGGTGCAAAAAAAAAACTTTAGATTAGCAAGCAGCAAAGCATGACTGAATTAAACTACATAGTTCCCGTAGCGTATCCATGATACCGACCGTTGAGCCTTCAGTACATCTGCCTTTTCTCTTAAAGCTCGGCTTGAAGAGCAAGCTCTTCTTTGTCAGTAGATGACAGAAAGCAGAAAGAAATGTGTCTGCTGCCCTGTGAAAAGAATAGCTTTGTCTCTGCTCTATGGATCAGCTACGGTACTGAATTTTTAGGTCGTGAACTGAGAACACACCTACAGTGTTTCAATGTATGGAGAAAGTGCTAAACAGCAGATGCCATAACCGCGCTAAGAGAAGCTGGAAATATCTCCACAGTTTCGCTGTCAAGAGTTGTTTCAAGCAAGAAATGTATCCAGATACAAAGGGATAAGGATTCCACTTCTGCAACCTGATCATCGATCTCCTTGAAAAAGCTACTTAATTACAAAATCTACAACCTGGCCTATTTTTCGCCGATCTATTTTGTTAAGAGCGTGACACCAAACCTATAAATAAATAAATTTATAAACTCACGACGGTCATTCTTAGTGTTAGATTTGTCAAGAGCAGTCCAGTGCATTATCCACAGAAAATGCAGCACTCGCTGCGGAGTCACTACACGGAAACTTCAAAGGGCGTATTGTTTTTGCCGTGTATTTTTTCGTTACATATCTATCGGCGAAACTGTCACTATATAATAAAACACAATTGTTGGCTGCTTGCTTGTTTGCTCTCTTGCTCCCTTGCTCTCTTGCTTGCTCCTATGTTGGTCCGTCTCTCCGTCACGCAGTAACGAGTTTAATAGGAGAAAATTCATGTACTGAAAAACAAGTTGAGATACCATACAATTTCAGCGCTTGGAGTACCGGTGACAAAATTAATATAGCTCTGGATCTCCGGCCTCTGGATCCCGGGCTCTGGATCCCAGGCCTCTCGATCCGGGCTCTGGATATCCGGCCTCAGAATCCCGGGCTCTAGATCCCCAGCCTCTGGATCCCCGCTCTCTTTGCTGAATGATATCGAAGTAGTTGAATCTTCACGCTGAGCAGACGCCTGTTTATATTGAATTTACATCGCAGTCAAATTTCGACACTGGAGGTTCAACAATCAGTTGGTATCCACAATACGGTGAGCCCTGGGCATTTCCAGTGAATTCTTTTGACTGAACTACATTTTTCTTAGTGCAGCTTAACGCTTAATCAATTCCAAGCTGATATTCACTCGTTATCTTGCAGGGGGATATTTTGCTATCGCAACACTCATGGTTGTACAGCTTGCGTTTCACTAATGGAAGATCAGGCCTGCAGGGATGAGACCTATAATACAGCAAAACCTATAGGTGCTGGGATCTGGAACAAAAAAGTTTATTCCGCAATGCAAGCAACGGATCGAGCGCAGCACAAAAGTACAAATAACCTATTTACAGGCAGCGTCGAGTGCTTATTTTTTGTTCCAAGCATATTTAAGTGAAGTAAAAGAGTACTGGTTTTCTAAAACAGGTGATGAATTTATGATCGCCCGCCACAGATTAGCCATCAGTACTAGGAAAACGTAGCTACTCTGAGTCCTATTCGGCCCAATCAGGATAGTCTGTTACTGAATTATTCAATTTCCTTATGCGACGGGATGCCAAAAAGAACTAAACATTAGATAGAATGTGCAAGTTAGCAAAACTAAAGAAATCCTATTTACATTCAGGTAGAAACAAATGTATGAAAATCTGTCAGGGATCCCTGATAGTCATGTTGTTTCAATGATAGTGGAACTCTCGGGCACCAAATGCAGCTATACATAGTGCAGTGTCTTTTTGCTGGAACCTACAGTATTATGATTCTCGCGTGACAGAGATTCCGGGAGGAGGCGAGCTAGAGGAGGAAGATAGTTGAAGGAAGGGTGGGAAGAGAGAAAGATGGAGACGCTGAGAGGATCCTTCCAGAGATGGAACGGAGTAATAAGAGTAGCTGGCAATGAATTACACGAGAAGCTAACATGCACAGACAAAAAACAGCTGTATGGAAATTAGACTAAAAAGGTGATACATTGCTAAGTCTTTCAGGGCACGAAACACATAATGCGAAACATTTTTAAATTACTTCCGTTTATGTTGTCTCGAGTACGAGTTCTGTATGCACATCGTTTCACTATCCAGATAAAAACAAAATCTTTGTACACTAAGGTGAAATCATCTGAAACTGTGATCAGTAGGGTTGTGACTTTGCAAAATATGCACGCATATTCTGTCCAAAAGTATGACTGAATTTTGATTTTCATAGTTGATACTACTGAAGTCTACGCATAGGCATAATACTTTAATAAAAAAATCAAAGTTTAGTCATACAGTCGGACAAAATATGCGTGCAGATTTTGCAAAGTCACAACCCCAGTGATCAGCAATATAGAGTAAGTTTTCACGGCCAGTGATGGCTGGCTGAATGAATGTTAAGCCCCATTTCAAAACGAAAAGTGTTATATGAATAGTGGAGCTACCAGGCCGATGCAGAGGCTGTCCCTGGTTTTGCCCGAAACTGAGCAACATAATATTTAGCACTGATTAATTATTCTTAAAGACAAAAATTTAACGTTGGTGATACCAGCTTGTACTGAGAAAACTACCCAAGAACGCCTATACTAGCAAGGAAGAGAAAGTATGGCCAGGAGCTGTGGCAAACAAGGATCGTGGTGTGCACTCCTGCTTGGCGGGACCACATGCCACGATATAAAGCTAACACCCTGTGGTATCTAAGCTACCCTTCTGAAATGAGTAGTGCTCTGAGGCCTGTTCAAAATGAACATGTTCCAGTTAGGATAACAAAAAACTTGTTTCAGCATGGTTTGGAACTTATTTCTTGTCATTCATTACAGAACATAAGAAATATAAAAACCTAGATTTACAAAACATTCCTTTTCCAGGGTAAGCACCAGGACATTAAGTTGATAATAATTAATTTATACGAGCATATAAAAGTGGTATTTTTGCTGCCAAACACGACAGCATTGCTGCAGGTAATGGATCAGGAACAGTTTCTATCTTCAAAACTCATTACTTGCATGACGGAATAAAGCAAATGTAGAAGCGATCTGGGAAAAGGATATTGCCATGGACGGTTTTTTCAATTTGTTCAATATATTGACCGTTACTTTAATCCTTGATAGAGATTAAAAATCAATTGCTGATACACCAGAAAGGGGTGTTTGAATGTGTGTTACAACAACTACTGCAAATGTAGCTGATACGACAAGAGCAGCGCAGCAACAGCAAGTTTGTATATTCCGCATGACTACGTTAGGGAGACTGAAGTGTAGTGATGAATTATTGGCAGATGGGGCGCGTCTATACATGGAACACGATTATGCCCAAGACTGTCCCTTCCAGGCTGATCATGTTAGCGACAGTCAAAGCTGTGCTTAAAATGAACACCGTCAACATTAGTCCACAAAAGACGAGCCCCTGCACAGTATTCACGACGAAGTTTTACAAACTTTCTGCAAACAAAGGGAAACCGTTACCTACTTCTGATTTTGCTTCAAACAAAGAGAAGCTTTACAAAGTTTATTGTTAATGCTGAAGACCTTTGGAAGCAAGAGGAAGAAATAGACTCCGACCCAACTAAACTATACACTTTTAAATTCGTTACTGATGAACTTATATAGCAATTTTAGTGACGCAGTTAACCTTAACGAAAAAACTATGCTCTCTTCTTACATCGAATATGAGTACCCAATGTAAATGGCAGTTACTTACAAATGCTACTTTTGTTTAGTTTATAGAATTAGTTTATCAATTTATACGCTTGTTAATGAATCTATATACGGTGTTGCAACAAATGACATGTCGTTTAACTGACTCCCACATTTTATAATAGTCACTCATGAAAAAGAACATTGCTCTAAGTTTTCATCATGCGTTTGGAAAAACGTAGCATTTCAATAACGCTTCATATACATACGCACGGTAGCGGCAACCTATAGTGCTAAGCCATGACACTGAGACACTGAACGTTGCAGCGTCGGATACCAGTCCTGGCAAGTGAGCTCCTGCAAAGCTTGACGTGCTTGCTCAGCATTTGATGTCTGCACAGCTGCCGTTTTGCACTGACCTTTCTTAGAAATGGGGCGAGTTGGGGCACGAGTCGTTGCATAACAGCCTTCTTTAGATGGCGCCATCGCTCTTAACAGTCCGTAGTGGACCGCAGAGGTACATTCCACTGGGGCCAGTTGGCCTATAACTGCAGCACGAACCAGTGCGTGTGGGTGTTCCAGTATGGGTACGACCAAGTTGGCTTGACCTTTACCTTTGGATACGACGACTCAAGACACCTACCAGACTGCGCATTACTGGAGACCCACCAGTACTGCCATGGGATCGGGTATAGTAACCTTCGGCCCGGGGCGCAGCTTTCATATAAGCCTTCCGTGTGTGATACCATAGCACAAACAATATGAAATCGACTGCAGCCGTACACTCCTTTAGGCCCTAGAAATGATGTTAATCTGCGATACGAACCAGTGCATGTGGTTTTCTAATTGGGATGGATGGTTAAGGGGATTTTACAATAAGTGCCACGAGTAAAGTTTTGAAACTCTCTTTTATTTTCTTTGTGAGTTTAAATCGACAAGAAAAAAACACTATGCTCTCGTATGGTATTCATACATCTTGCGTTGTAATCACGTTTACGTAAATTTGTGTATTAAGAACCTGAAATATTTCTTAGCATTTTGTACTCTCGTAGGTAGCGACGTGTGTGTTACTCCGTAACTAAATGGTACCTTTGGCCTGCGTCGTTGTTACCAGCTTTTTCAGGTTTTTCTCCTTACTTCATTAATGTTCCCACCTTGCCACGGCAGAACGCTTTTACCTTACTGGTACGGGATGAGAAAGTTTCGAAATTACAGCGATTCAAAGTTTCTTGCTTATTCTCTGTTTTTCAAATTTTCTGCCACATACATATATGGGTAGCTGCCACTATTTAAGTATTCACTAATGCCGATCTTAGTAGTTGTTTTTTTTTTTTTTTTTTTTGTTCTTCCTCTCTAAATATAAGATTAAATAGAAAAAACTTATATCCTTACGATACACGTACGTAATTTGCAATTCCAGATTACGGAGGTAGCAGATTTTAACGCTAAACTCTTTATTCCGAAAATGTTCCTCCTTTGCAATAACAGAACGTGTTTACCTTACTAGAAGGAGATGAGCCAGTTCTGGATTTACGGAGGTCCCAAAGTTCTTGGGTTACTCTTTGCCAAGAAAAGTTTCTACCTTTCGAAGAGGGAAAGTGCTTACCTTACTAGTACGTGATGAAAATACTCCGGATTTACAGAGAGGTCGGAGAGTTCTTATGTTACGATGGACAGTCCATGTTGCTGTCGGAGCAGAGAAGGCCCGCAGCAGTGGAGAGGAGATGCTATCATGTTTGCCGACCCATCACTGACGAAATTTAAGCCTACAACGGGTGACTGAAGTAAAATAGCGACCACCTCCAGAAAAGAAAAGATTCCCTAGAAAATTCAGGCGCTGTAGAGAGTGTTTACTGAAGGGAATGCATGTGTGGTCGAGATAGTGAATGAAATATGAATTAGAATTCGAAAGGAAAATTTGACTGTGTTTTGTATTATCTAGACTGCTAAGTGATGGAAGGAGCGAATTGGTCTATGAAGAAATTAATAACCAAGCTTCTTTTTGTTTACGTTACCAAGTTATAAAAAAAAATCCGAGCAGACTCAGGTGACAGAAAAAATAACTAAGAGTTTACTTTTTTAAACCACCAAACTAAAATTGGAAAGTGGCGAAGGAAAAATCTGATATTCATTCACAATTATTTTGTGCAAAGTTTACTGCGAAAGAGCGTCAATTGAGTAAGCATGGGTGAAACTTGGTTCGTGATAGTTGGATTATTTTAGCCGTACATTGTAAAGTTTTTTATGGACAGATTGAAAATAAACTTTTTAGCAATTATGTCAACGAAAAACCTTGGTTATTTCCCGAAATTTGTAGCAGTGAAGTATCAATCGTGTAAAGCGAATAAAGTTGACGTATTCAATTGACAAAAGTTGCGTCAAAAATAATAAATGCTTAAGTATCAATAATGGAACCATTATTTAGCAAAAAGAATGGAAATATACTAAGTTTCAGGTGAATTTGTCGAATAAAGATAGAAATTCGCTGCTGTAATCATGACTTAGATGTCTAATCATTTTTCCAAGCACGTCATATGATTCGTAATATAAAAATGAATGTCACGTGCTGGGTAAAATAAGAGGGAAATGGAATTTCACTCTTCTTTATATGAAAGTATTTTTTTTAATTTGTTTACTGTCAATGACGCTAGTAACTTTTATCTTGCGTGTTATTTTCTGCTAAAAAGTACATCTAACGCGGCTATCAGTTGAGCCGTAAATATTTTTCTTTAGAAAAACGCGAAGAAATTAAGCGCTGCTGTGGCAGCTTGAAGGTGAAAAATGAAGAGGAAGCTTTATAAGAAACCAGGGAATGTTTGATTTTGTTTATGATTCGAATAGAAACAATTGTGCCGATGAGTGTCATGACTTGCAGCGCTTACTCAAAACTGGGACATCTTTTGGAGTACCTGGAAAGAAATAGACACAAGAAAAATTAAAATCCATAATTAATCACTAATCACGTCAAACTATCACAACGCTTTGTTTAAGCTTCGGTTTTACGTCAACGATGAACTGGCAACTCTAAGACCCATAACGTAACTACTACTATTTGTAATACTGCCTGTGCTGCTTGTTAGGGAGACTTAAACTAACTAATAATTTACAATTGATTCCATTTTGGACGGTCATGCACGCACAATATTAGCAACACTACCTGTAACATCTAACTTACTTTCTTGCTTCCCGTGCAAAGCCTGGACACTAGCGAAATAATTTTCTGCGGAAAAGAAAGACAGCCACAAAGACACTGACTTGTAGCTATATTTATCTCGCTATCCTCATCGGGATGAAAGTCTATCAGTTGCCTAGTCTGTTGCAGACTCTGCCGAAGGGTCTATAACTTTACCCGTGATGTTCTCATTAGGTTCGGTGCACCGGTAAAACTTCGAGACGCTCTTGCTTTCCCTGGGTGTCATATTCCCGCTGACGAAATACACATTTCAGCTTCCTGAAAGCGGTAATTCGGCGTGTGATGGGTGCCCTCCTACGTCAGTGATAACCCAAGTCTAGTTTTCTATCTAAGCGGGTTTCTACCAAGTAATTGCAACGTATAGTTGAGCCTAGTACCCAGTTCTACGGTGGGTAGACAAAAGTAATTTACTCGCAGGCTCCAGCAAGGTTAGCAACACCTCCCAAATGGTCTTGGTAACACAGACAGATGGCTGCCATTAGGGCCCATAGCGACTTCCCCATGAGCTTGCAGGCTCCATTTGAAGTAATTGCGGCCTTTGGTTACCCCCTCACTGTGAGGCTCCATTAGCTGTCGTAATGACGCTCCGGGTATTGCCTTATCATGCTGCACTCTCACATCATGCCTCACTAATGATGTTTATTATGACGTGGTGCAGCTAAATTGATACGGGTTTTTGATACGGCTCGCTATGCCACAGTGCCTCACTTATAATATTTACTAGAGGGCCCGGCCGTTAAAAAATGACGGCAAAAATTTTGTGATTGAGCTTATTATTGTTCCGGTTTCCACTATAGGTTTTGCTGTATTATAGGTCTCATCCCTGCAGGCCTGATATTCCATTTGTGAAACGCAAGCTGTACAACCATGAGTTTGCGATAGCAAAATATCCCCCTGCAAGATAAGGAGTGAATATCAGCTTGGAATTGATTAAGCGTTAAGCTGCACTAAGAAAAATATAGTTCAGTCAAAAGAATTCACTGGAAATGCCCAGGGCTCACCGTATTGTGGATACCAACTGATTGTTGAACCTCCAGCGTCGAACTTTGGCTGCGATGTAAATTCAATATAAAAGGCATCTGTTCAGCGTGAAGATTCAACTACTTCGATATCATTCAGCAATGACGGCGGAAATCCAGAGGCTGGGGATACAGAGCCCGGGATTCAGAAGCCGGAGATCCAGAGCTATATTTGTCACCGGTACCCCAAGCGCTGAAGTTGTATGGTATCTCAACTTGTTTTTCAGCACATGAATTTTCTCCTATTAAACTCTTAACTGCGTGACGGAGAGACGGACCAACATTGGAGCAATGGAGGGAGCAAGCGACCAACAACTGTGTTTTATTATATAGTGGATGTTTCATATAACATCAGATCTAAATATATTGACAAACTGGATAAATATTGCTAGGGATAGCAAGGATCGCTTACTGGAATTTGTTTACTTTTTATGGTTGTGAGAGGAACAACTGGAGCTTTTGCTACACTCTTGTTTCACGGTTAACTGTTCACCCTCTTCAACAAGCCAATCTGACCCACTTCTGCTAATGTTACAGTATACAATTGCTTTCTGTGTAATATTTCACTCACTTTTAAAAACCCGTTTCAGCTTGTCACAGTTGTAAATTTATAACATCGTTACAAATACCGCATTTGAGTCAGAGTGTCATGGTGCAACATGCCAGAAACCTGCCTCAATTTGTCTGCACGTCGTGGTAATCCATTATATAATAATACACAGTTGTTGGTCGCTTGCTGCAATGTTGGTCCATCTCTCCGTCACGCAGTTAAGAGTTTAATAGGAGAAAATTCATGTACTGAAAAACAAGTTGAGATACCATACAACTTCAGCGCTTGGGGTACCGGTGACAAATATAGCTCTGGATCTCCGGCCTCTGGATCCCGGGCTCTGGATCCTTAGCCTCTGGATCCCCGCTTTCATTGCTGAATGATATCGAAGTAGTTGAATCGTCACGCTGAACAGATGCCTTTTATATTGAATTTACATCGCAGCCAAAGTTCGACGCTGGAGGTTCAACAATCAGTTGGTATCCACAATACGGTGAGCCCTGGGCATTTCCAGTGAATTCTTTTGACTGANAAGCTGATATTCACTCCTTATCTTGCAGGGGGGATATTTTGCTATCGCAAAACTCATGGTTGTACAGCTTGCGTTTCACTAATGGAAGATCAGGCCTGCAGGGATGAGACCTTTAATACAGCAAAACCTATACCGGGAACCGGAACAATAAAAAGCTCAATCACAAAATTTTTACCGTCATTTTTGACGGCTGGACCTTCTAGTTTTCAAATAAAAAGTCAGCGAGTATCAACATAGGAATTATAATAACTCGGTATATTAGGAAAACTCTGGACGGACGACTCAGGCCCTATGTTTTTCCCCATGGTTAATAATTAAGGTAAGGTTGTTTAAAAAAAAATAAATCACGAGATTCTCGCATCATGTGACAAACAGCACGTGTGACATTAGCCAATCACTGACGTAGCTTTATTAGTGTGGGGAGCAGTTGCATTCGCTGATTGGCTGCGATGATCTCTGCAGTGACTGACGTCACCTTACCATGGTATTTCCAGGGTTAAATCATAACCGAACGTGCATTTTGCGGCTGTGAATCACTGTGAGTAGGGCTAGTAAGAACGGTTATTCCAAAGGCCAACACAGAGTACTTATTGCACATATATACGTTGCCTTGTCTGACAGACAGTGCCTTTCTTCCAGACAGTTTCCGTTTTACTAACGAGAGAATCCATAGTAATAGGGACAGTTTCTGTTTTAATACACTGTACCTGTTTTAATAAACAAACAGTTATCGTTTTATTGGACAGTTCTCGTTTTGACACACAGCTAGATAGTTCCCGTTTTAATATACACTTTCCATATTAAGATAAGCAGCTGCCACTTTAAGAACACAGACAGGTCCCGTTTAAATAGACAAATCGTTCCCGTTTTTTCAGACAGAGGAGAGATATACAGAAAGATAAATACAGTTGAAACTGATACAACGGCTGCTTCTATAACGGCTGTCTCCTACAACGTATAAAAATTCGTTCTTCAAAATCATAACGGCTCCTTAACTTCTATGTACAACGACAATAGCGCTTTAAGAAATGTGAATGTTACAAATATAGCATTTACTTAGCTACCATTTGGATATGTACTGACCCTATTCCAGGGCATTACGACTGATGAACGTCAGTAATTTTTTCAGTTAATCAAGAACTTACTTTAGTTTTCCTACTTCAAAACGTTTTCTTTCTTTAGGACATATTCTAATAGGGACTACACTATTTGGAATGACAGCAGAGGTGTTATCATTGATGAGATTGCCATCATAATTGCAACAGCAATATCTGGCAGCACATTTTGTCCTTAAATCAAATGAACACCAGAAACTGAAACCAAATGAAGATGGAAAACTTTATCCATCAACCACGTTATAAATATACGAAGCAGAACTGCAGGCAACAAATGGTACTGCGGGATATAATAATGACGCAAGTTCAAACCTCCTTGCCGTTTCTGAAACTCATGTAGATGCTGTAGTCGATGAAGCAGAAGTCAAAATAGAGAACTAGGATGTATAGCATAAATGTGACTGCAAAGATAGGAAGTGTGGTGGTGTTGCATTATACGTAAGAGACCACATAGTTCCCACACAAGACACAAATTTCTAAAGGGATGTGTGATTGTAATATTGTTAATATAGAAAAACTTAAATTGATATGCGTGGTGGTCTATCGACCGGTGAAATGTACTAGTGTGGTATTTGCTGTAATAATGCAAGTAATCAAAACACATTGCAAACAAGTTCAGAGTAATTATTAAATTTTTATAACTGATGATTGCAACTTCCTGTTCTTTAAATGGCTGACACCGAACTTGCCAGGTGAACCAGGTAGCTTTGCACAGTACTACCTGGCACAGTATCGACCACTAGAGATGGAAAAAGATCAGTCCCTCTCTCCAGCACACATAATGCATGACTTATCACTGACCCAAATGATCTCTTCTGTAACGAAGTATGAAAATGTTCTAGATCTCCTCTTCGTAGATAGTGCACAATTGATTAAGAATACCGGCATAAGTGACACAACGGCATCTGATCATAGACTTGTTGAAATAACAACTCATTTGGCGAATGGGATTCATATAAACCACAGAAAAATTCGTGAAGAAACTCCATCACCCGTCTACGTGACTTGAATGTGATGAAGGGATAAACTGGGACGGCATGCAATCAGTAAACTGCGATGTACCTCTAAATTATGCAACCAAAGTGAGAGTACCAATGGGATATTCGAAAACATTCTGTTGCAAAAGTGCCCGGCGAAAAGAAAGATTACTAAAAGTCGACACACAAATTTCGTAAAGGACTACTTAAGAAACTAGCAAATCTGCTCAACTGCCAGCAATCAACGAGGCAACGACAACGGCAAGGTGAGAGCAAATGATGCTAAATGAGATAGAACGTTAGCTCGTACGATCGCATATAATTATAAAACAAGGAAAGAAATGCAAGACATCGAAAAAATAAAAAGCAATAGCAAAAGAATTAGCAGTTCTTTCCGTATTTCATAATCAGTATTTGGAATAGACTTCCGTCCGATGTTGTTAGTGCAGAGTCAGTCAGCGAGTTTAAAAATCGTCTTGACAATGCTCTGGATCTGGATCTTAACATCCGTAGTAAAATCAGTAAATTTGCTGATGATACAAAACTATGCCATCCTGCCACGAAAAGAGCCGAGCTCCAACAAGATCTTGACCACCTCATGGAATGGAGCACAAC
>LQNS02000140.1:1743143-1753532 GCA_001587735.2 Parhyale hawaiensis
CTCCTGTCCTCTATATCCTACTAACATAATGGCAATAGCTCATAGAGTGCCGGGGCCTATGTTCCGGTGTCTCTTTGGGAATGGGCCTATTGGTTCGTCTACTGCCGCCTATCTAATCTAATCTAACTGATCTGATTTAGTTATTCTGGTGTACGGAGTTTATTTGTTGCGTATTTGAATGTTCTTAGCGCTCATTTCAATAGAACTAGACGTTTGTGCTCGGTGACTTGCATCACCTTAACCCGTGTCGCAGTCGTCAGTTGAGCTATGATTGCGACACGCGTTGTTACTGGCTGGGTCACCGGTGTAGCACCGGTAACCCAAAAATGCTGATTTCAACGCTCCTCTGATGTCTGGTGGTGACGTCAACACAATACCCATGAAATACTTTGCGACACTTTAAGGGAAAATTTTAGTTAAAAATGACGAGCATGAATCATTTAATTGACACGACAGGATTGATTTTAAGGACCAATTATCACTAGGGATAACAAACAGTAACTTCAACAGTAATACATTATGAATCTTTTCAGATATAATTATTCTGGATCTTACTAATACTCTCTTTTTCCTTTTTGTAAAGCGGCAACTACGAACATTGCAAATGAAATAACCCTTCTTTTATCATTTAAGAACAACTGGAAAGCATGTTTCAGTTAAGTTGTAGTTACAAAATAGACACCAGTAAATCTTTTATCTAATGTTTAAAACCGCATTGTATCAGCTACTTACAGGTCATGGTAACAAAAGATTTACGCTAATCTAGGACTCGATAGCAAAACAGTGGCAACATTAATCCAGTTTTACCCATTTCGAGGCGATGTTAACTGGGGGAATTCTAGTAATACGGAGGTAACTCAACATCGTCTACAGCACTTAGACCAACTCCCTTTGTGCACTACGCGTCAATTAATTAGGCAGTTTAGTGTTGTCGTTATTACAGAGTGGTTACTCATGCCCACTGCATGATGGTAACATCTACCTACGTATTCTGTTGTTTAATTAATATCAGCAGCTCAAAAGTAAATAAATTGCGAAACATACAAAGAAATAAACAAATAAACAAACGCACGACGGTGTTTATTATATCGTTTGATTATATCAATAGAAATATACTATTCTATTCCTTATAAACTCCGTTATCATAATTGCAGCTATAATTCATTTGCCATATTAAAGAAATGTTTATATTGGTATTATCAGCCTTTTTAATTAATCTAGCTATAATTTAAGACAATAAGAATGCTACTTATGAAAAAAATAAATAGATAACTGGTCTTCTCTTGTGGACGGATCAGCAGGACATTGGCACACTGTATACAGTAGATGAGTATTCGTATGCAAGGAAATATATGCTGTACATGGGGATTTGACAGATTACATAATTCTTGTGACCAGAAACAAAATGGCGGAATAGATAGACATCACTTGTAGGCAGGTGTTCATTTTACAAAATTATACAAAGTGAAAAAATCGGGAAAAGGTGTATTTTACACTTACATTTTTCACATGTTGGACGAACTGATGTTTGTTTGAGTGCTTAGTATGGCATCTGTAAAGAAAAAAGAACACATGTGAGTGCGGTGAACGGAGTTGAAATCGAGTTGCTAACAATTCAAAAATTAATAGGCTTTATACGTTCATGAATTAGGAAGCTAGCTGAAATTAACTTTGTCACAAGATTACCTCGCATCAAACTCGGGCTTTGTCATTACTATTGTTGCTGACAGTGCACGTTAGAGTGACCATTTTCGTCCTCAATATACTGAAGTACAACTTTTCATTTAATAACACTATTTTAGACTGACCCATAGAATATAATTGGGCGGTAAAGGGTTAAGAATCCCTGACACTGTCCAGGCGTATGCAGACGAGCAACATCGTCAATGATTCTGACTGCTCAAAACCACATGAATGCCAATCTTGCAGCAGCATTTTACTGAAAAGTACCGCTCGTGTGTGTGTGAAATTAGCTAGGAGTTGAAGTATTTTAGGGTACCATAATTAATACATAATTTTAAACTCGGTTAAATTTATAGACACATTTTATGCTCGGCAACTTCTGGAGTTAACTCGAGACAAGGCCCATATTTTTGGCGTTACTCTTGTGACCACAACTAACTAGTGAAATGCCAACACGAAAAAATTGGATTGAAAGTTGCGTTGAGTTGTTCGAACTAGTCAAATAAAACTGGTGTAGATCCATTCTGCTGAGTATACCCTTCCTGCAACTTCCACCCAAGTCTAGTAAAGCATTTGAGTGTGAATTGACACTCTCAGCAATTTTGGCTCTTGTATCCATTCACTTTTAACTGTCTGTACAGATGAAATAGTCACTTCAGAAAAGATGTCAGAAGTCCAAACTACGGCTGAGGTAACGATAAAATCTAATAAAAAAAAGGCAAACCTTACTGAACGATCCCCAAGATAGATCGAGTGCCACCTAACAGTATTTGGTGAATTTTCAGCTAAGATTACGCAATATGCAACTTCATAGCATTTTTTTTTTTTAGTATAATACATCTCAGGTAAAACAAGATCTATTGGAAGTTGTATGCTACGTTAGAACTTAAATGAATTACATTAGATTCGAGAATCCACCGGGACGAGAAGAATTTGTATTGCAAGCAAGATTTCTCTGAAACGATTGAAGGAGGAAAGTCTCTAACGACAGAAAGTAATATTTATTTTCTTAAGACCACATATAAGAGCTGAAAACTGCTTTCGGGAGTACTTTTGAAAACACCAAATTATTATTACCTACGCCAGGGAGAGTATGTTTTTGTGAAGTTTCTTTGCCTGTGAGTCTGTTTGTCACCAAGATAACTCAAAATATTATGACGGATCTTTACGAAACTTACATGGATTGATTGGTGGAACATGTGATTAACATTTGGTGGAGTTCCATTCAATCGCTTGTTTGTCTGCCTCATTTTTCTTAGTACCATAACTAAAACAGTTATGAACTGGTTTCATGAAATTTGCACGAATTGTTACGAAGAACAAATAACCAAATTTTGTGATTATTTCTCTGTTTATTTGTCTCTATGTTTGATTCTCTGTCTGTCAGCGACATAACTCAAAAAGTTATAAATGAATCTTTATGGTACTTGCAAGAATTATTAAAATGTTTAAACGCACAAATGACCAAATTTTGATGACGATCGATTCTTTTAAGTGTTCGACTGGTGTTTGTCAGCACATTTGTCAGCAAAATAATTCATAAAGTTGTGAACGGATATCCATAAAATATACAGTAATAGTCAGAAAGTATAAATGGACAAATGATAACATTTCGGTGATGATCGGCAAGTTTGTGTGTGTTAGACTAATGTTTGTCTTAGTGTTTCACAGAACATAATATTATCTCAAGTTACAGGCGGATCTTCAAGAAAGATACAGACAAGGTTATCAGTGCGAAGAGGCTCAAATGACCGAATTTTGGGGCTAATAAAAATTAAAATCTTAGTTTCAAGACCCATTTGAATTTTCGTAAACATTTCCTTGACCGCATCTACGTCATAAAACTGAAAACGCTAAATCATAAATTCCAAAATATTACGACCAGAAGACAGAAACTGCTTCAAAACAAGTTTTGAAGACATATAACCTTATCTCACAGAATCCCCAGAATCCCACATTAAGACCAGGAGCCAGAAACTGTTCCAAAACAAGTGTTAAAGACATCAAACTTCATCTCGAGAGAATTCTGTGTCAAGACCAGGAACCAAACACCGTCTTGTAAATGACTTTTAAGCAATGCAACCTCAAACGAAAAGAGCCAATATTAGGACCAGGAGCCAAAAACTGTTTCGTGGATTACTTATAAGCGGTGCAGTCTCACACCAGAGGAGCCAATATTAAGACCAGGAGCCAGAAACTGCCTCAAGGTCTGCACCTTTGAAGTCGGCGGCCGTAGGGTTTCCGGATGTGCGTGTGTTGAGCCGCATCTCGGTATCAGAATTGGCTCAGCTGCCGCGGTGTACCTCGCGTGGTTATTGGGCCGACACTTCATTTGCTTGTGGCCTGGAAGGAGCCTTTGAGTGAAGTGGCTGTGCCTTCCACCGCCGCCGCCGCGGCAGACATGGAAGTGGCTGTCGTACAGGTAGGCTATGTTGGCTGGGAAATTTTTACGCAATAGAGAAACGGAACTTTCCTGTCTTAACGATCAGCGCCGCTGGAATATGTAATGACTACTGTCAGGAGCAATCCTATAGTCATGGAGGTATAGCACCAGCTTCTGTATTGGTCGACAGGGATATATTAACCCTTGATGTACACTTATTAATACCATACAGACCCTTGTAATCTTGCTGGACATCGCTTAAATATACAAATATAGGGAAAGAAAAAGTGGCGGATAAACGAGTACTAAAATTGATTAAGTTAATATGCTCCAATTCTTTTTGATGTAACTCGTAATGATTTTACCCTAAAATATTTCAACCTCAAGCACCTGCTGCGCGTGCGTTACCGCACGTGTGCCCCGTCAAAATCAGCGACGATGTCAGTCGTCTCTACACGCACTCGTCCCCGCACGGCTTAATAGCGTCAAAAAGTTGTCAGTTGCAAACTTCAAGCGCTTAAATACATAAAAGAAGAATATATACTGTTTGAACAGTATATACAACTATTGAGATGCAAACTTCTTGCGCTTAAATACATAAAAGAAGAATATGTACTGTTTCAACAGTATATACAACTAGAGCACTCTGAGAGCGCATACCTCCGCCAAGTGAGCCAACGGTAGCAAAAATTCAAATTGGCTCTGAAACCATAATTTTCTTTGTATAAACTGCAAAACATAATCATTTGCTCTTTTTTATATTAATAACAGCTTATTCAATTTTTTTGAAGATCCGTTGGTAACTTTTTGAGTTATACTATTAACAATTGTTATGATAAACATGAGTCAAACATACAAACGAACTAACCGATCTGCACCAAAATTTCATCATTTATGTCTTATATCATTACTAACAACTCCTATAAATTTCATAAAAATCCATTCATTATTTATTGAGTTATTGTGCTAACAAGCATAAAATTAAAACCAGTGACAAACGAAGGAACGAACAAACGGACCATTACCAAAATTTGGTAGTCTACTCTTTGTTATATACCCAACAACTCACGTTAATTACGTCAAAATCCATTCATAGCTTTTTGAGTTATGGCATCAAGAAAAATGACTCAGACAAACAAACAAACAAACGGATAAACATATCTTCACCAAAAGTTAATCATCTGTTTCTCTTAACATACCTAACAATCCCTGTAAATTTCATCCAAATCGGTTAATAACTTTTTGAGTTATCCTGTTGACAAACAGGCAGACAGACAAACAAACAGACAGACAAATTGACGAAAACATAACCTCCTTGGCGGAGGTAACTATTGCTAGAAATTTGCAGCGGAGGTCGGTGGAGGCTTTCACAACATCAGAGGCAAAATCTTGATAGCTATGGCGCCGATTGAAGTTGTTCTTTGAAGTGAAGTCTTACTACATTTTATATTCGAGTCATACCGACCTTTGTAAAATATTTTAAACGCATCGCCGTGTTTTTCGACTTAATCCATTCAACTTCCCACTGCTTACTGGTCAACTACTTGAGCTGAATTCACACACACAAACAATGCGTTAAAATGGTTGTCAGCTACTTGAAGTTTGAGCAATAACTGTTTTTATGGTGTCCCTTGCATCAAGAATATAACACTGCAGATTTTTTTTGGATTAAGATCCCAATTCACGAAGTCCTGATGTCCCACCACCAAATACTTCGATTCGTCGATGTGACGTCAGGTGCCGACGTACAGTCACGGCAAAGTTTTATTTTAGACTCAGTGAGTCCTCCCGCCGTAGTCTCTTCTTCCTAGGCTACTGGTCGTTTTCTAATGGGCTTTGCAGCTTTGGGTGTCGGCATGCTCAATGTTTCATTACCCATCATATATCAGTACTAGAATAACAGTCTCGGTGTCAGAATGTACAGATTTCATTACAAAATGTAAGCTCAGATTTCGTACTAAGAGGAATATTTCATGAATTGTGTCTTGTTTCTTCTCCTGCATAGGTTTTACCACGGGTAACGACTGAAAGTGTTGTCATGCGAGCTTCTTACTCTACTGTACGTACTGAATCGAGATTCACTATCTTGTGGTATATTTAAAAAAACTAATTTCCAACAAGGCATATAACTTCTGGAAACAGAAATTACTGTGTAGGTTTTAGATTATTGAACAATGCGAACATTTTATACTGACTGTGCCCATTTAAGGGCATTGCTTATAAACAAATTATTTCTACGAAAAGTTGTGTTTCATTGAAGCATGAAGAGTAACAAACACCGTACTGCATGTTTTCATACATATTTAAACTAATTGATTGAAGTCTTTGGTAATAATTTGAGCCGTAATTAACACTCAACAGTTTTTCTACTGCTGGGCAAGAATGAAAAATTTTTGACTGAAAAAATGAGACATGGCTACTAGGCGAACCACCTTCACAACAACCGGAACTTAGTTTAATACGCTTCTGTCACATCAGAATAGAAAAAAAATGCAGGTTTTATTAAAGAAGAAACTATAAAATCAGAGGGCACGCGTAACAAGTAACTATATCTGATGACATGGTCCTTTATTATTATCATAAAGCTCATGCATGCCACAAAAATATCGTCGGAACGTTCCGACGCAGAGCCGATTAATTTACTGAACTGCCGCTAAGGGACAAAAATGGCGGCAGCAGGGCTTAACCCGAGCAATATTGCATGCCGTAATTTGAGATCAAACGAAAGGGTGCCTGTGTTTTTGTGGGACGCTTGCATATTTCGTTATTGTACTGGCTTGAAATAGAAGATTTCCAATTTCATGTCTTCTGTTGCAAAGAATTTATTCTACTAAAGGACGGTTCATACGATCGCTAAATGAACATATTCTCTCAGCTTAACGTTGTGGTGCGTTTATGTGATCGTTTAAACAACTGAAGAGTGCAAAGCTTTCTGAAACGTACTTCGCTCTCAATTGAAGATATCCAAATCTTTGCTTGTGAAATTAGTAAAAGATAAGCAAATCTTTTGGTAAGCTCACAGCAACGTGCTTATAGGGAAAACAAAGTAACTTTCAGAAGCCGGGATGAGAGACAACTTTCATTTGACAGCCGTGTGAACCCTCTTGCATATTCCAAAGTTGCAGTTTTGTTTACAAATACGCTAACAAATATTGCAGATGTAACCGAATTAGATACTGCTAAATAAGTCGAAACTCCGGAACCTTTTCATGTTCTTGGAGCAAAATGTTCCTGCGACTTAAAGAACAATTCAAAGCATGCGTTGTTTCCAATTTAACCTCACTTGCAATTTAGAGACATTCTGGTAAATAACCCATATACGCTATTACCCATAACGCTACTTCTCTATAACGCCATTTATTTTTCGCGAAGTGATCGTCGACAGCAACATTATGCGATAACATTCCAACCCAGCGAAGTGGAGTGCTGTGGTTGCACCGCTGGGATGCAATTGTGCCTATGGGACAAAATTAATATTGATCTACTGTTGCCATTCAGTTTCTATATAATTTCAACAAGATGTGCCCTAAAATGCAGAAGATAACAGAGAAGGTGAAAGTGGAAATGATTCTTAGTAAACGAAGAGTTTGTGAGTAAAATTTCAACTACAGAAATTTAAAAGATGAAAGAACGTACTCAATAACAGCTTATATATAGAGAAATCACAGTCGGCAGTACATGGCACTGCAAAGAGTAAAGAAATATTACACAGATCAGCTTCGTTGCAATGCAGCTAGATTCTAAACTCTATTACTAGCGCATTACTATAATGCATAAAACCGAAATACGTTTATTCATTTCGGTATAAGATCAGAGACAGAATGGAACCCTGTGAGTGCGAATAGACACAGGTACCGCAATTACAGTAGGAGGAATTAATATTTCACATGGTGACGTTAGAAAACTGCACAGTGCGATGCTGATGATTTGACAGGTGAGTCGCCTGTGGAACTGGAGCTCAGTAATGCAGACAACTATCGCCTTGCATCTGATTATGTATGATATAGCGAGCATCATGCTGTACTGAACATTCTCAAGATGATTATGCAAAAGGTAGAGCACCTGCTGAGGGATCACAGTGCATATGAGCTTTCTTCAAGCAAACGGAAAGCATTGACATTGACACCAATTCGCAAAAGAGAAGCTAGTGAAATTTATGAAGATCTTGAAAGCAAAATGAAAAAAAAGACACCTACACAATCAAGATGGACTGTTTTAAATTAGTAAATGATGGGCCGATGAATTCTTGCCGAAGCAAGCAAACTTAGCACCTACGTATATATGAAACTCCATTCCTATGTCGTAGACAATATATTCACCTATAAAAGATAGTGTTTTCTTCCTGCAATTTTTATGTTATACCTTACATTTTTGTTTGTTTATTACCTCCACCAAGGAGGTTAGGTTTTTGTCGGGTTTGTCTCTCTGTCTATCCTTCTGCCTGTCTGCCTATCTATGTGTCTGATATTCTGCCTGTCTGTCACCAAGATAACTAAAAAGTTATGGACGGATTTTGACGAAACTCACATGGGTTGTTAGGTATGTTGTGAGGAACAGATGATTAACTTTTGGTGAAGAACTGTCCCGTCTGTTTGTTTGTCTGCCTAGTTTTTGTTAGGGCCATGACTTAAAAAGTAATGGACGGATTTTTATGAAATGTACAAGAGTTGTTGGGTTTATTAGAGAGTAAATGATCAAATTTTTGAGATTATCTGTTTATTCCTTCTTTTGTTTGCCGCTGTATTTGATTTTGTGTTTGTTAGCGCAATAACTTAAAGAATTATGAATAAATCTTTATGGAATTTTCAAGAATTGTTTGTAATGTTGAAAGACATAATTGTTTAAACTTTGTTGATGATCAGTAGGTCCGTGTGCGTGTTTGACTTATGTTTGTTAAATGTTTGCTATTGCAAGAACTCAAAAATTATGGATGGACCTTTATGAAATATTCATTAATTGTTAGTCATGTTGAGAGACATAATTGATTTAATTTTGGTGATGATCGGTTGGTCCGCTTAGTGCTTGACTAATGTTTGTTACAATGTTTGTTAGCGCAATAACTCAAAAATTATGGATGGATCTTTATGAAATTTTCAGGAATTGTTAGTAATGCTGAAAGACAAAATTTATTAAATTTTGATGATGATCAGTACGTCCGTTTGAGTTTTTGACTAATGTTTGTTAACAGCATAACTCAAATAGTTATGAACGGATCTCCAAGAAAATTACAGAAACTGTAAATATTAACAAAAGGTAGCTACATGTAATCAGAATTTGGTGTTGATATATAGAAAATCATGGTTTCAGAGCCGATTTGAATTTTTCGTTACCGCTGCCTTGCTTGGCGGAGGTATGCACTCTCAGAGTGCTCTAATTCTGCATCATTTCATCAACTTATATGCCTACTAATACTGTAGATCTATTTTTGAAGATACATCAATTAAAGCTTTTTGCTCTCATCCACGTTTTTATCCCAGCAATCCATGGAAACAGAAAATATTTTAATTTTCTTTCGTTGCGTTTCAAAGAAATTAGAATATTTCAGTTACGCAACTTTTAGATAACGCGACTCGGGGTCATGTACAGACAGTACAGCAAGATCCAGGAGGCACAGCAAACGCCAGCGTCCTTCACGTCCAGCAAAAAAAAAAGTCACGTACAGGACTGTCGTGCCATGAGAGATCCACCAGTGTTCGAAACTGCACAATTAGCAAGTGTTATGGCCTATAATAGGAAAACAAGAAAAATGCAGTTACTCGAATTTTAACCAGAGTATCTAAACCATATATCTTTATCGCATAGGAATGCGGTAAATTTAACCAATTTAAACCATTTCTTGCACAGCTCAGTACCGAGTATGCCGAAGCCCTGTCTGGGGCAATATAATCGGAAGTGTAGGGAGAAGCGTTCAGTGTTTCGTCACTCACGTGCAGCGGGTTACTTGATACAACAACAGACAGGTCCGACATTTTCAATAGTTACTCACATTTACATAGCTTATTAATCAGTTATTTAAACATAGAAAGCGATTATAAAAGTTGAAAAAATCTGCAAATTCAATCAGTGCTACTAAAACGGTATGTTCTGATTAACGTTGATACTCTTCCGTTGACGTGGAACATATTTAATAAGGTAATTACCTCCGCCAAGGAGGTTATGTTTTCGCCGTGTTTGTCTGTCTGTCTGTCTGTCTGTATGTTTGTCTGTTTGACTGTTTGTCTGTCACCAGGATAACTCAAAAAGTTATGAACCGATTTGGATGAAATTTACAGGGATTGTTAGGTATGTTGGGAGGAACAGATGATTAACTTTTGGTGAAGATA
>LQNS02000140.1:1753834-1772315 GCA_001587735.2 Parhyale hawaiensis
AATGATCAGATTTTGGAGTTTATGCAAAGAAAATTATGGTTTCAGAGCCAATTTGAATTTTTGCTACCGTTGGCTCACTTGGCGGAGGTATGCGCTCTCAGAGTGCTCTAGTTTCTATGTGTGACCATCTTTGCATTTTGCCTTGTAAGAACTTACAGTTAGTACGTACAGTCGTGGCGTGCAATTGCCACGATTTGCCATTGAATTTCTTCCCTTACTGCATTACTAACGGACACGACTCTGTTCCTTATAATCTCAAATCCTCTCAGCTACAGTTTGAAAAGTTTCACACCCAATGCGTTTACAAGGTTTGTTACGTTAAAGTAATATTAATGCTGGCGACGGACACCTCCGGAAACAGTTCTTGACTTCACGCCCAATGCATCCCCACGGCTTGTCATATGCGACACGTTGCGATGCTAAGTCCCTTGGTAATATGAAGGACCACATGCTGGACATCTGCCTGTTCGGTCGTATCAAGCTGTGCTTACGCTAATAAGTTAATAGCAAAGGTCGGCATTTGCAGACCAGCGAAATGAGCAAACTGGACGAAGGTTCGCTGCCTCTGGCTTCATTCAATCTTATTGCTGGCTTACAAATTTCAACTGTTATGAAGACATCAATCCGTGTGCCAGGCTTCAGAGGTACGGGTATGTTGGCTGTGGTCGGAAAAGTCAAACTCATGTCGATACTGGCTGTGTGGTTGGGAGTTGGTAAGGTGACATACACGTCTGTAATTCAGAATACGCTGTAAAGACTGTCATCGCGTTAGTCTTTCAGCAATTTGTCTTTTTGTTTTTACTGACTCGGTGCAAGCATAACTGAGTGCCTACACCCGAATATTTTCCAAAATGTTAGCCGTCCAGTCAATTGACTATGGCAAGTGTCGCTGGCAGAATTTTTTATATGTCATTTGAATTTGCAGCGACGCAGAAGTCAGATATCTGCTGGGTACTTTCCTGCTGTTTAAGCGACACAGCCACGCAACTGGACAATCTGTTGGAAGAACACGTTAGAAGCCACTAGCGTGTGGACCGCCCATATAACACTCGTGGCTCTTTTGCCCGAAGTTTGTGCAGTCTGGGCTGCCAAAATTTCTGCTAGAGCAACGCTCTCAGCAGAATGTCTTTTTTAGTATTTAGCGCTAAGCTGGATTTTTCTTTCGTTCACTGTATGAAACTCTACACACTGCATGACTTTGTAGACCCTAAAGAGCCCTCAGGGGTATATTCTGGCGGGTCCTTTCCCTGCCACAATATATTTGGGCCTCACGCACCCAATGGTCCTAAGTGCCTTTTCCGCAGGAGATGTAGCAGCTTGCTGCAGTTCCTACTGACGAGGTTAGTTTTGTATAGTGAGGTAGGCTCTCAATACTCCCCCTTCTATTTTGGGAGGTGGGCCGCTGATCGAGGTGGCCGACCTAATCTCGATAGACTTCCACCTTCTTGTTTTTCGTTTCCTTCCCCTGAGCGGCGTAGCTGAACGAAAGCGTTCAGCCGTGCCCAGGGGTTGAAGACGCACAACTTGCGCCTTTTTCCTGTCGGTGGCGCATTGACCACTTAGAACTCATCTGAGTTCGCTTATAATCTGAGTCCTGCCGGCAAAAAAAAAAAAAATAAAAATAACGAAACAAAAATCATTGATAATTGGAAACGAGACATACTTCGAGCCCTATAGTGGCGCACGAGCTTGTGTTAAACCATAGGAAGAGTTCGTAACGATATAAACATTGTGTCCCTGATGCGCTAGTAAAATCTTGACTTACTACTACTAGCTCCTAAAAAGCTGAAATTGTCAGGATTCTCCTCTGTCAGGCGCACGATACAGCCAGATATTTTGTAGTAAATTCAAATTCGTTTCTTCAAGAGACAACAATTTCTATTGTCACTGTTACCGGTTTTACTATATATACATATATATACAGTACATATATGCGTCAACCTCGCACGCCGTGAGCGAGCTTGTCGCACAGCCGTTTATGATAGCGAATGATAGCTCAGCTGCAGCGCGTTGAGACTTTGTAAAAAAAAAAAAATTACGGCATTTTCAGTCGCCAGGGAATGATCGACTACATGCAATGCATCACTGGTTTTCTACTAACAATAATTCTTCTGTTTAGTGAATAAAATCGATGATTCCAGTTGCCAATGCAGTTTAGAATGGGAGAGTTTCACTGTTCAAAAAAATATCCAAAACCTGTGAAAAATAGTCAGTTAGTGCAAGATTGGGAGAATACGGAGGATGAAATGTAAATGTATCCCAATTAAGTCACTGAGTTTCTGCAAAACTAAGACGACAACCTGTGACCACACAACAAGATCGCAGAGCAGAAATGAACTGCAGAGCCTCACCATTATTAATAATACCAATATTAATTTTAGCATCCTATTTATTTCTCCACTTGGTGAAAGTTGCTAACAGTAAACCTCACAAGCTGGGACGTTTGACGATGTCACAGTTGGCTGACTTGAACTCGTACAAGACAATACATTAATTGTTCTTTTCCACTTCGAAGTTGAGCGTTACTTCCTCCAGATTTGCATTCTCAGCTATACATATATTGTGGTTTTATTAAAGGGAGTACACAACGAATATTTTGATAGAACCGAGCTTCTTCTTACACTCAATTGGGACAGTATAATTCAAACACTAAATGTAAACATCAGAGTCCTCGAGAAAACCAATAGCCCGCAGTATAGCACAACCTCCATATTAACAGTCTGAGAGTCTGCGCACAACAGTAGCCAATATAAGCAGCTTTCCCCTCGGTACAACGAGGTATTCTGATGATGCAGATAACATAGCTGCTCCACTAGTATAGTATTCGCAGCAATGAGCCATCGCGAAGGCATTGCTCAAGGCGTGTGGGGCAGAAAATCAGTTAAATTCACGCAGAAAAGAACAACTGGGTACAGAGGAAGCTATTTTGTTATCACTTCATTCCCTCAGCTGCCATCTACACCATGTATACCGAGTGACCGATCGTTGCGAAATACGCCATTCACTTGGCACGGCGCCCCTCGTAATGTTGGCTCGTTACTGTGCCCCTCAAGCGCCATCACCGAAGAGCGGCGATGCCATCCGCCTGGCAAGAATGTCCTCAAAAAAGCTGCCTATTCCAAGGAACAAAAATTGCAGCTCATCAAGTGAAGTCAGATCGGCAAAAGAGCTCCTGATGTAACTTCGGAACTGCGTGGCTGCGGAATGATAGCGACAGGCCGAGCACGAAATTTGATGCGCTTTCTTTTTTCTTGAGGCACCGACCGATTGGTTGCAATTGGTGCCGGTGCTGCCGGTAAAATCGACTGAAACGCTCCTCTGGTGCCAATAAAAGGGAGATAGATCTGAGGTGATGCCCGCGGTAATTACGATTAAAAAAGGGAGGGGCGCTACACAGGTCGGGTTATGCGCAATGAAAATGATGCAGCAGGTCGTAACAAAAGAAAAAAATGGGTCTGAAATTATGCTACTTACTACTTAAACTAGAGGGCCCGCGCTGTCAAAATATGACAGAACAATTTGTGATGAGCCGTTCTTCATTGATCATACTCATCTTTCGTTATTACAACTGCTAACCTAAACGCACCTGCAGGTGAGCGTTTACGGCTTCACAACTACTCAACACCGAAACTTTTTTCTCTCTCTGATGTGGAGAAAATTTACCGCAATCAGCTAAGCTCTACGTTATGGTTTCGATTTGGTATCAAGGATACGGTAGGATGCCCTATAGGTCCAATGGTTTTGTTGCTTTACGAAAGCTGTTTCATCGACCACTGACTTAAGGTTGGCAGAATGACTGGTGCAACGAAACACTCTGAAGGAAGAAACTAAGAATCATGATGCTTGAGAGTGCTAATGGAAGCTTCAGATACAGGATCTTCAGGGCTGTGATTTTACCTTCTGCAATGCAAGAAGGGCATCCAGACATGAGGTCACCCTATACCTTGCCGTGGATTCGATGAACGGAGAAAGTGCTACGTGTTCAAATCAAACTAAGCCTTCGATATCTTCATTGCTTGAATTTCAACTGTCGCCGATCAAGATACGTTTGCTATCATTTGCAACCTCGTCGAAGTTCAACCAATTCGTTTCTAGCTGGACCCGTGAAATTTTCACCGTCTACCGGGCACTAGTTTGTCATCATCTGCGACCCGGCCTATTTTCTACCTATCAGTTTTCAATGGAATTTCAAAGGACGACAAATGCCTCCAAGGAGCTTCTATAGAGAAGGAGGGAGCCAGTAGCCTAGCTAGTTGATGCTCAAGAGTCTCTTATAGTTGTCAGCCAGTTGTCCCTTGCACCAATCGCATGTCAGTAAAGAGTCTCTTATGGCTGCAGCCAGTTACTTAAGCACCAATTGCATATCAGCAACTCGGTTCGTCTGCTGCTCCCCCGTGAAACTCAGTGCTCCCCCGTCTTTTCCACCAATGAGCGTGTCAGCCAAAAGAGATCTAGTTGACTCGCTGGCAAGTCTCTAACTGGGCCACAAAGCTCCCTCCTTCTCTATTGAAGCTCCTTGAACGCCTCCAACATGGGCTAATTTCCGCCTATCTGCTTTGTAAAAGCATGGCAGACAATGCATAAATAAATAAACAGATAAATAAACAAATAAATACATATCGGTCTTTATCATATTTTTGATAGGAGACCGCCACAGAGGTCGGGTTATGCACAGTGTATTTGGTTGAAAACCAAGTTCTGGCCTGCTCCTTAACATTTTTTATGTAATGTCGTTTTCAATTATGGGATCTATTTTTTTAATTATACTTTCAAAATATTTGCAGTCGTTTTGTCTTGGTTTTGAGTAGCCTCAGTTTATTTCTGTTTATTTTCAGCCAGCCAAAATGTAATGTCAAGTGGAGAAAAAAAGAGCATTTGTGACATCTCCTTCGCTTGTTTTAAACCGAGGTTCTAAGGTTACATAAGCTACCGATGATAATGGCGCTGTGTATCAAGAAGGTGCTAAAGCTGAAATGCCAAGTTCAAAAATAGAAATTTTAGCTTCAAAGTCTCACCTTATCTTGGTAGTCCAGTTGAGATTGATGAACAATTGAACCATCTTTTACCCGAAAACCCTCGTCAAATGACAAGCTAGGGAACTGATAGAGAAAATGGAATGTTCTCACATTGCTACACAAAAGCGTTTTCAGTCGATGGAAAAGGTTCAGAAGTATGGATCGCGGGTTCTGCATGCTTCAAGTGACAGCAACAAAAATTACGAGCCACGGTCTCCGCTGGTTAACTTGCTCATCACGGCTCAACTCATGGACACAATCAACGATTTTTTAGAGAAACGCTACTGGAGACGAAAAATAGTTCCTGTAGATTAATATGGAGCAGCGCAAGAAATGGCTTAGCCCCGGGAAACCAGCAACACCACACGTTAAACAAGATTTTCATCCTCCACGGTAGCAGCATACTTACGTTCGCCGCTCTATACACCTTGTGTCGCTCGTTCGAGTCCAACCCAGGCACGCGAGCTTCTTGCTGATGTAAGTGTGATGACTGGACAGCTGTGTGCATGCACTGCGCCGTGGCAGAACTTGCCTTCCTCAGAGATAAGGGGGGGGGGGGGGGGGGGGGGGGGGGGGGGGGGGCCCCCCCCCCCCAAATTNCGGGGGGTCTTGGGTCCAATGAACCTCAAATTGGCGCCATAATTTTTGATGACCCGTGGTCGACTGCAGCCGCACTTGCAGCTCTTGGGCCAGTGGGCCTATATCCGCAGCACAAACCAGTGCATGTGGGTTTCCCATCGGAGGGTGCGGTCTAAATTGACTTTACCTTTAAATGATGTTGTGTGTTCAGTGGGACTGGGAGGCGATTATTCATTACGAAGTAAATGAACGAAATCAAACGGTTAATGCGGAACCCTCTGTTCAACAGATGGAACTACAACACGCTGCTATTCAACAGAAAAGTCCTAATCAACAAGAACAATTAAAAAACGGCAAGGACTTAGTTCCATCCCAATATTATAGATTAGTTAGATGTTATTTGTACAAAACCTTTTAAAAACATATCATTAAAAAGCCGTCAGTACTTAGTTTTCAACCCAATACATGATGCAGTTGCAGTAAAAAGGGAAAAAGCTAAATAGCTGTGAAGTTATGACTAAGAGAAGTTACTATTACAACAGGAACCACTACTTAAGTCCTATTGGACACATTATAAAGTTACATGTATGACGCAGCTACTGCTCATAAAAGAAAGGAGATAACTGCGGACTCATGCTTTTGCATAATATTGTTGTTATGCCTTAAAATAAGACCGGTACATAGGTCGCATTATGCAGGGTATCCAGTCAACTTTTGAATGCGTTCGAAGACTCTCGAGGCATGTGATAAGCACATAAGAACCTTGATATTACTGGTTGGTTCTCTGCAAAAATGAAAATAACCAGAAATGCCTTTCCAGAAACTTCAGTCAAGTTGGGATAATTGTTACAAAAGCTCGCCGTACTGAGGTTTTATTTTATTTATTTATTTATTTTTGCTCGTAGCTGTGCACCAAAGCACAAATTATTGTCAAGAGCACTCTGTAAGGGAGGAATGTGTGCTCAAAATGATATTTAGTTACATGTCGATGCGAATACTGTCTACATAACTTTAATGTCGATGCGAATACTGTCTACATAACTTTAATGTCGATGCGAATACTGTCTACATAACTTTAATGTCGATGCGAATACTGTCTACATAACTTTAATGTCGATGCGAATACTATCTACCTAACTTTAACTAGCTACTGAATGCTTACCTCCATTGCTTTATTAAAGCAGTGAATGGCGCTGTTAATATCACGATCATTATAACTGAATTCTTACGTATGTAATATGTAGAGGAGGCCTCTTTGTTTACCATCCGGCCTTACTCCACTAATGGAAGAGAGAAAAAAACATGTCAAATGACAAGCAAAGGAATAACCCGTTCATGGTAATGCAATGCCCTGTAGTAAGAAGATGAAACGTATTCAAGTATTATGCGGACTAATGAAATCAGGAATTTCTTTTTCATGGTAAAAGCAAGCTCACTAGTATGAGCAAGAAAAGCATTTTTGTTTTTGTTCATTTTTAATAATGCTGAGGAGAGGACTATTCCAATCATGACAAAAACGCATTCAAGCGTTACGTTAAGCAAAGGACTCTCCATTATAGAAACACTAAACCAGGAAGTATGCAGAAGAAACGTAATCACACAGACATAAGACACCGTCCATGAACGTATTTTTTTCGTTATGGCATCTGAAGAGTCGACGGCAAATCTCCAAAGACTCGTTTTCTGTGACCCGTTTTCTATGGAAGCTCCCAAAGCTTCAGCTCATTGCCTACACGACAGTCAATCACACATAGAGATTGACGGATCTCCTTGGGTGATTCTTTTGCTCAGGCTTGCTAATATTCCTTGTACGTCTTCTATCTCTGACGTAGCGTCACGTATTCGAGAATTATGTGGCTTTTTGGCTTAATGTTTGTTAAGGAAGTATTTGAAATGGCTGGCACTGTTGTATCATGGTCGGTGATTGATATTCGATAAAAATTGCCTTATCCGTACCTACTAAGACACTTACATACACAGGTGTTATAGATACTTTACATGCACTCTAGTCTCCAGAAGAGTCTAAGGCTGCAGTCGACCATAGATTGTTTCAGCTATGACTTCGTTGACGGAAGGCGGCTCCAATGACAACTGGGCCCCCGACCGTAAGGTCAGTGTCCACAGTAGACTATAAAGGCTCGAACGATTAAGTGGTTAAAGTCGATCTAAGCCAGTGGTTCTTAACCTTTTTGGAGGTACCGAACCCCTCAAATTCCATACATGCATTCATCGATCCCTTCCTAGTTGGAAAATTAAAATGCCCATTTTTTTCAAATTCAAATATATGCACCTAATCATACTCTGCATTAGTGCACCAACTGTACCGTGCACCAGTTGCACACAAAATCACTGTGTTCAAAGAACAAACACGGCAAGCAGAGCGTGACGTCAGGAATCCTACGAGTGGGGTGAAGCAAAACACCGAACCCCTGAACCTGACTCACCGAACCCCAGGGGTTCGATCGAACCCAGGTTAAGAACCACTGATCTAAGCCAATTCCACTCGACTTAACTTGTCCGGACCTGCAGACAGGAACTATGGCTTCGTCACTTTGAATCGTGTTGCAGATGTTAGAAGCAACCAAATTATCTTGAAACGACTGAAATCTCCATTTCTAAGAAGTAAGATTGAGTTCTTGGAAGTCTCCCAGGCGATCGTCAAGGAGTCAAAAGCCTAAGACTTGAATAAACGTGTCAAAACCAGGGCTGGGCGGCCCATTTGTTATCCATGTGCGAAAACCAACACGTGCCCACACGGGACTGATGTGGAAAAATTCACAGTATTGCTAATGTTGAATTTTGTTGGGAAGCCCATTGGTTGCCCATGTGGGAATCACCCTCGGTCGCTGGCAATGGGAAGACTGGCAGGAGCCCACTTGGGTCTAATCCGGGAAAACCCCCTACATTGCTAATGTAGGATATAGTAGGGAAATCCCGTCAGTATCCATCTGGAAAGCACCATACGTTGTCCATATTGGGAAAACCCACAGGAAGCCGCATGAGTCTGACGTGGGAAGTCCTACTAAATTACTAATGAGGGATACAGCTGGGAAGCGCATTAGTTACCCCATGTGGGTATCACCGTACTTCTCTCACAATGGGAAAGCCCACAGGAATCCATATGGAACCAATGAGTGAGTGCTAATGTGATGTGGGATTTACATAGGAAGCCCACTTGATACCCATGTGGGAAACACCATACGGTGCCCATATTGGAAAAAACCCACATATACTGTGGTATTACTTTAGGTCATTTTGAGGTCCTAAATTTAAAGACTGCATTTATGTTCATGTGTTTCTTGGAGACAAAGACGTTCCTTGCATCAATATGAACAATTTACTCCTTGTTTGAGGATCCTACGTCCTTTAGAGTAATTTTTAGTGGTATTTCAGCCATCTGTCGTAGAATCTATTTGGTATTTTTAGTTCTCCATCAGGTATATGGTAATCTATGGGTAAGGATTGCTTCCCATATGGATACGTTAAAAAAACCCTTAGAGATAAATAGAACAACCTGGTTAAAATAGTGTTAAACAAGAACACATACTGCGTCTGTTTCCATGTAGCTATATGAATCTATGAACTTGTTTGAACGTAAAAAGTGTTTCTTTTCATATATAGTTTCCTAATATTACATAGGGTGCCTGTTTTTATTTTTTTATACATAGGTATACACCTCTATATCTATGCATTAGTAGCGCGTACCTTCGTTAAATGGCAGGCTGAAACTACCCAACCACAGTCGTAGAAGATAGTGCCCGCATGGGACCCACGCCACTAAGCCAACGGTGCCGGATCTCTCTCTCTCTCTCTTTAAGAAATTTCATTTTAGCCGAGACCCACGTGGCTGGCACGTAGGGCCAATGTGGCATTTGTTGTTATAGCACAAATCGTCACGTGGCAACAACGAGGGGCCCACGAGACAAGCAGCTAGCATTTTAGCTACACAGCAAACACAGCAGTCCGGTGCGAAATGGACCAAGTACCATATTGGGTGCGCAGCAGCCACGTTGACACAATTTGGCGATGACAGCCAACACCGCAAAACTGTGTTATCCAAAATAAAATAAAAAATACCTGCATCCAACCTGACCTTGTTGCACGGATAAGTTAATTACTGCAATGAATTCCCTTCATAGTGGTTCGGTTCTAAGAAAAATCTGACCCTTTTCTTTCATGGATCTTCTACTCAGGTTGAACAACATGAACTGAGAGATAAAATACATTTCGCAGTCGGATGGAAGTATAATCTGTCTTTCATGCTGCCGCTTGGGCGGACTTCCTAAGTCTCCTAAAAATTTGGCAAAGCAACGGCCCTCTTGCTGTTCAGCAAATAAAATTTATTGTTCTCTTATCTAATCCATTACATCGGGACTGAGCGACTAACCTGCCAACCACTAAGGAAGCAGCCAACAAACTATCAGAGGTCGGCATCTCCGATTATGTTACGATGGCAAAATCGATGGTACGATGGCCATCGCCATCGTTCTTACGATGGCAATGCCATCTCTCCATCGGCATCGGAACCAAAAATCGCCAATTTTCATCGGCGATGACCTTCGATGGAATAACCGTCGGCGATGGCCATCGTAGGGCGTCACAATCGGCGATGGACAATCGGATTACCACATTTTGAAAATGCAAACATCTCGGACCACAAACATCGAATAAAAGCAGAATCTCATATAGCCTCTGCCTGTGTACGATTTTCAAAACAGTAATACTATTCCTAGCTGGTAAAAGGTGCGAAATGTAAGGCCCACGTTATTAACTGACACGGTTAGATCTGGGAAATGTATTAAAATAAACTTTGTAACCCCCTCTTTGTTTTAATGATTCTAAAAAAAATTAATGTTTCAAAATTGTAAGGCTGTTTTTCTGTAGTTTTAGTCTTACTTCATCGGCATCGGAAGTACAACCGATGACGATGACCATCGTATGCCATCGCCGATGGCATTTTCAGTCATTTCATCGGACCATTTGTTCCTCATAACACCATTGTCGATGGAGAAAATGGCCATCGCCGATTGTTTGATACGATTTCCATCGGACCATCGCTATCGCTGATGGATTTTTGCGATGTTCCATCGTAACATCGTAGTTTTTACGATGGCGATAGTCTACACGCCATCGCCATCGTATAATCGGCGATGGCCATCGTGCCAGGCTCTGCAAACTATGTAGCATTATGTAACGGGATAACTGTTTTTATGAGTGGTTTCCTGTTATCTTCTTCGTTGAAACACTCATTAGCTGTAAAAACACTTTGATGTCAAGCGCATGAAATTGGTATCCCAATGATGTTCAATATTATATGATAACTAGTGGACCCGTGCGTGAAAAAAATCAGCGAAATAATCGATATGTTTGCTAAACACAGGCCGGTGCGGAAAGACTCGAAAAGGTCGGGGCGGATGTCTTGGACCTGTGTGGGTGGCTTCTGTGTCTCATAGCTTCGTCTTCTCTCTCCATTGGTAGCATGTCTTTGTTCTTGAGGCTCTAGTAGTCTCGTTTTTCTTTTACATTCCCTACCAGTCTGCTTCTTCTTTCACCAGGAAAATCTAGAGTAAAACACTGCAATAAACTTGAATGCAACTCTAGTCAGTTTATGTGTAATGTGAGCGTACCGTAGCTATGATACCGCCTTTTAAGCTCAAATATTTACTTGAGTTTTCCGGACACGCTCTATGGGAATAAGATCTGAAAAAATTCGGACGGGGAAATCCAATTGAAGTGCTGAAATTTTGACCTATGATACTTAAGAAGAAGAAGAAATAAATAAATACACGATGAGTTTTATGTAATTTACTAAAGTGCCAGCGCTTTCAGGAATGACAGCGAAGAATTTATGATGACCCTTTTTCATAGATCATACTTTCGTTAATACAATTGCTAACTTAAGAGCGCATAGAGATGAGCGTCTACGGCTTCACAAAACTTAATACTGAGCAGCGATAATTTTTTTGTCTCTTTCTCTGACATAGAGGAAAATAATGCTTTCTGCGGGCCGTTCAGCAACACTCACAACAATAGTTCACTTTGGTAGCATAGATACGATAGGACATCATAGTATTTGTTCAGTGGTTTTTGCTTAGCGAAAGCTGTTTCGTCGACGATTATATTTAATTTGGAAGAGTAACTGATGCAACGAAATTATCTGTTTAGAAAAAACTAAGAATCAAGATGCATAAGAGTGTTAATGGAAGCTTCAGACATCTTCAGTGCTTTAATTTCAACTTCGGCAATGCAAGAAGTGCATTCAAATATAAAGTCGCTCTATACGTTGCCATTGATTCGATGAATGGAGAAGGTAACACTCTTAAAAATCAGATGTTATGGCAGAGCTAAGAGACGCTTTCGGTTTCTTGAATTTCAACAGTCGCTGCAAGCAAATGTAACCTGGTCCATTTTTTACCGACTGAATTTCAATCAAGCTTGACAGGATGACCAGTCTCCAACCTAGCCTAATTTTCATCAATCTGTTTTCTTAAAGCGTGGCAGAAAATTAATAATATTTAATAAAAAGATAAAAACAGTGGAACTAAGAACTCCATAGCTAATTTCTTCCTATTTATTTCGTTAATGGCGTGACACAAAACAATAAATCTACAATATAATAAAGACCGATGTGTATTTATCTCTGTATTTATCCATTTCCTGTCACGTTTTAACAGATCAGATAGAAATTTTTCTAGTTCATTGCGTGTTAAGGAATTTAAAAATACACTTGTATTCATTTCTAATAAAATTGTTGAAAGTAGTATATCAGAGCACTAAAAAGCAACGTTTCGATGTGCCAGACATCATCATCAGGCTACTAGAAGGTAATTAGCCCGGGTTGGAGGCTGCTGTCATCCTGTCAAGCTTTATTGAAAATTGATTGGAAGAAAACAGCCCCAAGTTCCAGTTGATGGCAAACTTATCTTAATCAGCGACTGTTGAAATTATCGAAATATCGAAGGCTGAGTCTGATTTGTATGAATATTACTTTCTCCATGCATCGAATCTATGGGAAAATATAGGGCGACCTTATGTCTGAATGTACTTCTTGCATTGCCGAAATTAAAATCGCAGCACTGAATATATCTGATTCTTAGTTTCTTCCCACAGATAATTTCTTTGCGTCAATTAATCTTCCAAAATTAATTCAATGGTCGATGAAACAGCTTTCGCTAAGCAAAATCATTGGACCTATATAGGATATCCTGCCGTATCCTTAACACCGAATCGAAGCTATTACTTTGAGCGTTGGTGATCGGCCTGCAAAAAGCAATGAATATTCTCCATGCCAGAGAGAAAAAAAGTTTCGATACTGAGCGGCTGTGAAGGCGTAAACGCTCTTCTCAGTGCACGTTTAGGTTAGCAGAAGGACGGCACAAATTCTTCGCTGTCATTCTTGACAGCGCGGGCCCTCTAGTAAATATATATATATATATATTTGGATACATAAGTATATGAATAACATAAACACACCGGTCATTCTTAGTATCAGATCAGGATATTGATTTATGCAGAGCGCGTAAACTTCTTCCGTTTAAATCCAGCTTGCGAATGTTAGTTCCTCTATGGATCTTCCTGTTTGCTCTCTTCTTTTTAATGTACGTAATTTTTTTATCTATATTGTAATTCTGCTTGTCCCTCCATTAGTTAGTTACTTAGTACGACCATGACGAGTTCTTCAGTATTATATAGGGGGGACTAGAGCATCCCCGAGGTATCCTGGATACGACCTGGGAAGCGATCAATAGGAGAAGGAGTCAAGTTCAAATTTCAGCTGCTACTGCTGGTAATTCTTAGGGTGCTGGCACACCGGGAGCAGTTGAGCTGGCAGGCAGGCGGGGAGTATGCCCTACACACCACGAGTAGTACAGCAGGTGTAAAGGTACAGCTCTGTAGTGTTGTCAATTTAACATTTTTATGCTAGATTTAAATTTTGGTAGGTCTAGCATCGAAAAATTGGTTCAGCATTTAACAGGAAAAATAAGCTGGAAATTTTCAGCATCTGTGATATTTTTCAGACTCCAACACTACCGTATATGTTAAATTTAATGCTATTGACACATCGTAATTAACAATTGCGATAAAATTAGCCGTCGTTGATTATTGCAGCATTGAAAGGAAATTATAACTCTACCGACCGTACCAAACGTGTATTAAACTCGTTCATTGTGAGACAGATCGAGTTATCGCCTTTGCGTCATTTGTCTGTGGAGGAACTATTCAACGGAATGCCATCAGTACTATATAATAATTCACGGCATGTATTTATTTATTTGCAATTATATTTATATCTATCCTGCCACGCTCTATGGGAATAAGATAGGAGAAAATTCAGGTACCGAAGAAGGTATCTTGGCTACGGGGGTCGCACTTGGGCGCTCCAGCTGAGGGACCTGAGCCTGCCTGCATGATCGTGTGTGGACATGTTCATTGTTCTGAGTTGCTACGGGAGATATCACTTACCTACGCCTCATAATATATATATATTCAATTTTTTAGGCAGAATGCTGAATTTTCATTAAGGAAGCCTTCTGAACAGTAATAAGCATAGGAGACAGCGAAGGTTTCCCTGAGGTGCTAATTTTTCTACCGTCATTTATAATGACGGTCAGGGCCACTGGTATCTCTTATATTATGATCCATATTCTTAGTGCCGGTAGACTTTTAAAGTAATTCAGCATATCCTTCGCCTCGCAATGAGTAATGATAAAGCGAAGTACCCTCAAAAGTTCAACAAAAAGCGCAAACTCGCCAGTCTATGTCAGATTACTTCTTCTACGAGTTACATACATTGATAAAAAAAAAGACAAAAAACCAAGGTGGAAGTCAAGGCAGTCATGTATATCTGCTACCATGCAACATTCAATTCCTGTGACCCTCTGGACGAGTTGTGCAAAAATACCAAATCCGATACTAAAGCAGTGATGCACCTCACTATGTGTGCAAACGTAGTGGAGATTGTTATAGTTACTTGTTTGAATGAAAATTTAACCACTGATCGAAATTTAGCTTGTAATTGAATGAATCTAATGATATCACTACTTACAAATCATTAATTTTGTAGTTCCGGAAAAAGCCAATTTAAAGATGTGCCAGCATTTGCTTTAAAACTAATTTTACTCGATTCGAATGCCGAAGTCGAGCGTTATTCAGCAGCATGAACGCCGTGCAAAATAAGGTTAAAAACAAAATGTAACTGCCTATGCTATCAGCTATTCTTACTGTAAAATATAAAAACTTCAAATTACCAAAAGTTGCCATCAACAAAATTGGATTGATGGCTTTCTATGATAAGACGTTAGCCCCCGTGCAGAATACACAGCTTGTCTGTCAATTAAGATGAAATTGCATTGGAACTGTTATTAAGCAAGAAATCGGTGGATCATAATCTTTTCCATCTTTCTTGGTAATTTGATGCTGATTTTTGTCTGCAGCGATTTCGCAGGAAAGTTCGAATTTCATTTGTCAACACTGAGCAGCAGCGCGCACCTGACGCAGAACCTCTGCGATCAACGTCCTGGTGGACTCTGATCGCAAAACTCGAAGAGTTTTTCAAATTCCCTAAATGGGAGTTCTAGATTTTCCCAGATCTTAAGAAAATTCTGCATACAAGAAAATTCCGAATACAAATAAAAGATTCATGCTTATCTCAATGTGTGTGATAACAGGTAACAGTTAATTATTTACGTAATTCTTAAGTATTACGCTTGAAAAATTCCCTAAATTGGTCTAAAAATTCCTGGAACCCTCTGAAAGTCCCAAGATCTGAAAAAAATTCTCAAAGAGTGGCAGCCCTGTATCGCACGTCTGGCAATGCACACAGCAGCAGTTAGAGCAGGAATCGGTCGCACCGCCCGGCGCCAGCGCTGGCTGCTCTGGACGGCAGCTGCCTGCTAAACTGCTGCTGTTCGGTGTACAAGCTCCAATGCATTCCATGCTTCTCAAAATCTGCCAGTCTGCCTGCTTGCCAGCTTCTCTCTGAAACGCGTTTTGTGTGCCAGCGCTCCTAGGTAGAAGTTTCGCTGCCTGCCTTGAAACATTTTCAACGTTCGTCTGCATGATACGGGTGGAGGAAATGATAATTATAAGGTGCAATTCTTTCCTTCTGTAGAATTTACACAGGACAGGATCCTTCAGAATTAGATAGGGGAAAATTTGGACGATACGGGTCTGAGATATCACCCAAGATATCTACAGGTTCCAGTTTGTCTAATCTATGACACTGTTACCTGAATCGTCTTTGTTTGAGAGTGATGATTTCATTTTTTTGAAGTGACGCTTGCATGGCTGATTAGTGATTACGCTTCTTGGGTATCAAGTATATTGCTCTGCTGTCGATTCTTCCGATTTTATCTGTATTTTTACTGTGATACAGCAACTTAAATTGAAGACTAAACTCTATGTGTGGACGCACTATAGTGCTTTTTTGAAAGGAAGGATTATGTCCTATTTGTAATCAAAATTCCTGGCAGTGAATCTCTGGACTCTTCTTGCCATTTTTACGCTCTTACTGACTGTGTTTCAGGACCATTGCAATAGTTATTCCCAGGTCACTTCGCTTATTGACCGTTGCTATTTCACAGCTGTTCATTTCCAGACGAGCTAGAATGTTCTCCGATCCTTTGTGCAGTACCGAGCATTTGTCAACATTGAAGCTCATCTGCAACGTTGCGTTCCATTCCATGAGGCGGCCAAAGTGTAGCTGGAGTTATATCTAGTTGGTATCGAGAGTTTTTTTTTCGTGACAAACAGCTAAATCTTTATCATGACGTAGCCACAACCTGTAGCCAGAATGCTCTTCGGAATATTTCCGAAATAAAATGAATTCTTAAATCCGTGCTGTTACTCCTCGCTTGAATATCTAAACAGTTAGGAATTTTTTTGCGAACAAACTCAAATGGTGCTTCTCCGAGCTATAACTATCCGTGTTCACGTCTTCTATTTAATAAATGGAATATCAACCTGAAAGGTATAATGTATGCTTTAAAAAAAAAAAATTAACACCAAAAACACAGAAAGGCTTTCACTATAAATTCTGCCCTCGTGTTTGACGATCAGGCTCACCAGTTAGGAGAAGACAGAGCACTATTGAGCATAGGGCCAAAAGTATATATATTGGGACTCGTCTACAGGTCTCTTTTCATTACATTCTTATATTATACAAAGAGCATAATTCATGGCTGCTAAGTAAAGCATGCTACCATTAATAACGGAGTATAACCTATTCAGTATTTGGCACAAAACTATATGGCATTTGACAATTTTGTTCTTTTTATATATGCCTCAACAATCATCCACACACCGTTAAACATGCTCGAGATGAACGTTATGTAAAAAGGAAGAAGAATAATCCGAATATGCAAAGAAAAAACGTGAAATGTGTTCGTGTTTCGGGCGAGTCGGAAGTTGGCTTGAGGAGTAGGCAGGAAATATCTGCTCCTCGCTGACAAGGATTTGTCAACAAGAGAATATCTGGCGAGCATTTCCTGCCTCCCAGTCGCGACAGCTTGCATGATGTCGCGTTGCAGTGGAAAGAAAGTTTTGCAGAAATGGAGGATTCTTTTATCAGAACTATAGCAATGCAAGTCGCAACAGCTTGCTTGATGTTGCGTTGCAGTGGAAAGAAAGTTTTGCAGAAATGGAGGATTCTCTTTTATCAGAACTATAGCAATGCAAGTCGCGACAGCTTGCTTGATGTTGCGTTGCAGTGGAAAGAAAGTTTTGCAGAAATGGAGGATTCTTTAATCAGAACTATAGCAATGCAAGTCGCGACAGCTTGTATGATGTCGCGTTGCAGTGGAAAGAAAGTCTTGCAGAAATGGAGGATTCTTTAATCAGAACTATAGCAATGCAAGTCGCGACAGTTTGCATGATGTCGCGTTGCAGTGGAAAGAAAGTCTTGCAGAAATGGAGGATTCTTTAATCAGAACTATAGCAATGCAAGTCGCGACAGCTTGCATGATGTTGCGTTGCAGTGGAAAGAAAGTCTTGCGGAAGTGGAAGTTGCGTCTCTGTGACAGCTAATGGAATACAATGGACAAATGACGTTTCTGACAATAACGTCAAGATTCGTAAGTATGTTTGCACTAGAAGAGTATGGATATGAAGTAATACACCATTGCTAGACCTGATGAAATGTTTTAGGTGCAGGCAAAAGAAGCGTATTTTGTACGGTAGACTTATTTTCTTGTATCATTGATTTGGAGGCAACAGTTCTCTTGCCGCATGATACTCCTAGAAACTGAAAAGATAAATAATAATTAAAAGAATATTTTCTCTGACTTTTCGATAATTTTTATGAAAAGTGTAAAGCACTACAACTCTGACGTCCTTCAGCTTGAGCCTCCACAGTAAAATAATGCATTACTTTCTCGGTGAATCATAATTACGACAGTCTAAATGCTATTATTCATACGGAGGAGTAAAATTAAATCAATCATGAAATCAAGAGTTCATTTGAAGAATGTGCCCATCATACGGGCCTGAAACAGTCTTCACCGCCTGACCGCTTCTTTCTATATGTTGCTGTGCCCATCATACGGGCCTGAGCCAGTCTTCACCGCCTGACCGCTTCTTTCTATATGTTGCTGTGCCCATCATACGGGCCTGAGCCAGTCTTCACCGCCTGACCGCTTCTTTCTGTATGTTGCTGTGCCCATCATACGGGCCTGAGCCAGTCTTCACCGCCTGACCGCTTCTTTCTATATGTTGATGTGCCCATCATACGGGCCTGAGCCAGTCTTCACCGCCTGACCGCTTCTTTCTATATGCTGCTGTGTCCATCATACGGGCCTGATCCAGTCTTCACCGCCTGACCGCTTCTTTCTATATGCTGCTGTGCCCATCATACGGGCCTGAGCCAGTCTTCACCGCCTGACCGCTTCTTT
>LQNS02000140.1:1774420-1798661 GCA_001587735.2 Parhyale hawaiensis
TGCCCATCATACGGGCCTGAGCCAGTCTTCACCGCCTGACCGCTTCTTTCTATATGCTGCTGTGCCCATCATACGGGCCTGAGCCAGTCTTCACCGCCTGACCGCTTCTTTCTATATGCTTCTGTGCCCATCATACGGGCCTGAGCCAGTCTTCACCGCCTGACCTCCACATCCCAAAGTCAGCATGCAAACGCTCGCATGATCCAGAGTTCATTCTTGGCTGGCTGATGCGCTATATTAGAGTGTCAGCTGAAGAGCACCCTGACACTCACATTTCCTGCCCTCATACCCATTAGGTGTGTTGCATTGTTAATTTCATGCTATTGCGGAAAATGCGTCAAGCAAAAATGCATGCTCGTCCAAAAACGTGCGAAAGAGTAAAACCGAGAAAATGAAGCGCGTCCTAGTTAGGGCTTATTATAAACGAAATCCATTCCGTGAACAGATCAGGTATAATTGGTAATAAATCAAGATATCTGCTATTCAAACGCGGGACATTCACAGGCCAGTCATCTGTTTCACCAACAGAAGACGCTTGCTGGATCAAGCTAACTTGAGGCATTTTTATGAGGAACAAGGACATATATGACAGTTTCAAAGCAATGCGCAATGGCATGTTACTGATATTAGACTACTTACGTTTCCATCTACTTTTTTGAGGTATCTGAAAATAATTATTAGAAACTCAGATGGTGATAAATGTTATGTATTGTTGTACTTAGATGAATTAGCTCGCTTGCGGCTTATGCAATTGGCACATAACAAAAAATTCGAAAATTAATTCCTACAGTCAAGATGACAGCACTATACAGTATTACTGCTGGTGCTAAGATGTGAATTAGTAATTATTCACGGTCAGTTCCGCATATACTAGATTGTGGATGAAACTGGCATGTTCATGAAATTCTCAGTAAATTTATTTACCCTGCCGAGAAACACACTCTCGTCTATTAGAAAATTTTTCCCTTTCCACGCACCGAAATAAATAATTAATTTCGTTTACCTTGCTCCCGCTCATATAATTTGTAATAATTACGGAAGCCAAGTTCCATCAGTAGTAACGAACTTCTAACTTCAACCACTGCAAGGAAAGAACTTTGTTTATCAGAAAAAATCCTTTCCATCGCTAATAAATTAATCTCGTTTGATGTTCTCATGCTGCATAATTTCTAATTAGAGAGCTGAGTTCATTACTCTGAACGAACTTAGCAAATTCAGAGCTCTCGCCTGGAACCCTGGACTGCAGGAGGGAATATGAAGAGGTCTGGCAAGCGCTGGTTACAGCCCGAGCTCATCTTCTCACTCCTGCTTTTTGGACTTGACGGATGGCTTCTATTTAGAGATGCAGATGAAGGTGGGCTCTTCATCCAAGTCCAGGCCGTGCAGGCAGGCAGGCAGGCAGGACGGGACACGGCGAATGTTGCACGAAAATTGCTTTCAGAAATGTCCGGACGCCTGTTGGTGCAAAAACCTTATTTGCAATCTCTGCCTCGTTCATCTGCATCTCAGAGATGTTAACTGGTTTCTCATGGGTCTCACACTAGATCTCCACTTTGCAGTGTGTTTCTGCAACCAAGGAACAGTTTAAACAAAAAATGTAGCACAAATGTATGCTGAAAGCGTGGGCACAATATCGCAAAAATTACTCAGTTACTCAAGTTTTCCATTCGGCCGTCTCGTTGCCGTGACTTCTACTGATGGCGATTGAATGTCACGCTAAAACTATGCGGCATTGCAACTTTAAACTTACTCAGAAGTAGGAGGTATTCTCAAAGCATGTCCATTGCTGCTTGTTATAACGTACAAACGGCAGGAAACTGCTCCTAGCTTAGATATTCGTTTCATCGGCATTGTAATGTCCAAGCCGAAGCCTTGGCTACAGAAACGCAATCGGCTACAGAATTGCGAGGCAATGCAACATTTGCCTACGTGTGTCCGCGCCCTTAGATCACAGTGAGGTGCCATTATTCTGTGGTATAGCCGTTTTTTACACTTTGAAGCACTCGTACAGTAAATAGCGTCAAGTTTTTAGGTGAGTTAACATCTATATTGTTACGCGAAGACACGCAGTGTTGGAATACAGTCGGTAGATAAAAGTAATGAGCCGTGCAGGGCATGAGACAGAAGGTGCTGATAGCTACTGCAGTGTAGCGTGCGGGAATAAATTCATGAATAACTTATGCTCATCTTCATTATTGGTGTTTACATTTCCATACAACTTACCGTCGTTTTGGCGGGAGAGTAAACTAGCGATCTTTATAAATCATGCATTGACAGATATGTGTATCTGAAGCCAACCATACATGTAAATGGATACTAGCAGATACAAATATTGTACATGTTTCTAGCAGTTGGATGCGCAGCCGTCAAGAAATACACTTAGAAATCTTAATAATACAAAACTGTTCAGTAGCAAAGTATTTGTGTTTACTTCTGCTATATATATTTCGACAAATAAGCACCGCTGTTCGTCACGCAGCAGGAACAGCGGTGAAAAGCAATCGTCGATAAGGCTCAACCATACAAAAGATTAGTGGGTAGATAGATGATGAAATTTAGTTCTCTCCTATTTTACAACTTAAATCATTGTTAGCTTGAATCGCCTTTAATTGTAAAGTAATTTGCCATATATTTCTTCATTCCCAAATAGATTATTATTATTAGATTTAAAGAAATGATCCAATGCCACGCCATTAATAGTATTCAACATGAGGGAGTGTCTAAGACCCATATTTTTAAATTTCTGAATGCGGCGACCTCCACCCCTCGCGACGTTTTTTGCATAGATTCGATTAACTTTTTACTGACAGAGTTTGTTCCAATAGTGGACGCCAGCGCATATCTCACCCGACCAAAGTTATACACACCGCGCGTGCTGAGGTCGCGAAGAAAAATATTCGAGCAAAGGATATCAGAAAAACTCTATAAGAACAATTGTGAAACTTAACCTCTTGCTGTTTCCTTTCAAACTGAAGAAACAACAACCAGCAACTCGGTGACCTCCAGAAACAGAGACGGGCCATAAGAGCCCTGCGAGAAGCAGCGATTTTCTATTGCAATGAAAAGTTGTTCACATCGAAGGCAATGTTCCATCGTCAGATGACAGACTTCTGAGTAAGCCACCTGCATGAGAACACGCAGCTTGTACAGGAGAATGATTTATCGTCGTCAAAAGTCTGTCATTGTTGCTGTCTGGACGGCCGACTCCAAAACGTTGGAATCTCTCTTCACGAAAATAAAATATTCAATTTCTTATATTGGTAGAGTTTGGTCCCTGCCCAAATAAAATTTAAGGCCGGTGCGAGGCCGCACAGAAGGTGAATTACGTGTTTAGATTCTGCAGCGGCCTTAATTTTTGGTAAGTTGTCCTCCGTCAAAGTAAGGCAAACTTCTTGGATAATGATTTTCACCATATTCAATGAGACAGTTCACAAGGAAAGAAAATAGTAATAGTAATTATCGATATCAAGTCAATTTTCAAGTTCAGGATTAAGGATTTGTGGCTTCCTCCTGCTCGCCGATGTGAACCCGTTGGACTTCAGTTTCCGGTCCATGTTGGAGCTCGATGTCTGTGCAAGTGCGCATCTCCCCTTCGACGATTTGAACTAATAAAAAATTCCTCGGAACAAGTTGCTTGCATCAGATGGAAACTTCAAAGTGTAGGACATAGTGAACTGGAGAAGCACTCTGGGAGCGCATGCCTCCACCCCGTTACGCAATATTAACAAAATATGAAACTATTCTGAATCTAGGATTTCCTTTTTTGATCATCACCAACTGAACAACTGCTCGTAACATTCCTAGCAGTTCCTGTATATTTCCTAAAGATCCGTCCATAACTTACAGACAAACTTCGACAGAAACATATCCTCCTCGTCGGAGATGAAAAAAGCCCGAACAAGTTATGTAATGCCATTAGTTGTTGTAGTAGCACTTGTAAGTATTTTGATATGCCCTTCTTCTATCGAAATATTTGCAATTTATATATATGTACTCTGGAAACTTCTTCCGCCTCCTCTAAATCAAATAGAAAGAAATTATCGAATGAAAGCGTTTGTTTTAAATCAGTGTAGTCTCACAAAAACCGAGCTTTTCCGTATCAGGTATGAAAATGATAACCGTACAAATCTGTCGATTTTAATCCAGAGTGTACAATCATCCAACATGCGACGCCGCGGCTGCGTCGCGCCATCCATGCATACAAGAGCTGTCATTTACCTTGCCAAGGAAGGCTTGCCAAACGCACGTCAAGCGGAAGTAATCCACCAAATGGCCTCTGGAATAATCGCGGGGCGAGCGTGGTCCGCTATGCAATTTGTTGAAGTTGGGCAAAGGAAGCTTTGTCTTTGGTTGCCGCCCTTTAAATTTCACGGTCGCTTCTACGGCAATGAGATTTGCGGCGCTTCTCTGATGCGTGGTGTGAAGGAAAGGGCCGAGGCGCGCGCTACACGGGGGNGGGGGGGGGGGGGGGCAACCGGCCCCTTTGTTTGGGGGAGGGCGGGGGAACGAGTAGAGCAGGATGCGGAGCGAAATGGTGAGAAAAAAAATAATAATGATAAATAGTGAAGTAAATACCGTCTGGTGTTAGCTTCAGGTCGCTCTCCGGTTTAGCTTTCTTCTAAACTACACTGCCTGGCAAAAAAGTCTCACATGGCTACTTTTCAAACTCGAATTACTTGCATCAAAATCATTATGGCATCGAATAATGATTAACAGCGTTCATGCTTGTTAATGAACTGCTAAAACCTTTTTGCAAAATATTTTTTCTTTTCTAAATTGTGTTTGAAAGCCAAACTTTGGAAACCCGTGGACAAGACATTTCGTCACTTTGGAAGAGAGGCATAATCGGGTTTCACCAAAGTGGTAATCTACCCGAAATACTTCTACGAAGACTGGTATAGGCATTAGAACGAGTCAAAGGGCAGAATGACGAAACCAGTTCGTCTAATTTCATCTCGAAGATATAAAATTCTTACTGACAGAGACCGGCCATCCTTGAAACGATTGATGAAGAAAAATAGGTGTTTATAATGAGAGAGTTTCATACAAGATCTAAATCATTCCTTCGAGAACTTCCACAGCTGTACATTGCAAAGAAGCCATCACTAGTGCAAGCGCTAAGCCGCTAAAAAGTACATATTGTTCGCGAAGGAATATCGAAACTGGACCGTCAATGACTGGAAGAATGTAATAAGGTGGGATGAGTTGAGGTTCACCCTCTTTCAAGCAATGGAAGAATCAGGGTGTGCATAGGTCCCAATTATGTAATGTCTCCACTGTTCCGGCCGCTGGAGGCAGCGTAAGGCTTTCGGGTCGTGTTTTCTGTGATGAACTTCAACCTGCGACTCGACCTTTGCAACGACAAAATGAAGTCACACGGGTATTTGCAAGTTCTTAGTGACCATGATCATCCATCTATGGACTTTTATTTTCCTAATGAAAACGGCGTGTGTATGGACAACAATGCAAAATTAGCTTAGATTTGCCTTCAGATACGAAAAGGAGCATTTAAATACATACATGAATAAGCCCCTACAGTCTTCAGGTTTGAAAATCCATTGAAAGTTCATTGGATGAAACTGAGAGGATCTTACAGGCTCATCGCCACTGCCGTCAACATTCTGGTCATCAGGAGAAAAGTTGCTGCAAGTGCAGCGACAGAAGATCCAAAATTTTATTGGTCAGTACCCAGCAGAATAAAGACTGTTACTCTATCTAAGGATGGACCTATTGACTAGCAAATAATTTTTCACTTATGCGACTTATTTCAGGCCAGGCACCGTATATTTACACTTTATCGGTGAGCATCTTCATGTCGATAGTTCTCTTGCTGTAAGCCTGAAAATGTCATGAAGGACCGCGATGCAAAAATACTACATCATTCAGGTGCTTTGAAGTCATAAAATGTGAGTCACAGTTCAGGAGTGAAATCTTTGTGAACATTTTTTTTTTTTTTTGAAAGGCTGAATGGAGACAGAAACCATCCTAAAAGTGAAGCAGAAAACGACAGAAAAAAAGGAACAACGTTGTACAGAACTTGGGTGAAGGAAAGCTGTGCGAAACACGCAGGATGTTCAACATGCAGAGCAGCAATTATCTGTATTTTAGGTAGCACAGACTGCAGACAACGGAAAACTTATTTTTGGAAATTGATCGATGGAGCGTAAAAATCAAGGTATTCAGTGTTGAGGGCTAAAGCGTTTATTTACCAATTGCACACTAAATAAAATAAAAAATGGAAATCTGCATGAGAAGCCGCATTGTCTCTGAAAGTTGCATCGTACATCATGGTGATCTTCTATGATTTCCGACTGTATGCAACTGCATGACTTCTTAAATAACCACTACCGGTGTGAGTGATAACTGCGAGAGCTGTGCAGTTAGTTTTTGCTATGAAATGAATCTATTAAGGCGCTTCTTCCGTTCTAACATTGATATTTACGAGAGGCAATTCGCCCACGTTACTTCAAAAATTGCCACTTGGCAGCAACCGTTAAGAATTGCTATCAATTATTTTCTACATTAATAAGATAAGAGTGACCAAAATATCGAATTAAATGACCTGGATATTGAAACGAGCCACTCTCAGCACATGCTAACTTCCTAAATTTCATGATAGATACATCATGCATGTTCCTTCTCAAGTAAACGCTGTATGAGCAAAAAATCATTTCTCTACAATCAAAACTAAAGAAGCACTCTGACAGCGCACACCTCAGTCAAGCAAGGCAATGTTAATGAGATAGAAGACTGGATTCTGCAATCAGGATTTTTTCGTCGTAACATTTCTAACGGGTCCTCTAATTTTCTTGACGATCGATCAGTCGGCAACTTTTTGAGTTATGTTTGACGAACACCAAAACAAAGATGTAGCCGCTCACACAAACGCAAGAAGTGATTGTTACCAAAATTTGGCTATTTGTGCCTGCCAACATTTCAAATAATTCCTGTATTTTTCATAAAGATCCATTCGTAACTGTTTGAGTTATGTTTCCAATAAAAAAACAGCAGTCAAACCAACGTATGGCTGAACTGATCTTCACAGGCATTTGTGTTCTTCTAGTATACCTAATAATCTCTAAAAGTTGCATAGAGATCCGTCGATACCTTTTTGAGTTATCTTGGTGGCAGACGGACAAACATCTGGAAAGACAGATAGCCATAATCTCCTTGGTGGAGGTAACAAGAAATTTATCCATATCACTAGGGTTGTGACTTTGCATATCCTGCATATGCATTCATAAAATGCGTATGCATGTTGAAAACTCATATGCATTTAACAACTGCATACGCATTTAACAAAATACAAATACATATTGAAAACGTATATGCATTTCAAAAATGCATACGCAGTAATTACTGTGAGACTAGAAAATAGCTCTTTAAACGTATTCTACATTAGATGTAAATAGCGTATATTCATATTACATTCAAAAATGATTAAATTCTATGTCACTAAATTAAAAGCATCATGAATTAAAACGTTTCATAACAAGCATATCTCCGTATTACCCAAAATTGAAGGATACAAAATTATCAAAGACACTGATTCAACTCCAACAGGCGAACTTCTACAAGGAATTGAATATGAAATCATGACAGAGCTTAGTCCTTCAGATATGACAAGTCTTCGGTACGCACCTTTAGCATCGTGTGATGTAGAGAGAATGTTTTCTCAGTTAAAGAATATTTTAGCAGAGAGAAGGAGAAAATTTGACTTCGAAAACTTAAAATACACAACTATGATCAAAATCAATCAACATGTTACTTGATTTGCTGTTCTAAGCAAGGTGACATTACTCACGTTTAAAAATTGATGAAAATCCTTCAAATTTGGGACTTGTTATATATTAAAAATTATTGTGGACATATAATACATACATAATATGTACTTTGAGAGTTAATCATTCATCCCTGAATCATTGTTTCGAATTCAATAAAGTTAATTCATTTATTAAGTTAATTCATTTAAGCCTACATTTAGGAAACAATTAAAATCAATGACTATGCGTGCCTACATTGATGCAAACTAGGACCAGGTTAAGAAAGAACTTACATACATATGATGCTATGTATTCAAATGACACAAATTTTATGGATTGCGTAAAATGCATATGCATATTAAAATGCACATACATTTCATAAATTAAATATGCATTTTACTAAATGCATATACATTTAAATTGAATGCATATTTCAGCAGCATTTGCAATTAATTTTAATGTGCAGACGTTGCATATTATGCACTGCATATTATCACAATGCCTTCATATCACCATGACCATAGCTCCATTTTATACTGAAATTTACTTTGGGATAACTCGTCACCATCCGTTCGCAATAGAAAACTGTCTAACAGTCGATGAGTAACTAAGTAAATCATTACTCACCCACTAAAGAAATGAATTCAATCACGACAACATCCACTCTATTTGCTGAATAATTCAAAGAGAAATTCATGCCCGTCGCTTCTATGTTGTAACAGTTGGGAAAAGAATCCGTGTTCTGTGCAGAGACGAAAATACCTTAATTTCGGCACCAACACATCCTCACAATGGCGAGCGTAAATTTTCCAGGAGGTAGTCATCGTCGATCGCAAATCAAAAGCTGCAGTAGTTTATCAGTAACGAATTTAAGCTCTGCCGAAAAACGAAAGTTATATATTCATTTCAGCCCGAACACACACGCTTAATATACTAAAATTTGTTAGCTACAGGGCATACTAGGAACGTCGAGCCTTTACTTGACGAGAACAGAGCGAGCAAAAGTCAGATATTGCGCTGCAAATTTTCTGGAACGGGAATGCAAAACCGCCACACATTTTCAGTCCCACAGGAATGTCCCGACCGATCTGATCATCACATCCTGAGTTTTGTAGCTGACGGTTTTTTTTCTTTCAGTTGTTGTTGCTTCCGTTCGGCTTTCCCAGCTCGCGGCAACTTTGTTTTAAAACTGTGAAGTCTTTTTTCTTATAATTTTCCAGCAACATTACGTTTCCTACGCATTCCCAACATCGGTTGATGACCTGGAAATGCATCCCTAACACTAGGCTTGATTTATGGGGAAAATGACAAGTATTATTTTCGTCACCATAGGTTTGTGACGGCGTAAGCTTACGTGCCACTCCCTGATGCACATCTATAAATACATAAAGCGCTGGGGAGTGGTAGCTCATTACTCAACTAGACCCTTGCCATCACGGTCTATCCTCTGATTACGTATCAAGCCATATAGAACGATACGCCTCATCACCTGTACCTCAGCATTCTAATACAGTGAATTCCTAAGTGTCATTGATGGTCTTCTTATCCCTACTGCATAGAACCTTGTCGTCTGACGATTGAGCCTCACATCCGTCGTGGCAGAGAGTTCCAACTACAGTAGGTACCAGTACCACGGAATGCCTCTATCCTGCCGATGCGCGTTCACAGGTTTTAACTTGGAATCTATTACTTTGGAAACGGCTGAAAACTCAATTCATCTTTGGAAAACGGAAGTTTCTGCCGTCGTAAGCATAATCGCGTTGCTGCTCTAACCTGCAACACAATTGAAAGTAGCGAAATCAAAGTTGCTGTCTGAAATGTGGATATGTCAAACCAAGTGTGTTTAGTTCAGTTCTACTTTCACGTGCCAATCGATGATACCTTCAGTTTTAGAGTCACAGCTGTCCTTGAACCATTCTGTGCACAAGTGCACTGGGAATTAGAAAAAATAACTGAAACTTCATCAGTGATACTTGTTAAGCTGAGATTAAAATGGAAAACCATACTCGGGACAGGTGTGACCGTGAAAACCGTAAGTGCGGCGTAATAGCGTTGTATGTAGAAAAAAACAGTTTGGCTCACACGTTTTACAGAAATTCTCCAATAGAATGAGCAAAAGTCTAACAGTAAAAATAAAAGAAATTAAAAGGGCTTTTTTAGCGTGCTGTCGAGCACCGCAATGTGAGTGCCTTTGAAAAATTTGTGGAGTTGCTGAAAAATTCAGACTCATTGCAGTGGACTTAAAATTTAGTACAGTCTTATCATTACAGGTGAGTTCAACTTTCCTCTCCGAAAATGGCTACAACCTGACGTACCTGGTGAAACCGGTAGCTTTGTTTTTTACCAAAAAACTTCATACACTACTGACGATAGAGAACAAGCCCTTTCTTTATTATTATTATTAAAACTTCACGCTTGAGCTCCCACGGACAGATAATACAACCCAAATGAAGCATTTGCAACACCGGGAAGCCCAAAACGCTGCTAAAGGAAATCCAGCAAAAAATCATTAACAACCGATTTAAAAGCCTGCAGACCAATACGACCAAAAGCCGATGCAGGCAACAAATTCCAAACTCTAGCCAACCAGGGCACGAAGCCCCGACAGAACTGATTAGTTCGACATATGACATCATACAAAGTGAAAGAGTGCGCTCCGTACGCAGGACGAGTCTCTCTCCCAAAAACCTTGAGGGCAGGGAGAGAAGAATACAACCAATGCCTCTCATTATTGTACACCTTATAAAACATACTAAGCTCAGAGACTCTTCTCCTGGGGGACAGGTTCACCAGATCATTATCAGCGCACAGCCTGCTGGCTGAACTAACAAGTCGGTCCAACAGACGTAAGTGAGTGTCAGCAGCTGAAGCCCAGACTGGGGAGCAATACCCTAACACAGGCAGCAAAAAAGCATAAAAACATCTGCCGACAACCTGACTGTCACCAAACACAGAATTCCCCTTACGCAGGGGCCCAATCTTAGTTGAAGCACGTGACACCATTTACTTTACGTTATGGATCAACTTCTGTTAGGCCCGTTAGTCCTTTCGGCAGGACGCCCTGTGTTTTCACTGCATATGAAAGAAAACTCAGGACATATGACAGTCACTTTGAGAGGCTTCGGTAGCAGGACACGGATTCAGCACGTTCTATTTTTGACGAAGAAACTCGTGTCTCCGGGTTGATCATATCTCGCGAATTTTTGCTAATATCAAGAGTTTCTTGCACGCGATCAGTTGAAAATGTATACAAGAATAATTGTTGTGTTGGCAATAGCATCTCAATCAGTATTTAAGCGTTCTTTTTTACGGAGGTAAAAAGCATTTATTTGATTTACCATCTTGCAGCTTGTGTGGCGGTACTTGGCAACTGCACAGGTCACGTGATTTCACGTTCTCTATGATTGAATATTTTCTTATATAAAAAGCTATTGCGTCAATGCAATGCAATAATGACTTCTATACACTATTATCTTGTTTTGACTTTATTGATTATAATATTACTCATGATGCACTTTATTTATCGATTTTTCAATATATTTGTCAACAAGCATGAAGATGAGCTGATATGTTCGGCTCTGTCGTGCGCGTGGTCGAACCTTGAAATTCTGAGGCAGGTCAGCAGTTGAGGCTCTAAGACTATCGTCTGCAGTGGCCTTTAGAGTACACATGATTTCTTCACCAAGAGGAAATACATTTTAGACCTCTTCTTTATTCAGCATGCTTAATTTGGAAACAATTTCCAAACCCAGGACGCAGTTTTATCTGATCGCAAACTCATCGATGTTACAACTCAGTTCTGTAGCTGTAAAGGGAGCGACTGGAAGAATAATGGCTGGAATATCATAAATAGTCTTCACCAAATCAGTGTTTATAATAAAGCGATAAACTCAGATGGCTTGAACGCTGAACTACAGTCTGTGAACTGGAACACCTGGAACACTCGTCTAAATGACTCTATTCAATATGGAACCATAAACAAAATCTGGGAAAAAAACTTTTTTTGGAAAAGTGCGTGAAGCACCTCCCGCAAACTAGGAGGAAATATCCTAAAATCTTCATAAATTTTGAAAAGGTTTACAGAAGGAAAAAGCAGGAGTGATCAAATGTCAAAAGTCTTCGTCAGTATTGCGGCGACGAACTGACTGCCAGATCGAACGTAAACAAGCAAAATTTTATGATTGAGAGTAACGGAAAAATGAAGCACAAGTCACCCAGAAGATGAATGAAAAGAGTACGTATATATTTTTTCGCTTATGGATTAAATTACTCGTCTCTGAGGGCCATTATTTGATGCAATCGAAGCGATGGTTAATGATGATGAAATACTCAGCCGCCAATGCCAAAACGTTTTTAGCAGAAGACCAGTATCCCCAAAATTCAAATATTAGAAACAACTGGTAACTACTTGACAAATTTTAAATTTACAAAATTAAGCAATGAATTGGCCATCGATGAACTTAGCGGAAACAATGCTTCAGGACCAGATGATCTTCCTGTGAACATCCTTAAAATGGGTAAGCTAAGTATTTCTTATCCGCTTTACCTAATGCGGCGTAAGTTATTACCTTCGCCAAGAAGGTAATGTTTTCGTCGTGTTTGCCTGTCTGCCTGACTCTATGTCTGTCTGTCACCAAGATAACTCAAAAAGTTCTGAGCCGATTTGGATGAATTTGCAGGGATTATTAGGTATGTTAGGAGGTACAGATGATTAACTTTTGGTGAAGATATGTCCATCCGTTTGTTTGTTTGTTTGTTTGCCTGCCTCATTTTAGTCAATGCCATAAAAAAAGTTATGAATGGATTTTGATAAATTTAACAAGACCAAATTTTGGTAATGATCCGTTAGGTAGTTTGTTCGTTCGTTTGTCACTATTTTTAATTTTGTGCTTGTTAGCACAATAACTCCAAAAATAATGAATGGATCTTTATGAAATTCATAGGGATTGTTAGTAATGTTAAAAGACATGAACGATCAAATTTTGGTGCAGATCGATTTGTTCGTTTGTATGCGTGACTCATGTTTGTCTTTACGTTTGTTGGCAGTATAACTCAAAAAGTTATGAACGGATCTTCAAGAAAATTGCACAAGCTGTTACTACTATCAAAAGGCACAAATGATTAGATTTTGGAGTTTATACAAATAAAATTATGGTTTCAGAGCCAATTTGAATTTTTTGCTACCGTTGCCCCGCTTGGCGGAGGTATGCACTCTCAGAGTGCTCTAGTTTTCTTTAGAGTTATAAAGGCTGCCCTTTCGTTATTAGCATCGTCTTCATTATTTCTGTTGGCTCTGTTTCGTTGTGTTTCTAACTTTTCCTGCGAGACAATAACGAAGTACTTTTGGTTATTAAAGTTAGTCGATGTGATGTAAGAGCATATTCTTCTACTGATGCTGGTTTATTTTGGGTGAGAGAAATTTGAAGAAAGCGGCTTATCTACTCGTTACAGTGTGTCTATGCTCAGTCCATGACTGCTAAGGTCATTCAACAGTGTATTTTATTTTGTATAGATATGTATATTTCTCTTTAACCCCAATCCTTTCACGATTGAACAGATCGTTGCAGATTGCTTCCGGGAAGACATCTTGATTTTGATGTGACCGGGCCCACCGTACGTGCTGCCGCCTGTTTGGGGTTTCGGCGCGGGTTGTGCTCGGTCGTTTCAAAGGGTGGGCTACTCTCTCGTTATTAGCGACATTATCTTCTGTTATTTCTAACTGTTAGTGTTTTATTCGTTGGGTTCCTAATTTTACTTGCTGGACAATACGATGACGTAGTACTCTTATTAATTTTGTTGAAGTAGATCAATGAGATACAAGGGCATCTGCTTCTACCGATGTTGGTTTACCGTGTGGGAGAGAAATTATAAAAAAACGGCTATGCTTTCAGTACTGTGACTGTTCAGCTCACTCAGCAGTGTTTTCTATCAACTCGGATCCTTTCATGGATGAATCGATCCATATAGATTGCTGTTAGAATGACTTCTTAATTTTGATGTGCCCGAGTGCGCCGTGCTGCCACCGGTTTGGGGTTCCGGCGCGGGTCTGGCGCTCGGCCATCTCAATGAGTGGGCAGCTGGAACCTCGATCCTGCTGCGCTAAATTTATTGACGAGGCTTTTTTCGTTAACATTTGTTACCGTTTACTAATTTTTCCGTTGTGTCTTTACTTTTACTTGCGAGAGTTATAACACTTTTCCTATGTATCTTAGTTTAAATGTTTACTTGCTTTGTGAACTTCTATTTTTAAGTCCAAAAAGCTAATAAGCTTAGAGCGACCTTTTGTCACCCTTGTGTTTATTTTTAATTGTGTCTATACCGGTTTTTATGAATTTCTGTGACAAATAAAGTTCTGTGGAATTTCTATGGAATTATAGAGTCATTGTGTCAAGGGAAGAATGCGGACGTATTATACATGAATTTTGATAAAACCTTTCATAAGGTTCACAACGGTATCTGTCGAAAATATCGTCGTTAGCTTGAAGCATTTCTGACACATAGAACTCAAATTGTAATCGTGAACAACAGTGTCTTCAAGACAGCCGCTACACAGTGGAGTACCACGAGGCACAGAGCTTGGGCCAGAACTATTTCTGATCATGATCACTGACATGGGGTACGGATGCAACCAGGAAGTCTCTTCGTCATTTGCTGACGATACACGAATACTAGCTGTTGTAGGATCAGTGAAAGACGTGCTGTCTGTCGAACGAGATTTGGAAAGTATCTGTCAATGGTATAAAGTATAATATGACCTTTAATGAACAAAATTCGAGGTACTAAGATACGGAAAAAATCAATGCACTTTGAGTGCACTACAAACACTACCAGCAATGGGCAAGACATTGAAAGAAAGACAGTTTTACGAGACCTTGGTAGGAGAATGCAAGATGACGCTACCTTTGAAGAACATATTGCTATAGTTAACGCTGTGGGAAAAAATGATGTGGATGGATTTTACGAACCTTTTCGTCACACGAAGTAGAGGTGATGCTCAAATTTCAGTCTATGGAAGTAATCAAGTCTCTCGAGAATATAGTACTGTTCTCCACTTTGCTGTACGAGAGAAAATGCTAGAACAATTTGAAGCTATCCAAAGATTGTTCACCGTCAAATTTCGAGACATGCAAGAGTTCGATTACCACAAACGACTTAGCTGCCTCCGGTTGTATTCAATGCAACTAAGATTCGAACGCTTCACAATCATATATGGGTGAAAAATTCTGGAACTGAGACTGTAAATGAACGGACTGTCACCAGACACTCAAAAAGCTCTGAAAGGACTTGTGCTGTACGCATCCTAAGCAGAGATGGTGGCAGAGCCGTGGCCACAAAATATTCTAATAGCTTCACTGTACGGGGAGCTAGACTGCTTCACAAAATATCGCGGCATATTCGAAGCGCCACTGATAGGAGTTACAGAATTCAGAAATTTGCTGCATCCTCATTTAAGAAGAACACAAGTTAGACCAGCGGTCAGCGGTTACCGGCACTTTGGAGATAATTCGCTGCTGACGCTCTCTTTGGTCGCTAACTGCGGCCCGCCAGAGAAACCCAGCATCGTGTCTCCACACACGGGAGCTATGGTGGAGAACGTCACCTGGACTTCGTCAGACGATTGACGAGGCACAAGCCAGATGACGGGACGGCCAACATTTGAAATTATTATTGTGGTAGACACAGAGTTGCGCTTACAGTGACACAACAAGCCATTTGGACTCAGTATACTACCCATGGGCGCCAACATGCTGTCTTGCACGCCCGTCGTTACAATTACACTTTTGTCTTTATTACAGAGGGTTGGAATTAACAACATGACGGCCTAAATAGCGTATTTCAAAGTGCAATAACTTGTAGCAATGACACTAAAGAAAGAGAGCATGTGTACTGATTGCATTCATTCGGGCCTGGAATGTCTGCAGCGCAAAAGATCCACTGACGTCCGTGAAAATGATCTAAAACTGGTATTTCAGTTGCTGCTCGGAATATAGAAGCGAACACAGTTTTGGAGAACTTGAGAGCATGTTTTGGACACTATCTGGCACCTGAGACCTAGGATTATTTCCCTGAGGATGCCTTGGAATTCCTTCGTTAGCCAGGACCGCAGAAAGTCAATTTAGCGTCAAAACAGAGCGTGCGTCATCATCCTTCACAGGGAAGCTATTTTCGGGATGCGAAGCGCCAGCCGCCGCAAATATTGGACTTTGTGATGCGTAACCTCGATGGCGGCGCCATCTTGCCGCCGATACCATCGACAGCGGCGCTCAAGTAACTTGCGGCCCGGATTTCCAAAATGCCACTCACCCGATAAGTAGGCAAGCAACTCTATCGGATCCTCCAAACTTATCCGGATTAAAACCTTGCGCGTACCAGGCATGGAACTTATCCTCCAGCGTTTGACGAAAGTAGGATAAATGAGGTTCGCGAGAGCGGTACTTTACCCACCCGGGAGAGTGAAATGTGTTCACGGTGGCTGTGGACGGAGGCTCAAAAGCAATACTTCAGACTACAATTTGAGGCAAAGCTACAAGGTCTGTACTGAAATTTGCAATCAACTCACATTGAAGACTTCCAACAGCTCTGGGTCTGTAATCAAAGAACGTTAGACGGTCCCCCACTTCTGCTGACAGCTGTCGTCCTCGCGGTTTTCAAGTTTGATATTTTTGGTTTCTCTGAAATTCTACCCAAACTTCGTGTTCATCTTCGGGTGTATTCTTTTATCAGAACTTGTGATTTTAAACGCCGATATTTTTGGTTTCTTTGAAAGGCTACTGAAAAGAAAATCGAATACATCTTCTACGGTGGGAATTTTAGAAACTTCTGTTACAGTATATGTTATAAGTCGCTGGATATGTTGCGTATCTTGGGATGTCGTTTGTCATGAAGACATTTTACTTTGTGATTTTGCATGACATTTAAGATTTGATGCTTTGCAATGAGAAGCCAGATGTGGTTCAAGAACTATTAATAACGAAGATAATCGGATGAAGCTCTCGAGTACAACGATCATAATTATAAGTAACAATGATAGTATAAACCAGGAACTGCTACGCCATAAGCAAAGTCGTATGAATAGCAACAGTAAGATAGGCCAGCAGATATAATGCAATACTATATATCTATATATTTAGTAAGGGCAATTATAATGGTATATATAACGGTAATTACTATGTAGGAGTAGTGCAATTTATAATAGTTACAGTTGATTGTGTCACTGAACACCTTCAGTTAGATGAAGAACATATGACTGTCTGCATATCTACCACTGTGCCATTTTTCTTCTTTCCTTGACACCCATTAGGATGCAGCACTACCATTTAATGTTTCATTACGGCATAACAAGAGCTGCCATTACGAGCTTTTAATACGACACGAGTTAGAAGCACCCTGCGCGCGTTTACAAGTGGCCATTTTTGTTTTCAAACGCTTCTGAATGCGACCGATTAATCTTAGGAATAAATTTGCAGCTTTGAGCGCTTCTGTGAAGTTCACGATCAGCCAGTCCAGCGGGACGGCCTCATTAGGGGGACACAGAGAGAGAGAGAGGTAGAGAGAGCAATTAAATTTTCAAACAGCTCTGATTGCGATGGTAACGAGTTTCTGTTGATGCCGTGGCTCGAGTGCCATGCCGGCCAGTGGGAGAGATTCTCTCTTCTTTTCTGGTACTTGATTGTAGTATCGGTAGTATCGTGACTCAACCAAATTGGGTAATTTTGTTAACTCAGCCGGGAACGACCTTGTCCGATACGTTTTTATTGCATGCGACTGTTTTAACTGCATGAGGTCTCGGTGAGAATGGCCCTAGATGGCCATGAACTGCACCCTATTAGCTTGTTTTCTTAACTAACTCCTTAAGGCATTGAAACGACTAGGCAATAGTCCGTTCAATAGAACTTTGTTGTTACCGGACGAGTGACCGAATCGTGATAATATGATGGCAAAATAATAGGTAAATATAAAGCTGCTACATCTTACGACCGTGATACCTAATGATCTTCTGAATTAGCAGTCATCAGTCCCAATTAGATTACTTGAGTAGGAGTTTCACTTTTGAACAGTTCTCTCTGCGCACTACTGACAGCATTTTTTTAAATGAAACAATTACTGGAACGTTCATCAATGCTGCTTCAGTTTTTTATCCACTTTCCACAAACAAAAAACAATGGAAATTTTTCAGCGAGAATCATAGCAGGTTTCTGTAATGTCATTTTTATTTGAACGCTAAAATAAAATCAAGTGTCCGGACTTATTTTATAGATATATAATTACATTAACAAATAATTTGAAATAACAAATAATAAAAGTTTTGATGAGCGGTAATGCGCTCTAAAGTAATGTCACAGCCGGCAGAAACATGTTCCATGTAACCGTAACATGTTCACTGTCGTGCTTTCTTCAATGTAAATTTAGATATATATATATATATATTTAAAGTTCAAAATTTTCAGGTAAAATGTATGTAAAAATATTGTCTTCATACCGATGTTGCCCATATTTTCTTACCGTTGAGATTTTGTTCAAAAATTATGGTAATAGTTCTCCGAAGAGAGGTTGATAACTGAAATCTAATTAACCCTATCACACAACTGACTTATGTAAGTTTATAATACAAACTAGAGACAGCTGAAAATCAAATGAAATTGATAACTAGTTTGTTACTTCAAAGTATGCACAGTACCGCATCGTGAATATAATACTGAAAGTGAAATAAACGCATTTACTGCATCTCTGTCCTTGCAGTATGATACACCGTTCACTAAAAATATGCATTCAATCGATATAGCATTCTAATAGTCACAACGAAGGTGCTCTCAGGACACTGCCACGTTACCCAACACGGTTTCAAAGTTAAGAAGAAGATTTTGTCACCGCAACTTCCAGTCACCAGGTAGTCAGCACGATCTGAAGTTGTCGGGGAGACTTCACGTCTGCAAGGATCGTAAGAGCATCGTCTTGTTACTTCTCCTATTGCCCATTAGGGTGCAACAATGATTTCATTTATGAGCGAGCAGCTCGTAAGGACGGAGTGTTATGGCCGTCTACATATTCTTGCCATAAAGGAAATCATCGTAAGAAATGTCCTCAAGGTCTTTTCGTAATCACCAAGGCATTTGAGAAAGATTGTAGCGGAGTAATTTTTACCTCCTTTTGCATCGTATGCAACAAAAAATAAATAAATAAAATAACACTTTTCTGTGAGAAAATTCTGTCACACACACTGTAACTCCACCAAGCCGATCTAATAGTGCATTGTATTGCCTTTTTACTGTCTTTGAATGTACTTGACGATGAGAGAATGTATACATGCCATTACCTGTATTTAAGTATTTGAAGATTGGGCAGCATCCTACGTAATATTGCGTTCTATCTTGTTTCTAAATAACGGAAGCAAAAAACTGGCTCCGTCATCTACACCCAGACAACTGAATCAAATTACCCGGTCAATGTTCGTTTCTATTCATTCAGAAGCATTCATTGACATTATTATGCGGAGCAGGAGAAGCAAAAAACACCCGGGAGAGGTTCTCAAGCGTGCATGTTAAAATGAGACGTATTACGGCCCCATTACTGTAGTGACGAGATTCTTATAGAAATTCCAGCAGTTTGTGAGGCACGCGAAGATCGGTTTTTTGTGACCTTGTTTATATTTTCAAGTAAATTGTTGAGTAAGAACACATCACGCGTTTCGTAATGATATCTTATTTAAAAAAAATACGATTAAGTATGTCAGTCATCATACAAGTACTGATGAAAGCAGTTACAATTTCTGATTTAAAAGAAAATTAAAAGAACCTCATAGGAATGTATGCTATAATCGTAACATTATGTGAAACTATTTAAAGCGTACATTTTAATTGAAAATTATGAAAACAGAAAGAAAACACTTCGGAATCATTCAGTCAATACAAATGTGCTTTTGTATGCACACATTTTTATAAATTTCAATCTTTGTATTTTTTGCGCCACACTCTGATGGAAAGGGATGGGTACAACTTATGAAGCGTTGTGGACTGTGGCGATCCCGCCAAGCTCTGCTTTGGAGACGGCAGGCGAGCAGCAGACCAGACTGCAAACGATGGCAGAAGTAAGGCAACGGCAAAACTGAATGTGCTTCTTGCATTGCCACTTTTGAAATCCAGGCCGCGAGGACGTCTGCTGAGTCTCAATACTTTCATCTGAACGTTATTTGTTCTGATCATGATACACAGCCTGAGTAAGTGATCAACGCTTCAGGATGCAGTTGACGGATAATGAAAACAGAAGGGTTCGTTGCAATAGTCACTTTCCATCTCCTATATTTCTTCCTTTGTTGATACGTCTTCTTTAGAACGAAACAATTCCATTGACTGCACATCAACCATCCGTAAATACACTTCGCGTTTTGACTGCCCGTTGCAAAGGAATTATTCTGCCGCACGTGACTGAACAGAAAAAAGGATTGTGTAAGCCAGCAGAAGTGAAACCTTAAGGTGCTCTGCTCCTTTCATCATGTAGGGGAATTACCCAATAACCGAACTAATTCTATATCCGAACAAACAGTTATTATTTGATGGGATTAATATTTTCATCTATCAAATATAACTGTTTGTTCGAAAATAGAGTTAGTTCGGCAATTGGGTAATTCCCATAGCTAAGGTTTGCAACTGCAGTGCGGCCTTCACAGGCAAATTAGATACAAAAGTATGACTAGTGAATTATCATCGATAATCTTCTCTTCATATAAGATATCCAGGTAGGGGTTGTGGTGTCTGTAACAATTAGAAAAACCAGAGGAAGGTATTACAGATGCCTGAGATAGTTGATGAAAAGTTAGGAAGCTATGAAAATGTCTGTAATTATTGAAAACTATAGGAATCTGTTATCATTGTCTGTGGTAGTTGAGAAAACTATGGGAAGCTATTATCAGAGCATGTAATAACTAGGAAACTGTAGGAAACTACTGCAAATGTCTGTAATAGCAGGGAAACTTATTAGAAGCCATGAGTAGTACCTGTAATAATTTGGAAAGTAAAAGAAACTATTAGAAATACCTGTAATTATTGTGAAATTATACGAAGCTATTGGCAATCTTTGTACTAATTGGAGAGTTCTAAGAAGCTCTCGGAACGGCTGCAGTATTTTTGGAAACAACTATAGCAACCAATGATGCGCCGCCTTCAATGGCGATCTCTGCAGTATATCAATCTGTTACACCTTTTGCTACTGAGGGTGTACTGGATGCCATTACCCAATCGAAAAGCTTTAGGTAACTAGTCTATGTTTGTTCATAAAAATTCCCGATTGGGTATAACAATTCTTCAGTACTGTAGTAAGATGCCCGGTCGTCAACATGGCAGCCACGAATGCGCATTGCCCTCCATTATGATATGTAATTGCCGTACTCATCCACTGGCGGATTTTCTTCCAGAACCATTTGCTCGGCGCATTGGTATCCTTACCTTGATGATACTTCGGACGAAGTCCAGGTGACGTTATGCACGCCACCCATCTTGTGCAGAGGTGATGCTGCAGTCCGTGATCAGCGGGGTGGCTAACAGCGAGTTATCCCCACAGTTCACGTAGCCGCTTACAGCAGGTTTATCTGGCACTTTCAGTAAGCATGCGTCCAGTAAGTTTTTAAATTTCGCAGTCTCTGCACCGGTGACATCCTTCATGAGTTTGTCCTGGAACCGGTACGATGTATTCTCGTTCGTTTGCTCCAACTTATATAGATGTTTGGAATAATCTCGAGGGCTCTTCCAGTGTTGGTGCGGGCATTGGCAGCTTTAAGCAATTTGCAAACGGAGTGATGCTGTGATCTTCGGTTCTCTCTTTTTTCGTCTCTCGTTGGGCTGGTGGCGTGGTGGTTGATAACCTTTTGGAGTTTCCTCCGTTCTCACGTCGCCAGTCTGGTGCATTTTAATGATGATAATAATTCTTTTTTTATACGCCAAACAATCAATGAAAAATTATTTTCAGGAAGTGACAGAAATTTAATCGCAATAGCATCCTCGGTACAGAGACTGGTATTGCAAGCCCAGTCAAGTGGTGAAATCATTGGTGGAAATAAGCAACGGAATCCGAATCGAGTGACGCACTTGGTATTGCGAAAAGAATGCTGGTGATGCACAATATGGGCAGCAATATGAGCAACAGGTGAGTTACAGAAAAGAAGTTTTTCATCTCACAAGCTCAAGGGGGAGACGTCAAGAAGTGCTCAGCAAAGTGTCGTGCATATTTAGGAAACTTATTTGATGTCATTCTGAAGCTCGAATTTCTTCCTATGTCATCAGCAGATGAATTAATCCCATTTAATTCTTCAGGTAGGGACTGAGAGACACACCAATCAACAAAGAAAACAAGCAACCAACCAACAAACTGTGTTCTATTATACATATACTGGATGCAAGGGCACTCTTTTTTTTATATGCGAATACTGCATGTGTTATACTCATACGCCAGTCCATAGTTTTGCATTTTTTATGTTTTTTTTCAAAGTTAGTACGCAAATGAATTATCAGGACAAATGAGACGAATTATAGTTAGACATAGAAAGAAATAACTCATACAACAACCGAGAAACAGTAGCAAAAAGGTTACCTTTACCAACCAGGGGAGCTCGGGGTCCAGTTTCACAGTTTCCTAGAGATTTCTATTTCCACGAAAACGACTTAGTTTAGAAGCTAACAGGTAAAATACTGTTAAAAAACGGGCATATCACAAAAAAAAAATTGTCTCGTGCTATAGCATGTCCGATGCTAGCTATTGCTGCCGTTTTCATTTCGCTGACATATATTGAAATATTTGACATGTCAGAAATGTTACAATTATGATATTTGTGTTTTATGATTTAATGAAAGTAATATAATAAATAAATGTTCCAGAAAAATTGCACTCACAGTCATTACCATTTATGAGCAGCATATATTCGATGCGTCAGCTCCACGTTACGGCATCGCCAGCTACGCTGTGTTTACCTCAGCCCCCCCTGCAGGGCACGGGCCCAATAAGTAGATAATGAAGCTGTCAATTACAAATGCTACCGAATCACTGAGCGCTGCACGATTAATATTGGCAAATTAGATTGAGTCAGCTCGATGTTTACGTTTCTCTAAGCTTGTTAGCGAAGTAAAAAATACATAAGTTAGCCTAGTTTTTAAGCTCCAACGATCTGCTGCTCCAATTTGACGACCTATTATCCACACACATCGTTACTTGAGCGATCGTAATACAGCGTACACGAGCGTAGAAAACTGGAGCGAGTTGCCGTTACTCCACCGACCCTATTATTGAAATTTGCGTGTGTGTGTGTGCGTGTGTGTGTGTAGTGTGTGTGTAGGTGTGTGTGTGTAGGTGTGTGTGTGTGTGTGTAGGTGTGTGTGTGTGTGTAGGTGTGTGTGTGTGTAGGTGTGTGTGTGTGTGTGTGCGTAGGTGTGGGTGTGGGTGTGTGTGTATGTGTGTGTGTCATCCAGCCTATTAGTTGCACAGCCAACTCTACATATAATTTAATCTTTTTACCCAAGCTTGCTCACAAGGCGAACCACTTGCAACATCAAACAGAGTTTGAATAACGACGACGTTCAAGTTATTTGCACATAAACTACCTAGATAATGAGGAAGCTAATTGGAATGTAGAAAAAAGTTGATAGAGTGCTGGGAAGAAAATTTGTGTCAGGATCGTAGCTGATCAATGCAATCAATCAACGTAATCAACGAAAGTTAAAGTGTACGTCAGTATGTCACCTGTCAAGCTTAAAGTGACCTAACTTAACATAGCATGATCTAACGATACCTTATCTAACTTAAGGAAAGCAAAATGCATGCTATTATCTTACTGAACGTAAACAAGCCTCACCTACCGTAGCATTACCGAACCTGCCAAACCACCGTAATCTTGCCGAACCTTAAACCTAACCTAACTTAACGTCCCTTTACCGAACCTCAGCAAACCTAACCTACCGTAACGTTATCGAACCTTAATTAAGCCTGCTGTGAATTTTCTGAACCCTAAAAAACCTAAGTTACTGTAGCCTAATTTAACATATATAGCTCACTCATTGACGTATTAAACATTGGAGCAGTTAATACATAAGCGACACATAATTAAATCACAGCACTGGACTGCACCCACGCAGTAAACACAGCAGATCCGCTCCAGGCGGGATCAGGTACAGACAGGAACAGTGCAAAAAGTGTATGACTGACGTGCTCTAGTTTTTCCTAATCCTAATTCTAGTGATGCTACAGCTTTGTTTTAATGTGTAGTTACTTGCAGATTCATAATAATCTTGACTTTTCGTATTTACAAAGCGCCTTAAAGAGCCTTTTTTTAGCTGTTCCTAGAAATCTGATTTCCTTCAATGAAACCTGTAATTCCGTAAGTTAAGCGATCGCTTAAAAGCCTTCAATGAAACCTGTAATTCCGTAAGTTAAGCGATCGCTTAAAAGCCTTCAATGAAACCTGTAATTCCGTAAGTTAAGCGATCGCTTAAAAGCCT
>LQNS02000140.1:1809594-1828847 GCA_001587735.2 Parhyale hawaiensis
TAAAACGCGCCCTAGTTGGCGCACGAGCCTGTGGTTAAACACAGGAATAGTTCGGCGCGATATAGGCAGTGTGCCACTGAAGCGCTAGTAAAACTTCTACTACTACTACTACTTTTCGTCGTGTTTGTCTCTCTGTCTGTCTGTTTGTCTGTCACCAAGATAACTCAAAAAAGTTATGAACCGATTTGAATGGATAAACGTCCCTAACAATCCATACAATCCTCCTTGTCTACTAATTGAAAACCACTTCTATACAGGTAGGCAAACAAACAAACAGACGGAGTAAAAAGAGCTGCGATATTGAGTTTTTCAATACCTACCTAATTGATGAAATTAACAAGAGTTGTTAGGTATATAACAAAAAGTAAATGACCAAATTTTGGTAGTGATTTGCTTGTTTGTTCGTTAGTTTGTCACTGTTTTTAATTTTATGCTTGTTAGCACAATAACTCAAAAAATAATGAATGGATCTTTATGAAATTTATAGGAGTTGTTAGTAATGTTAAAAACCAATAATGATCAAATTTTGGTGCAGATCGGTTCGTTCGTTTGTATGTTTGACTCATGTTTGTCTTAACGTTTGTTAACAGTATAACTCAAAAAGTTATGAACGGATCTTCAAGAAAATTAGACAAGCTGTTAATAATATAAAAAGGCACAAATGATTAGATTTTGAAGTTTATACAAAGAAAATTATGGTTTCAGAGCCAATTTTAATTTTTTGCTACCGTTGCTTCACTTGGCGGAGGTATGCGCTCTCAGAGTGCTCTAGTTATTATTATTATTATGAAAAGCTTCAGCAGTAGAGCTTCCCAAGATAAGGAGGGAGAATAAAAAGAAAAGGTGGAATAACGTGAAAAGTACAATAACCTAAAACATAATGATGCACAAAATGACAGAACTTAGTCAATTACTACACATGAAATAATAGAAAAAATCAAACTAAAAAAGAATTATTAACACTAGAGCACTCTGAGAGCGCATACCTCCGCAAAGCACTAATATGATTTAACCGAGAGCAATCTATCGGATGGCACACGAAATACGTGCAATATTTAAGGTAGATTTTAAAACCAGTAATTTCAATAAATCCATAAATTTCAGCGTTTCGTGTCAGTGCTTTTTCACTTATTTAACAGAACATTCCTTGTTTAACCTAACCAACTTAATCACATGGAACGTACCTCAGCTTAACCTAACGTACCTTGTCTTACATGTGCTGTATCCAACCAGACGCACCTCGTCCAGCTGCGCAAAAACCCTGAAACTTCATGCTTTCTCACAATTTTACTTCAACATACACAACTTAATATTCAAACAACTATTTACACTGATTAAAAATATACATGGGTCTATACTTTAGCCTTTTTCTACAGAAACAGAGTTAGGTCAGATTTAGCCGAAGCAGGAAAAAATAAAGTACAAAAATATTTTTGTCGCCATCGCCGGCAAGGCTTTCTTGCGAGGGCTTCGCACCCCAGCTCTCCATCATTCATCACTTCGCAAGGTCATATTGCCATGCACAATATTTATAAAAATTCGCCAACGAAAGGCTGGGGCAGGCGGAAAACGTCAACTCTCGCTCACTATGATAAAACGAAGGAAAGTCTTGGATCATGTAATAACGCTACAAAAAACAACTAAAATGACGATATTTCGCACGTATAAGATCGCTTGTAATATTTTCCAGGAAGAACAACGAAATTTTAATAGTTAATATCCTGTGAAATATTCAAATACCTGCTTTTCCCCTCCTGTTATTGCTATTTATTTTTCTCTACTAACTCAATTACCGACGTTACTAATCACTTCAATGTTTTTCAAATAGCATACGTGTATTACATTTAACCTTTCTGTACCCTTGCAAGCTCCTAGGTTATAAGTAGGCCTATGCTATGACACCATAGAGCAAATTTTCCATTTTTTGTTTACAAAGTGTGCAAATGAAATAATTACGCTTGTAGCAGTTCTATAGGTCTGGCAACAGCAGTGGTTTGCCATTTGGCTGGGAACTACAGCACCTTGTGGTGCACCCTGTATGCGACGTTGAGGTCCGCGGATCCAACAGATGGTCCACTGGGATTGTTTTCATAAGTTGACTTTTTCCCACTGCGTTTGCCAAATGAGCGACAGCAATCCGAGTATAGATTCGTTATCAGGTTCTGTTTAAGACTCGGACACAACGCAACTGAAACTTTCAAGAAATGAGGCACACTGCGAACCCCGGGCAATACGTCAAGACTTGCTCTTTCCTCTTGTTGTCCTTTTGGTCGTCCAACTGCTTTTTTGCACATGTGGTTGTTTTATCAACAGTTCACAGATCAAATCTGATTAACAATTGAGTTTGTCAAATTCGTCTCTTCTCTGATCATTATAAAGCTTAATCACAGAGCAGAAATGAACGAAAAGAAAAACAGATTTTTCAACAATTTTATCAGCTTATGCATATGATGGCCTTCTGCTGCTAGGTTCATCTACAAACAGTCTAGTCTCACTGTTCTGAGAATAACCAAACCGACTGAAAGCCTGAACCTTTGATAAACACTGTCTCCATAACCCTGTTCAAGTCTATCAAAAGTTCCAGTTCTACTGTGCTGGAGTCTGCAACAAACTAGATAGTTCATGTTTGCTCAAACTTCTTGCCATGTATTTTCAAAATGCAGCAGAAACAACCGCTTCACGAAGCCAATCGCTCTGAACCACCTGTTGATTTCACCAACTTCACACTGCCACTTAGAGCGCATCCATCGGTGGCCTGGATCCCATGAAAACGGCAAGCCACCAGCGTTGCCAATTCCAACTTACAGCTGCAAGTCCCATTACATTATTTGCACACTTCTTATATATATATATATATATATACTGTACATGTTTTCTGATATGGAAAATCTTGAGATGGATCTCATGGTCGAGCTGTTTTTTGTGGAAAAGTCACATATAGCAGCAGCAGTCTCATGAATGCACGCCACTGACCTTCACGGCGCTGCCAAGAACTCGTCATGCTAATTGTGTCTCATAAAGGATAAATTTCCATGAATTTTACAGCAGCTTCATTATAAAAAGAAAATATACAAGAGTAACTCTGAAAAGCAAAACATTCATGGCTTTTTTTTGTGCATTCTTAATATTTTATCTCCCTCGAGATCAGGGATATTCTGTAACACTGTAAAAATTCGATGTCGTTGCTCTACAATATACCTTGCTTGCATTATTATTTTCATAACATATTATGTAGGAAAGTAGAGCAGTAATCATATGAAAGTGGCCTACAAATAACCCATGGCATGTTCTCTCAAACTTTTTAACATTTATTGCTCGAAATTTAAACACAGGCTAAAAATATGGTAATACATATTGGACAATTTTTATAGCCTAATAGATTAAACATGTATAAACATCGTCAGTCAATATAACAAGAAGATGATATTGAATGTATATTTTAGCAGAGCTCAGTTCAAATAGTCTGGTATTGAAGCACTAACTTTCTTTGAAATAGGAGGCATATGTGCAGTGCTTTCATCCATGTATCTGCCCTGTCTCAGTAGATGAAAAAACAGTTGAAACAGACACTGCCTTTTCTACATGCTTGAAGCAACATAATCTGAGGCAGCGACCACTATGTCTGTGGTAAACACTTCCAGTGAATACTGTTATATAGATGATTGTGTTCCTCAGCTGCGACCCAACTAACACTGCTGTTAAGTCTACAGCATAGTTGTTGCTCGCAACTTATTAGGAAAGTAGGGACCATCGCCGTCCTGAAATGATGGCCAAAAATAATGACTTGGATGAATCCCCTCCCTTATTAGTTTGCGTGTGTTCGGAAGCATATCTTTTCGTTTTTCTCTCGATTCTTCTACTGTATAATTGCGCCAGGGAACAAAAAATATATTTTTCTTCTGTAGCATAGAAACGATATTTTGGTATCGATGCTGCTGTTGAAGGGTCTTCGGAAGCATTTAGAGCTTAGATACATCAAGCACTAGCTCTTGTGACGTTGAGCAGATGATTTTTTTTACTCTAATGCTTCACATCCGGACGGAGACACAAACAGAGCACGCAAGCAACCAGCAAGATGTTTATAATTACGATGATATGGCAGGATAATTGAACAAAACTTCACACGCCGCGACTTTATTCACTATGAACATTGCACTGTGGATGGTTGTTATAATAATAAGAATAACCCTTATAAGGAAAAGCTGATGTAATCCACAACCATCGTTGCAAATTGAATGCCTGGTATAGCTTATATTTAAATACAGACTTCATTAAGTTGGCGTCCCACTCTCCATCTCTGGTAGGTCTTTCACCTGATTGGTGAAATGTCAATAAAATGTTTTCTGATTAACGCAGCGACCTCTAACAATGAGTAAACTCTTTATAGTGATGTAATGCATGTATTTATTGACAAGAAAAAAGTAGTCAATATACTGTAGGTCAGCTATGGGAGACAAACATTGCATCTGAGGATCCCAACATGCCCTAACACTGACCCATTAGATGCTTTCCAGGTAGCACCAATTTTCTTTTTAGATACCAAAGTTAATTGAAAATCCTATGCTCATTTGTAGGGACTAAGCCATCAACTATGGCATAGTCTGTAATTAATTTAAGTAAGTAGTGCAGCAACGCTGAATGTCTGTCATTATTTACTAGGAACGCTGAGTAGCCTGTAATGTAAGAGTAATATCTACTTCCAAAAGGATCAAAAGACATGCTGTGGGGGACATTTACCGTTCCAAAATGAATTCCTGGTATAGTTCATTCTCAATATGTTATATACCTTAACAAATCCTAATTTTATTGCATATTATATATATAGGTACATCAGAGCTCTGCAGCAGGATAACCTTTACCAAAATAATTACTCGCTAACAGAACACGAGATATAATAGATATCAGTTGTTCAAAATTATTTCCCGACATGGCTTAGCCATAAGTTTTAGAACAAAATTCAATATCCTTAGAGTTTGCTATAAGCCTAACATGTTGTACGGCCTTTACCGTTTCAATTACTCCCAAAGAGATCAAGAGATGTAACAGATATTCATTCTTCCGAAACTGATTCCTTGTATTTGGGTCGGTCTTCACGGTTGTATTAATATTCAGACGGCATGATGGGGACTGCAGGGCTACATTCCCTGCATGATTTGCAGATAGAAAAGCAGCGGCACGAAGAGTTTCCTATAGAGCTCTTTATCTCTCCCTCTCTCGTCCACAGTAAACTGTCAAGGGTCTCTTTATGCCTGCAGAGCGAGATGGAATATTACGATGTCGAGGCAGATGTAGCTGATAGGGCTTGCCTCTCGTGCTAGACGAGGTAGATGACTGATCTTGCTCTAGGTCTTTGATAACCTCTGCAAATTATGGTTCGGGAAAAAAGTTGAATAAAAATGTTAGGCAGTGAACACTGTAAAGGAAAGCTAGTATAGCTTGCCTGTTGAGCTCGACAAGGTAGATGGCTGATTTTGCTTCAGGTCTTTGATAACTGTCTGCAAATTATTACCTCCGCCAAAGAGGTTATGTTTTCGTCGTGTATGTCTGGCTGTATGTCTCTCTGTCTGTCACCAAGATAACTCAAAACGTTCTGAACCGATTTGGATGAAATTTACAGGGATTCTTAGGTATGTTAGGAGGAACAGATGATTAACTTTTGGTGAAGATATGTCCATTCTATTATTTGTTTGTCCGCCTCATTTTTCTCAATGCCATAACTCAAAAAGTTATGGATGGATTTTTATGAAATTAACATGAGTTGTTAGGTATATATGTATATATAAAACAAAGAGTAAATGACCAAATTTCGGAAATGATCCGTTTGTTCGTTCGTTCGTTTGTCACTGTTTTTAATGTTATCCTTGTTAGCACAGTAACTCAAAAAACTATGAATTAATGAATGCATCGTTAGGAAATTTATAGGGGATTTCGGTAATGATTAAAGACATACATGATTAAATTTTGGGGCAGATCGGTTTGTTCGTTTGTATGTTTTACTCATGTTTGTCACAACGTTTGCTAGCAGTTTAACTTAAAAAGTTATGAACGGATCTTCACGAAAATTTGACAAGCTGTTATTACTATCAAATGACACAAATGATTTGATTTTTGAGTTTATACAAAGAAAATTATGATTTCAGAGTCAATTTGAATTTTTTGCTACAATTGCCTCGCTTGGCGGAGGTATGCGCTCTCAGAGTGCTCTAGTTGTTCTATGAAACGTTGAGTAAAAACTTAAGGCGGTGGACGTTGTTAAGGAAGGCTGATATGGCTCGTCTCTCACCTATCCATTTCATCTAGGGAGTTTGGGCTTGGTCGAATTCCTCTACAGCGTTGCCAATTCATTAGGTATTTCTGAGATTTCTCTATATGTAGGTAGTGGGAGGGCCTAAGATATGGGCCGAAAAAATTCTCAGAAATGTCCATAGAATTGGCAACGCTGAAGAGGAATTTGATCACTCCCAAACTACCTTGATAAAATGGACAGAGTATAGACATGGTGGATGACTGAACTTGCTTGATGTCTTTGATAGCTCTCATCAAAGTATGTATCCATAAAAGTTAAGTAAATACTTCTGGCTAGGCAGCTGTAATGGTATAAAAAGATTATCGCATACGATAACAAAACATTCACTAATGCTCTCGCTAATTTTTTTTCAACAACGCTTTCATGCAATTTCTACCCCTCGCATAATCCTTTACAGTAGTTATAACATGTAAACGCACACGTTTATAACTTAAGAAACCAAAGTTCCGCGGAAACCCAAAGTTCGCGTCACATGATATCATCACTCAACAGTACTCTGACCGGCCGTCGATACAATCCATACTGTTAGCTACATTTCCTCGCATTCGCTTCACTGCAACGAGAGTATAAAGGTGAAAACAGTACAAAAAAGGATATATCTATTCTCGAAATTTATTGCTCTGTAACAATTACTCGAAATAGCATTCCTGATTTTTATATAATTCTGTGCAACAGGGAAATTAAGAACACGCAACTCACTATCCTGCAGCAATGTCACTCTGGTCAGAGAGGAAGCTGGCTTCAACTTTCTTTTATTTTGTAAATTGGGACCACTTAGTCTTTCTTGGCCCTAGGCGGCTACCACGTGGTGGTTGTCACTTGGTAGCCGCATGGTAGCTATGCAGCAAATGTCATGGTAAAACAAGGTGAAAAATGGGACTTGCCCTGTTGGAATTCGAAACTACAGCGCCAAAATGGCGTTGCAAGGACCAGGCATAAGACCTCTCGACCGCCGATGCCTGGGTGGTCGAAGAATTTACTTTGATGTGCTCATGAAGAAATCTCCACTTGAAATACGAATATCTCCGTTGATTTACGCTATTAGGATTCACAGCGATCACGTTTAAAAGCTATTATCACATTTTATGAGTTAATAACTTCAAATAGGATAGAACTGGAAAACTCTCTTCTCCTTTACGTTTCAATCAATATATTCACGTTCTTAAAAAGAAAATGTATGGATAAAAATAATAATATTATTGTATAAGTCGAAATATTTGACACTCAGGATTCATATTTATCGGATAATTTAGAATATCTTCTGAGTTTTAATTTTATTAAACTCAGAAGATATTCTAAATTATCCGATAAATAATATTATTATTCAAAGTGATCATCAGAAGCTTACATCGATACTATCGTCTGATTTAGCATTAACATTTTCTCGCTGAATCTGCTTAGTTCGAAAATTGTCTGAACTAGTTGAATGCAACACTAATTTCTTACAATTTTTTATCCTATCAACTAGGGGAACTATGGCCCACGTTAGGCTCATTTTGGTCCCATGCAAGGAGCATTAATAGAGAGGAGGGAGCCCTACCGCTTTAGGTTCGCCCAGCCAGCTTTCAACCATTACGGTGTGGCTGGGACGCGTTCATGAAAGCGAGTGACTGGTTACCATGTTGGGAGAGAAGTACAGCAGCCAAGTTTTCAATTTTCAAAGTGCTACTGCATCCAGAGCGTAGGTAGAAGATTTGCTGTTTGACTCCGAACATATTTTGGCGCTTTGTAATTTTCGCGTTTCATAATTTTGCGCTTCGTTTGTATGATGCGGGTCTCAGATATTGAAAAATAAAGCTTCTGGTCTCTGTAATTTCGGCAAGTTCCTGCTCCTTGTAGCTCTCTTCATTCTATCTTTTCAGTTAAGTCATCGCACGAGTTCGTCGAAGTTTCACAGGGCTGCAGCTATTTTAAGAAGGCCGGTATCCTATCTACGAACTTAATATTGATAGATATTAATCGACTTCTCCATATTTATCTTTATTGAGCTAAGCTTTCGGCATTGGTCACGTTAGTGCCTTTGTCAGGGCGAAAATCTAAAAATGCTACTGACTATTAAGAAACACTGGATACGCATCTTATACAAAAACATCTTATTAAAAAAAAATATTTTATGTTGATGTCCAAAGTTATGTCAAATGTTAAAATGTGCGAGTCTCCCGCTCTAGATTGCGTCAGAGAACACAGAGTTATTATTTAAACAACACTATTAAGCAATACTGGACATGCGTCTTATGTAAGACGCTGCTAATTGAAAGGAGATTAATTTGATATTAAAATCTAAAAGTTCAGTTAAATACCTAATAAAATTCGTGCGTCTCCCACTGTAGGTTGCGTTAAAAAACGCAGTGTTATTATTTAAGTAATAATAAATATTCAATCTCAGTCAATAATAAAAAACTTTGTTTGTTGAATAATTAGCAGCAGCAATGATGGTAAATCTTCATACGTTACCCCGATTTTCTTAGTTATTTTTTCTTTATTAGTTCTAGATAAATTTCGTTGATGCCCAGATGTCGATTGAAAACATTTTTATTGGCAATGGGAAGGGAGGCCTCAATAAATTTTCTGCCCTTCCAATTTTTACATGACAATCATACGCCGGCGTTATTATTACTATTTATTGTACCAAATGAGGTTTTGTGGATTACTTAAGTTAGATTTCTGTTTTTTCTTGGCTATTTAATTAAACTTTTGACTAAAAGTGTTATTTACTAATAATGTGAGAGAGCGCTTTACTTATTAGCTCAACGTCTGACGCTTTACACAAGGGTTGTTATTCTCTTGTTCAATGAACTATTTCCAGAGAACTCAATATTTCATACCTGTTCATGAAAATACACTTACTTGCTGCATAAAAACTGCATAATAACGCGCCCTTAGCAGATTTAAAATATTCCTTTTTAAGCCGAAGATATGAGCTTCTAAAGAAATGGGGACTTTTTCAAGCATTTGTTATCTTCCTGGCCTGACAGCTTATATATTTGGAGTTAAAAACCGTCTGCTGATGTTCTCTCCCGACACCACATTAAATATATCCTATTTTCTCCTACCTCGTACTAAAAGCGCAACATGCAGACTAAGGGATAGATTGCTGGATGGACGGACACTTGCAGCCAAAAGCACAAGCCATCACATAATGATCAACAATTGTTGGTTGCTTGCTTTGTAGGGGTCTCCGTCCTGATCTGTATTAGACTGAAGAAAATTCTTCAGCTGAAGGTCAATAGGATGAGATAGGATGAAATTTAAGACTGGAACCAGCAGCAAATATATTCTTTGAATAAACATGAGGTGCAGCTGGGTCCAACTTGACGTCTTTCTTTTGTCCTCGAGTGATGCAAGGCTTGGCTTCAGTAATTCCCCTGCGGGCTTAAGGTGTTTCGCATATATTGTACAGTGATACGTTTTTATTATTTCGGGACCCATCTCACTGTGCATTATTTTTAGATTACCTTAATTCTAAGCATAATAGTATCAAATTCACAATAGTATCAGAAAGAAACAATAGTTAATCATTTTTAGATATTTTGGTTCAGAGGAAAAATTCAAAATTTTTATGTTCTGTGTATAGAATGTCCACTTTCACGGGAATGGGAACCAGCTTTTTTAAGTTTTTGTAGTTTTCGGTTCAAGTGCGCTAGTATTAAGACTCCTCTGTTCAGAGCATACAGGAATTGCTCCAACTTCATGTGCATCCATACCGAAATTTTATTCCTTAAAAACTTCTTTGTTCGTAATGGTTTCCTTAGAAGACTAGTCAAGGCGCACAATAGAAAATTTTAGATCACATTTATAGTCCACAAACTGCTACTACAACGGTGGCAAAAAAAAATGTTTATTTCACTTTACCGTACTTTGGCAATCAGTCTGAGAAACTTAAAAGGGAACTTTCTATATTATTTTCCAGATATTTCATGCAATGCCAATTCAAACTTGTTCTAGTCAATAATTTTAAGTTAGGTTATTATTTCAACTTCAAAGATAGGACTCCTAAAGGCATGCTCAGCTCAGCCGTTTATTAGCACAGTTGCGCACAGTGTGCGTCAGAATACGTGGGCTCGACCACCCGGTCACTGCGTATTCGCGCGGCTGAGCATGGTGGCAGGAGTCCTCGTACCAATCATATCGTGTGCAATCCTCTTCAGTCATCCGTACGATCTCATGCTGAGAGATGCAATCAATCCGTCCGCTAGATAATTCAAGCCAGTACTCCATGTGAATTGCGTATTTCAGAATTTTTTTATACATAGGCTGAAACCACAACTCAACTACATGCAATCTTCTTATCCTTTGCAATAAGCAAATTTTTTATTTTTGATATCTTTCTTCTATGCATCAAAATTTAGATTATCACTTTAAGACTTTCTGTTTAGTAATATTAGCTGAAATTTATAAACTTTACTTCTGTCTTTACAGATGTTGATAATGACTTTGTAAGCCGAAACGATCATTTTTATTCATTCAACTTAGGTTTTGTCAAAAATGATCTCCTTGCGAGTTTTATCCCTTGCATTTTTATTTCTTATTAGAACCTTTAATGGAAACAACCTTAATTTGTGTGATTGTATAGTAGCAGTACGCATTTTTCCGTTGATGCGTTAATTAATTGAAATTTTATTCGGTGTGTTATTCATTTTCCTTATTCTGCGCTCTTCTCTAATAATACCTTCACTAGAAATATTACAGTCCACGCAGAGAAACTGCAGAACTGCACTTCAGATTTTAACTACTTGACTGAGAACGATGTACTGTATATACCAATCGGTAGCTAGGATATACCTGTGATTAAATTTCTGCCCTTTCCTTAAGATCTTGAAATTAATGAAGTCCACGTGCATTGGTGGCTGTCATTCTTAACGGCCGACCGCCGAAGTATACTAAGAAGTGTGTTTTCACGGAGATCGAGATCCTTCAAGAACTGACCCACCCAAATGTGTACAAATCAACCGGCCCAGATAATATTACTCCCCGTGTACTACGGGAAAAGGCTCCAGTCATCGTGAAACCACTGCTCAAAATATTTAATCGATCTCTAAGAACGGGAGACGTTCCACAGGATCGGAAACTAGCTAATGTAATACCGATACATAAGAAGGGGGATAAGAAAATCCCAGCAACTCTCGACCAATCAGTCTTACTTCGGTCGTCAGCAAAATCATCGAACGCCTCATGTAAAAACGCTTCACTGATCACATGAGGATGCATCAGCTCATATCTGACACTCAACATGGCTTCTGAAATGGAAGAAGCTGCTTAGCAAACCTACTGGATTTTTTAACAAAAGTTACAGATATTAAAGCTGAAAAAAAGGGTATAGACCTTGTGTATCTAGACTTCAAAAGGCTTTTGATAAAGTCCCCCATCACCGGCTAATGAAAAAATTGGAAGCCCATGGCATCCAGGGTGACTATTTACGATGGATCAAGGCATGGCTTATGGGTCGGCAGCAGCGAGTGAAGCTTGAAATAGAGTCGAGCGACTGGAAACACGTACCATGAGGGGTTCCACAAGGTAGCGTGCTTGGCCCACTTCTGTTCTCAATTTACATCAATGATCTCGATCTTAACATCCGTAGTAAAATCAGTGAGTTTGCGGATGATACTAAACTATGCCATCCTACCACGAAAAGAGCCGAGCTCCAACAAGAGCTTGACCACCTTATGGAATGGAGCGCAACGTGGCAGATGAACTTTAATGTCGACAAATCCTCAGTAATGCACGTAGGGCTGGTAAACCCTTCCATCCCATTGAAAATGAATGGGACGGAATTGGCTACTGTCACCCAACAAAGTGACTTGGGATTCACTATTACAAACAAACTACAACACAGTCAGCAAGTTGACACATGTGTGAAAATGGCAAGCAGAGTGCTGGGATTCATCACCAGAAACTTTGAATACAAGTCCAAGGACATCATCGTTCCCTTGTACAAGGCATTAGTGAGGCGACATTAGGAATTTGCTGTTCAATTCTGATCGCCACATCTCTGAAAAGATATGGATTGCATGGAAAGAGTCCAACGCAGAGCAACAAAATTGATGCCTCAGCTGAGAAACAAGTCGTACGAACGTCGCCTAAAAGAACTGGGTCTGATCTCTCTCGAGCACAGACGGTTCAGGGGGCAACTAATAGAAACATTCAAGTACTGGAATGGCTTCAACGACGTACTTATAACGAGACTCTTTGAAAGAGTCCTTAATGATCGCTTGCGAAACAATGGTCTAAAACTCGAGCATAAAGCTCGACGAACAACCTTAAGTCAGCAGTTCTTTCCCTATTTCATAGTCAGCATTTGGAATAGACTCCCTTCCGACGTTGTTGGTGTGGAACTGGCAACTCGTTTAAAAATCGTCTTGACATACATTGGGAGAGACATCCTCCACCGCTAAGAACTCATCCTCCCCGAGTCGCAAGCACTTAACGGCCAAAGCTTCCCAGGCCATTTTAAGCTGACTTTTTCTCACTTCCACTACATCTATATCTGTAAGCTCCGCATATCAGCGGGTATCGATCATGCATTTTTTCTCCTCTTGTTTCCCCACTCCTCTGCATACTACCAACATAATGGCAATAGCTCATAAAGGGCCGGAGCGTAAGTTCCGGTGTCTCTTTGGGAATGGGCCTCTTGGTTCGTCTACTGCCGCCCATCTAATCTAATAATCTCATCTAATCAAGTGTTTAATTTGTCGCACGAGAGAGTCAGGAGTGAGGAATGTTTACTTTAACGAAGAAAATACGCAAATTTGAAAGGGACAAGAGTAGAGTTGCTCAAAGTCCAAGCAAGACGATGGAGATATTTTGAAGTCCATAGGAAATTTTCCAATAATTGAACAAACGCCGCGTATCGGCGTTCACATTTTTTGCAACGGAAGGCCTTAGAAGCATTAATGGTCATATTGCTTGTCATCTACAACATGCGAGTGCTTAGAGAAATGAATTAAAAATCATTCGAAACCCTTTACCTGAAAGTTACCAACCAACTTTCATTAGAAACAGCAACAACGAGGAGCAAGTGATATAGTCGAGGATTTTTATTTATATTCATTTGTACGTCATCTGTTCGACCGGCAAAAATTTCAGCATCCTCTCGTCCTACTTTTTGTGACCCTATTTGAAGATTATTTATTCTTCTTAGACATAGCAGCGTTGGTGAAGGGGATATGTAGTGCCATTAAGTCTTGCAAGGGTTAAAGTATACCGGGTGGATAATGAAAATGTTTCCATAGCATGAAAAATAACTTAATTTTTGTAATTTTTTAGTGCCTGAACACGTAAATTTACAAATTTGAAGTTTAGACTAAGCATATTTTTTCGCTCAAGTGGAGGGTTGAGGTCCGTAAGCGACTGCTTGAAATTTACTGGATGTAAAATGAAAATGAAATGAAAATGAAAATATCAGTACAATAATGAAAGTAACGTAATTCTTCTAAGAATACGGTACAATTTAGCTCAACAGGTTCCGACCATTCTCTTCCAATATTTTTGCTGATCCTTTTTAAGTAAAATGCATAATTATGATAAGTAGTGACTAATATATACATACGAGTTCCTCAGCGTAGTTTAACCAACTTGTCTCCCGTATATGATAGATTAATCTCATACTTGATGTTTACATCACCAAAGTATAGAGCTTATATGGTGGGGACCCATACACCTATAGGTTTGACTTTTCGGATACTAGCGTCACAAAATGTTCAAAATAGTTAGCGGATAAAATGCATAGAAACCCACAAAGCTGGTCGTTTTCTGAATACTAGCAAAAACGTCAACTAAGAAAAACAGAGTTCACGCCACAGTTTCAGTGAGATATAACATAAGAATGGTACGTTTGTTTAGAGGCATTCACTGAAAGAAATCATGAGCTACTGATGGGGATTACTGCGTTTGTGCTATCAATAATCCATTCCAACAACTGTTTCTCGTACGCAATACCTCATTCAGTAAAATATCCCCAGGCAATGATACACGCATCCGCATTTCTTTAAAGTGAAGATCATGATACTGTACGACGGGTAATTAAATCCGGAGTGCTAAGAATTTCTGGGGCTTCACAAACTATTCTTTGCCATGTCATCAATTTTGCCGAAGTTCTTTCAATCTCGCAGCGCATTTACCGAGCCAGCAGCGGCAGCACAATTTTCACGGTTTTCCCGCCAACAAAGCTGAAAGGCTCAAAAAACCGTAACAATCGGCAAGCGACTTTGCCCCGAGAATTTAGTGGTCTGTAAAACAGACCAGAAAAAGCGTGCTGCCCGAAAATAGCTGAGCTGCGCAGTGTTTTGTTTCGGAAGCTAGTAATGAACACGTTCGAACAGCTAAACTGTACCAGTAGAGGGTAACTAGAAGAATTTACTGTGGGGTTCGGCTTGTTCTATTCCGCAGTGCTGCAATCCGTTTTGTTTCTCAAGTAGAGTGTCAAATTGCAAATAATTCCTTATTTTTTCGAACGCATGTGTAGACACAATACATCATAATTAATGTTAGCAAGTCAGGCTGACAGTAAAGCTGCACGAGATCCAATAGCACGAAAAACCTCACGGGCATTAAAAACACATCCTAATATATTACTACGCTGCGTGTATTTATTTAGATATTTCGTGTCCGCACCTTAATGAAATAGATAGGCGAAAAATAGGCCATTTTGCAGATGCTCTAATTAAATTGCTTTTTGATAGAGATCAATGACCAGGTTGCATAAGATGGCAAAAGTGGGATCCTTATCCCTTTATCTGAATACACTTCTTGCTTGATATACTTATTGAAATCGAAATAATATATTTGCAGCTTCTCTTAGCGCTGCCATGGAGTCTAATTTTATAACTTTCTCCATACAACAAGAAGCTTCTATAGAAGAGGAGGGAGTCCTGCGGCCCATTCACAGATTTGTCAGCGAGTCAACCAGCTCTGAGACGCGTTCATGAATCTCATTGGTGGAAGTGATGGCGGAGCAGTGAGTTTCACGGAGGAGCAGTGGACAGACCGAGTTACTGATTTGCGATTGGTGCACGCGATTGGCTGACAGCCATATGAGACTCTTAAGCTTCAGGGGTGAGGCTCCTGGCTCCCTCGTTTCTATAGAAGCTCCTTGCCAATACATCAACGCATAGGTATATTTGCTTCATATCACGACGTAACACAGGAAAAACGATGATTTTTTACGGGGCAGCAGATACAATTAATCTTTTCAGCTTGCTGTCTTCCTTTGACGGCGAATTTTTGCTTCAAGAGAAAAACAAACTTAGATGTACTGAAGCCATCTCCTTCGGTATCTATGATACGCAGCGGCGAATTTATTTAATTCAGCAATGCTTTACTGATTGCTACTGCAAAAGTTTTTCTACTCTTCTGCTACTGTGGGGGACGCTTGAGTGCTATAGAGAGCACGCATGTCTCCTATGACAGTTTTGGTTAGGCCCTGTTGCGTATTGTCAAGATGCTTATTAGTAACGGAAATATGTTGAATGAAGACGAGTCTTCAAAAATTCCTCGCTGTCATTTTTGACAGTGCGATTATTGTAGTTTAGAAAATAAGTCCCGCTCTAGCTCGAATTGAAAAAAAAATATGTATAATCTCCGCTACTGAACATGCGATAACACGGAATACCTCGATGGGTGCCCAATCTTTTTATGGTGGCCTCGAGATACCTCAAATTCGTAAATTAACCCTTTACGTTGCATATACGATGACGGTATTCGCATCAAGTAATTTTCGTAAGCATAGCATTGCCTGAAATTGAACCCTGGGATCCAAGGACTCTGAGGTCCATTTGGCATGAATAGGTTAAGCTATGAACGAGAGCTCCATATAACTGCATCCGCCATAGTGTACGACATGCAGTCAGCAGCCAACCGATACATTTTTCTCAGATAAACAGTCAAGCGATATTGTAGTTTCGCCCTCTCATTAGTAGTATCGCCATGAGATCCTTTATCAAAATCCATTATCGGGAAGAAATTATCACTCTGTATTTCAGGATATGTTGTATACAATGTGTTGGGTACATTAACTATGTAATTCGGAGGATATTTTCACAAGTGCGCTTATCAGCGTGATTGTTATATTTTAAGGCTTCCGACACTTGGACGGGGTTACTGGTAGCTAAACTATGCCGCATACAATTGCTGGATGAGTGGTAGGTACGCTGGTTAGTTGAATTAATACCAGCGTCGACTGTCAACTGCTGGGTGCCTAAGGCACCCAGCAAATAATTTATTTTCAAATGGAGAATTAGATCATGGATTCAAATTGCGCCTTTGACACCGCTTGAAATAACTATACAAGTGTCATTTTCGCAGTGGGTTAACTGGGTGCGTGATAGACTCTCATAGCAAAATCAATTCTCTAAGGACCATGTCCATACCAAAAACGGTAAATATTAATTTTAGGTCCGTTATTGATTTTTCATATTTTGACACTTGATATAGCTAGGTAAAAGAAGGATTTTAAGACTTTTTCATGAATGACATTTCCGTCGGAAATGCTTCGTTAACGTGATGCAAGAGGTTTAAGATTCCGGTAGGAATTGCATTATACATAAGCCCGCGAGTCGAGCAAGAGTTATTAAATATTAGTTACTTTGGGTTAGATTAAGTTCGAATGGGGTTACTAGCAAGCGTAGAATGACGCCGGCTATTTTCTCTCGTAAAAAACAAGGGGAACTCCAAAGTCAAATATCTCGAAAACTAAGCATAGCCGACGTAAACATTTCTCATGAAAAAAGTCCTAAAATGTGTAATTTTGCCTATATTAAGTGCCAAATATGAAAAATCGGTAACGGACCTAAAATTTGTATTGACCCCTAAAACCACGCATTCCTCATAGGAATAACATAGTTCCAAACGTCGTAGTGATGTGCGCTTAATCTTTTAGTTAAAGTAAGACTGTTGGAGTTGCTGCGACGCTGCAAATTGGCTTTCACTGGTGAAAATCCTACATTCAATAAAGTAGGAAATCCTTTGTGGAGCATTTCTCACTTCCTCTCTTAATTAGACTGAGCAGAAGACTTTTAACACAGCATTTTTCAAAGTTATTCTGTTGTTAATAGCTTGTGCTCGTCGTTAATTAATAAAGGCAGATTTGGTGCCAGCGATCCTTTACCTCCTGCTTTTGAAGTTCCTTTGTTGTAGTTTGCAGTAGTTTAATATTTCAGCATGAAGCTCTGCAATGAGTGATTTTAATTACCAAATCTGAAACAGGCAGAAGTTCATCGTGTCTTGGCTTGTCGCTTCTAACTTTTGCAGGCAGCTTACTATGCGTGATTTTGAATCCAATATCTTCTAAGTATAGAACTGTATAATGGCTTAGATGTTGTTCTTAACAATCTATGCAGGAAGAATGATAGGGAGTGATTTTACATCTTACTGGACGACCCGTGCCCCGTCGGGTCGTCACCACGATCGTCTTCGCTTTCGCAAAAACGCAGGTGTTATTTAGCTGGGCATAGACCACCCGCTATTCGGCCGTCCTCTTCTGCCCATCAAGGAGCGGCCCGTTCGGTTCATTATCAGCAAATTCTTTGCTGCTCTACCGAATATTCAACACCCAGGCAGTAAGCAAAGTCAAATTATAATACGTTACGTATTTCAGTTGTATTGCCCATGGAACCGCTGAATTGATCATGCCCGTTCTTGAGGCCCAGCTCAGTTTAACTTCCCTATCACAGATACAATCGCATCAAAGAGCTAATCCATGGAAAGCATGCGACTGCCCCCCCCCCTTCAATAGCTTGGATTTCTACTCGTCTAAAGGTGAAGAAGATGTGGCAAACAAGAGAAAAATAAATAAACAAGACACAAACAAGCAAGACCGGTTCACAGACTTTTAGTATAAGACTAGACGACCCGTGACCCGTTAGGTCGTCATCACGATCGTCTTGTCTGTCTTTCGTGCCCATTTTGCTTCCTTCTCACCTGTAACTCATACTGATCTTTCTTCCACCTGTTCATCCTATTCTTTCACGACTTACTGTTCCCATGCGCATTGATCCTGTGTGGGAACACCCTTGTGCATGGGTTCCACGTGTCTATTGTCACACTACTTGTCCCTTCATTCTTCCTCTGTGACATCGCCTTTGTTGTGAAAACGGAGACTTAAACTTCTCAATATAATAATAATAGTCACGATCGCCTGTGCTTTCGCACTAAAGCAGGTGTTATTTAGCTAGTCATAGACCACACGCTATTCGGACGTCCTCTCCTGCCCGTCAACGAGCTGCCCATACGGCTGACTATCAACAGATTCTTTACTTCTCAAACGAATATTCAACACGCAGTCTGTAAGCAAATTCAATTTATATGTTACGTATTCCAGTTGCATTTTCCGGAGCAACTTTGAAATTATCGTGCCCGTTCTTGCAGCCAAGGGGCAGGTTCTACGTGCGTATCACAGATACAATCGAATTAAAGAGCTAATCCATGGAAGTATTGGGGGAGGGCTGTGTCATGGTCGCTTGAATTTCTTCCCGTCCGAAAGCGAAGAAGCTATGTCAAATATGCCACAGGCCCTTCCCTAGTCCATCGAATTTCTTCCTATCTAAAAGGGAATATGTATCAAACAAAACACAAATAAATAAACAAGACCCAAACAAGACCGGTTCACAGACTTTTAGTATAATATAGATAGATAGCATAAAATAGGGAGCTTGAAGTAACTTTATGAACGGTTATTAATATTATTATTAAATCACACCAGACTGGCGACGTAGGAACGGAGAAACTCCATGAGGTAAACAAACCACCACGCAATCAGCCCAGCGGGTGGAGAAAACAAAAGTGAAAAAAAAGAAGATCTGAGATCACAGAATAGCTCTGTGTACAGATCGTTTAATGCTGCCAATGCCAGCACCAGCAAAGACAGAGCCATCAAGACCATTCCAAACATCCACACACGATGGAAAAAACGAACGGGAATACTGGCCCGTACGGCATCGTAACGGTTCCAAGG
>LQNS02000140.1:1829875-1859205 GCA_001587735.2 Parhyale hawaiensis
ATCTCGACGCAACCAACCTCTCATAAACTTTCGACAAAACAGGTGTGATCGAGATGGGTCTATAATCAGAGGTACGGGATGAAACCGAGCCCTTCGGAACAGGCGTCACATGGGCAACACACCAGCACTCCGGAAAAGAGCCCAACCGCAACATTCGACGGAATACCGAAGCAAGCGGGGCTGAGAGCACACCAGCCACCCTCCGAAGAAAGAAAGGAAACATACCCGATGGATCAGTGCCCCCCATAGGGTCCAGGTCAAGAAGAAGGTGGTGCACTTCAGAGGATCTGAAAGCAAAACCGGAGAACCTCGGCTCTGGATCACATGCTAAAGGAATGCGCACCCGGTCCCGGCTCTGCTTCCCATCAAAGTAGCGCAACCAATTTCCGCCTTGGCAGCGGGGTCTGCAACAAGAACACCACCAGTACCAATTAATGGAGGTACAGAAGAGCCCACACCAAGCACAGCGCTCTTTAAGGTGACCACCACTTATGTGGGCTAACAGATGATGCTAACAACTCCCTGGACCTCAAATTATGCTCCCTCTCAGCTTCCTCATAAGTAGCACCAGCCCGACGCCGCTGTTCCCTGAAAAGCTGTAAGTCAACAGCAGACCTGCTAGTACGCCAACGGGCATATGCCTCCCGCTTTAACTGGTGCGCTCTCCTACAGGCATCATCAAACCAGGGCTCATCGCCCGTCTTAACCGTTATGAAGCGGGAAGGGACATAAACGCGCCCCATGCCAGAGAGAAGCCGATCTAAAGTAGACCCAGGATCACTAGACTCTCTCACAATACCCCAAGGTAGCGCAAGGATGGCACCAGAGACAGCTTCCCAATTCACTCTGGACTTCACTCTGGACACCACTGAGACTCCAACCAGATCAGAAACATCAGTCATCAGTAGGTCAAGAACACCTTCTAACAAGTGGGTAGAACCTTCAACCAATTGCTCACAATCAGAGGCACTCGCGAAGTCGAAGGCGACATGACCATGCTAATCTACTTTCTACATAGGGAACTGTAGTGTAATTTTGTTGGTGCTTTTAATTTTTTCCAGGCCTCGTGGCTATGCGCTGTGATGGAGAATGGATTTTCAATAGAGGGAGCTTTACTATAGCAGCGTGTTGCTCCTTATTTTAATGAGCATTAATGCGGTTGTAAGTCAGTTTATACATAGAATGGGTCTTTAACAAACAGAATTGCTTAATATAACGAGACAGTCCTTCCATACTCACGTGGACCAGCTTTACCGTGCAGAGGTTACAACAGACTCAAATTCAGAGTTTCACTGTAACGATTTAGTTTTACACGACGTGCTCATTAAGAACGCACTCCACTTTACTATTAGTGGCTTCTTGCGCCTGAACGTCACCCAATGTTCCCCAGTGTTGTAGGTACTTAGTTCATTTGTTGTTGTCTGTTTTGCGGGATGCACGCAAGAGTTAATCCGATTTGCGGACGAAATATTCGCTTTCCATTAGAGGAACAATAAATCAGCGCCGCTTTTCGAATCACGGCTGATAGGCACATTTGGTCTGCTAATCGGCTTATAAAAATCCGTCGATGAGGTAAGTTCACGCAGTGTTTACAGCGAGCCGCTCAGGGGCAACTGCGTACTGACGGACGCAAGGTGTTGACTTGGAAGCATGCGTAGGTGCCGTCACATGCGACCCAGTCTCTATGCAGTAGTTACAACAAAGCGGATATTTGTTTTTTATTGCGTTGGGGTTGCTGGTGGTCGCTGGTGTCCCCCTATGCCAGTTACCCTCACATGCAAGAACTGCATTAAGTCTTTTCTACGTTATATGTAGTGCGAATTCTACGAATATCGGACTTTCATTTAGGCATGAAGGGGATTCGTCCAAAAACTTTACGGGCTGTCGCCCTCGGCATTTATCTATCCAGTTGTAATTTAGTTCTGACTTGCGATTAAATCATAATTTCAGTTGCATATTTGAAATGGAATAGATATACAGTAGATCATTCTTGCATCTATAATACAAAGAGGCTAAAAAATATTGCACTTAGATTTTTTTAGGCGAGTTATGCACACGGAGCTGCTATTCGAAAGAAAAGCTGGGTAGGTTGCTGAGGCATTTGATACGCTAGTCTAAGTTCGTGTTTCCAAGGAATTTCTGTCTCACTCTGGAAATGCTCTGCTATTTCTATCTATCAGCTAGAGACTATTATGCAATGTTGCGGTTAAGTCAATTGAGGAACTTAGAATACTTTTTCTCTTTAGCTACCTGTGCTCTTCGCAAAGGACATTTGCAACAATGCTGTTGTTACGAGAAGGTGAGAATCCAATTTTTTTGCTGAGCTTTAGAGGGCCAGGCACAACGTTTAATTCTCTTTTCATGACACCTGCCGCTACTCCGAAAGTAACAGGATAGAGATGAAGTTGAAGTGAGAATTTTTCTTTTGCTCATCAAGCAACTTTCTTTACAGTGAAGATTATAAGTTCTGGTAGTAAAGTGTGCTATGCTCTTGCGTTGTACGAGTCTAAGCTTGGTTTGTTAATCTATATAGAATGCTGAGGGGAAAAACACGCTCATTGAGAAGGATTCACTACAATCGCTGCAAGGCAAAGCTATATGGGATTATCACCCACTGAATGAACCATTTAGGGTGTTGCTGATCTCTTAAAACACCAGCACCAATTTTTAAATCTCCGTATCATTGAGGAGCTTAGTTTTTTCTTCTCTGAAAATTTATACAACATTTTTCGACAGCCTAACCATAAGCTTTGCCAGTTTTCCTTTACTTGCAAATTGAAATAATGGTAATCATGAGGCAGAACTAAATTATGTATTGCAAGAGTACATGCTACGTAGTGAGAGGGCTTAGTAAATATCGCATTATTTCGACTAGTGTTGACTGTCATTCAAGCTGCCAAATAAGATTTTTCTTCATTTGCAACAGTCGGGGCACCCACGTTAACCTAAAGTATTGAAGTCACATTGTTATTGTTGCACTATACTATGCCAAATTTAATTTAGTCCCTCAAGTACTGCACATCAAGAAGACAGTCCATTTACCAACCTCTCCTGCCTAATGCTACGCCCATGCTATATTTCGCGGCAGCCCCCGAAGCTGTTACCGTAAATTTTGTTAGGGTATTTGGTGCGGGTCGTACTGTCAATGATGGTCCTACAACCGTAGCTCGGCTGCTGTACGTAGTTGTCCTAAATATTAGCGTCTGTTCCGCCTACTGCTGCAGTGCCTTGCAGTTGACTTGGACTGGGTGTTATAAAATAGGAATGCATGGTCTTACTTCAATCAAATATGAGTCCCAAGTATGAAGAAAACCACAATGCATGTCTGACGTCGCTCTCCATAACCCTGTTCAGCTGCTGCACACTCACTAAAATAAACTACACGCTTTACTTCCAATCTCGCTTTACCGCGATTAGTCCTTTAAAAATTACCAGGTGATGAATAACTATTTAAACAAAAAATATACTTTAGTTAGTTCCGGCTCAAACGAAGGTGGACAAGAATGTTTTCCTAAGTTTTCTGATCAGTTCTCTCTATACATATCTCTTCGTCTCCTGCAGCAGGGCTCCGGAGCTCAATGAAAATCGCCAAAAGTACACTCGCTGTCTCGTTCACTTCGTGCTGCCTCACAGCATATAACACATTATCAGCCGCAAAAAAAAAATACATTCACTCTCTGTTTGCTCCTCGCTCAGCTCAATCTTCACCGAAAATATCATCAAATTCTCCCCAATTTTCGGTCTGAAAGCAAAGAGATTCCCTCGTTTCAAACATCAGCAGATCCTCTCAAGGATCTCAGGCGTCAGCCCCAAGTTGAATAATCAAAACTACTGCGTCAGCGGACGTCTTTTGCTGACACGACGAAGGATAAAAATAAAAAAGGCACGAGAGAATATGGGATCATCTGCGGCACATTTTGCCGTCTCTACCGTCGGTAAAAGGTTTCTCTGGTATGATCTCAAGGATCACACACAAACATATCTTACGCACAGTTTGTTACAGACTCAGAAGTTGAGGACATCGATAAATAATATCGCAACTACGTGCTTCTTGCTACCTAAGAAATAGTCACATGATGTTTTATGCTGCCTATATTACGTGAATATTTAATTATTTGCTCAACATTCAAGAATAGAAAAAAATATCGTTACGCACTGACTGCTTGCAAGTTAAACAGAACTCTGACTAAATTCTACTCTATACAAAACTTCTTCGTTGGTTTACATTAACACAGATATAAGAAGCGAATTCAAAACCGTGACATACTTTTTGGATTTTAAGTAAGACTCACAGCTACGTTTCTATTCTTTGTAATTTTTGTCAATTTAAACTTGATTTTATTTGAAATGCAAAAAGTACATTCGGGTGCCCATTTCTGCAAGCTGAAGATTTAGCCTGCATTAAAAACGATATCTCAAGTGTGATTTCACTTTATGCTGAATAGTCAGGTATAGTTTCCTTTAGCTAGTGCAGGTATAATTTCATTTAGTTACTGCAGGTATAGTTCCCTTTAGTTAGTGCAGGTATAGTTTCCTTTAGCTAGTGGAGGTATAGTTTACTTTAATTAGGGTTTCAGCGTGGGTCAGGCGCTCGGTCACTGAGGGTGGGAGCTGAAACCCTTGGGTACTACCCCACTCTCCTCATCTCCAGTTAACTTTATCCAAGAGTACCTTCTGATGTCTCTCTTCCAACACGGATTTTGCAATCAAGCGCAATCTCACATGTAATCTACTATTTTACAAGGATACCTAAGTTGGTAAACAGATTATTGCATAGCTAATGTACTTTATTGATCTACATTGCCTAACGAATGTTGACAACAATTATTCACTGTACATGTGTGTTGCGCAGGAATGCTGAATGTGAGGTCCTGATTTATTTTATTGACACAATTAAGGTGAAACGTACCGCTATTATAATTATTATTATTATTAAAACTTCACGCTTGAGCTCCCACGGACAGGTAATGCAACCCAAATGAAGCATTTGCAACACCGGGAAGCCCAAAACGCTGCTAAATTAAATCCAGCAAAAAACCATTAACAGCTGACTTAAACGCCTGCAGGCCAATACGACCAAAAGCCGATTCCGGCAACATATTCCAAACCCTAGCCGACCAGGGCACGAAACACCGACAGAACTGATTAGTTCGACATCTGACAGCCTCCAAAGTGAAAGAGTGCGCTCCGCACGCAGCACGAGTCTCTCTCCCAAAAACCTTGAGGGCAGGGAGAGAAGAATTGTATTGTACATCTAATAAAACATGCACAGCTCTGCTACTCTCCTCCTGTGGGACAGGTTCACTAGATCATTGTCTTTTAATGTTGACAATGACTGCAAACAAAGATTTGATTAGGTTACTTAACGCCATTTAATGTCTCGGCGTCCCATAAGTTGCTATAAATTTCAGATGGGCGTATTCTCTATAGATAGCTTGTTTTAATCTGTATTTTCTTTATGATGAAAGAGAATAAATAAACATGTAAAGGTATATATAAGCTCGTTTACGAAGCTCAAGCAACCGTTGGTGGGTGAGACCCCAAGTAGCATGCCACGAGCTCTCTCATTGGTTGGGTGAGGAGGGGCTTGTGCATGACATTTTACAATTATATTTACAAGCGTGGGGTTCCTAGATCGTTTCTCTTTCAAGTAGTAGAGATGTTGTGAGTTACAAGATACGTAGTAAGTCTTACTCTGTTGTTACGTTTGTAAATCAGGGCTCAAGTCCCAAAAACACATCGTAAAGTTATTTCGGCAGCAAGTGTGCAGTTGCAGGCACTCGTGCATTGGCGCAACCCCTAAAGATATGCAATTTCCTCTTGAATTTAGCAACTTAGACGCATGCACCCGGTTAATCATACGTCACTCGAGGGTTGCGACAACGTTTGATCATATTTTTACTAAGATCAGGGAACGAAGCGACAAAATCTAAGCAAGCAAAGACATCGATGTTTCTTCACGGAGCATACTGAAAAACTTTGGTTTTTAAAATAACAACAAAGAAGCTGCATTCTCTGAGAGCGAAATCTTCCTGCAGCTGAGAGAATCTGACAAGCTCTGTAGTGCACCTGGATGTTTCACATAGCTAGAAATAATTCATTTTCACTTCCTCATTACCATATGAAGGTTTGGGTATTCAATGCATTCAAATGCATTGCTCAGTCAGCAGTGTGCACTAAGGGGCATGAAACCTCATGTGAAATAAATAAGTTTTCCGTTCAATCCATTTGATTTCTACAACCTTATTATTTTTATCATTGTGCACTAGTAATAATAATGCCTTGGGTCACTCTGGCTTAACTACATGAGATCTAATGGAAGCCGTAGCCACCACACCATTACCCATTATACAACCAGCGGATAGGTGAAACTAATGGACATTTTACTACCGGATCTGGTTGATCTTAATTAATTCATTTCATTTCAGTGCATAGACATGATGTGGAAAGTCTTTCACTGCATAAATGTTACGGTCTCTTAAAGATGCGAGACATTTGGCGCTCCAACCTGCCAATAAGCATAAGCTTCTCCAATTAAAATGTTACACTGAGCTTACCTTACCCAAATGCTGGGTCTTATGCTCGAATTACCCGGCACTGCTAATGAGATGCTGAAATTGATTCAGACAACAGATTCTGTAGTTAATTATTCGATTTGAATCCGTCGCATTCAACCGTCATTTGCATGGCGAGGAGGGACGGAGGTGGAGGGACTACGGCAGTGCTCTTATTACATGCGAAAGCTGGCAGGCATGCGGTGCGTTTTGACTGTACCTTTTCCAGAGTTTGTGCCCACAGCATGCGAAAATTTTTCATGTTTACCAGATTAGCGGTTGACTTGAATATGTACTTACCTGTTAATCAGTGGTAACTCATGAAGGAGAGGGGGGCGGCTGGAGAACTACGGTACATCACAGTTCACCCGATATTACTGAGAACTTTCAGTGCAGTAGCTGCATACATTTTGATACCAGTTTCTAAATAACACTTCTTACACTGGAAAAGAGAGGTGCTGCGGTGTATCCCCTTCCTCTCGAGCCGCTACTGCCGTTAACGTATCAATTTCACCTTGCCTACGTGACCAACGCTACTTAAAACGTTGCGTATTATGAAATGCAGCGAGCGAAATGCTTGACAGACTGAGGTAACTTTCAAGAAAATGACATCATTTACGTAACTTGACAATCCCGCGGTGCGTCGCTATCTACATCATTTGCACGCTTGTACCTACATCATACGAAGATAATTCACATTAACTGACTTGAAATTTGAGGCAAATCCATTTTCATAAAGTGAGAGAGATAAATTGCAAACAAACAGAACAATTTCCGCTTAAGAGAGGGATTTAATGAGACAGCATTAATCCCGGTGAATTCACAGTACCGTATATATTCTGAATGCTTTACCATCTGTTTTTTCACCTGGCATTGCAATTATATTGACAATCTTAAGAAGCAACGAAGGTCGTTGGCTGTCGAGGGTAACTCCTCTTCCAGACTGTCGGGAGGCAGAACAGGAGTCCCTCTAGAGAGACGGAGAGATCCCGACCGTCAGTCTTATGGAACAGAAGTCTACCGTTCAGTGCCGTGTCTGTTCCAATTGTAGCTACTGCTGCTTCTATTACTACCGAGAGCCGGTGTAGACAATATCTTATCCGGGAATTCTACGGAGTACAGATGAGTTAGAGCAAAGCTGTTAGCACCAGCGGGTTGATGCCAACAGCACCCGGTAGCGAAGTGCTGTCTAGGTAACAGTGTGAGGTTCTACTTGTGTGTTTGCGCCTCAATGTCTGTTCGGGCCTCAATTCAAGATTCTTGTTGTGCAGGTTGTGCTGTAGTGATGGACGACTCTAGTTTGTCTTATCCTTTGCAAGTATAGAATTTATATTTGTGCCACTGCAGAACTAGTCGTGTGGTAGAAATCGTAGCCCTAGATCATATAGCCTTTGTAATCTCTTACTGGAAATTTGTAGCGATACCGTCGGCATATACAAAATCACATCACTCTTAGCCAATAGATTCCATGTACGTGCCTGTCATAACCCTAAAAAAAATATCGTTAGCTATCAAACTTCCATTGTTGCATAATTAAAGACGTTTTAAGTAAATCCCAAAAATGGGCAAGTCTGTCAAGCTATTATATTTTGGAAAAAAACTCGAGTCCCTGAGGCTTACGCTAAAGGCACAATTTGTCTTAAATATATTGTAGCTCTAAGGAAATTGTATATCTTCGTACTACAACCCAGAGATTTAAACACAACGGGCTTGGTACCAAGGCACGGTATCGCGCCGCCCAGTTTCTCCTCTCCCCCCTGTCAGTCGCCCTCCCCGCACAGTAATTTGCTTGTTCCGAAACAGTTCCATTACCGCTTAAGAAGGATGCCAATTATTACCAAAATTATGATTTTTAAGCAAAGTAGCAGATGTTTGGAATGCAAATAATGTAAGATGGTGATATGTATTCGCAGTTGTAAGGAAAGAGTTATTCAAAATGACCCTAGATATTGGAATGTTCGTAAGTACAATAAACTTCTTTGTGTGCACCCACCATGCAGCCCAGGGTGACAAGGACGGTAGGCAGACAGTCTAGCTGGGTGCGGCAGCCGTGGAGTTAGTACGGCTGGCTGTAAACAATTTTTGGCGGCCCCCGGGCGCTGTTCTTGGCATTCCGGGTGGTGAAGCTTTGTAACAAATTACCTTACGAAAATTCAGAAATACACCGAATTCAAGGTGACTGAGTTTCCTTGAAGACCCCTATAATCCTTCGATTTCCCGGTCCGTAGGAAGTCATGGGCCCAAGAAATAACAAGGCCCATGACATGCCGAATTAAGCATCGGTGAAGTTTAAAATGGGAAATCAACTAAAAAACATTGTTTCTGTAGGAGAGTGTAAATTCTTCAAGCATGCCCGTTAGAGTAAATCTAAATCCGATATTTCTGTACTGTGCCAAAATTTTGATTATATACTAAAAAATTATTTAAAAAAAAATATTTGAAGTAAATTAGCAGTTGATTTAGATGAAGTAACTTCTAAACAAACGAAATCGTCAAGTAGCCGGCACGTTCCAGTGTGTTTCTATCTATGCAATTTCCACACTTCATGTCGCATGAATACAAAAATAACTCAAGCTAACGAACTTACCAATGGAAGTAAATCTTTATCGATCATACGTAAGGTAATATCTAAGCAAACGAAGTGGTTTTCTTCTTCTAAAGATCTGCCTGAAAAGCTACTTTGTAAATAGTGAGTGAGTGCAGAGACTCGCAGCCCACTGATGCACCTGGGCGTGTACATACAGATGTGCTAAACCTGTAGTACAGCGCGACCTCTCACCGCGAGTGCAAGCAAACAACTGGCCTAGAAAAAGCACACTGAGCATTTACTGATGTGGTCCTTTTTTAATTTTCAGTCTGATGCTTGTGCATCGAAGCGCTGCATTCTAAGAATTTTAAATTTTCAATTTAGATACACCGTTCATCTAGCTAAGCCTAATTAGTAGCATGCCACTGTGGCCCTGAAAGTATTGTTGGCCGACAAGGAAGCTCTTTTTACAGTATGTGTTCTAGAGCGGCAAAAAATTTGTAAGGGAGGAAGCGTTTTCGGTGGCTCATTTAAAGCCGATTTCTTCTCCGTGTTGTTGATGTCTCCAGAGTTTTTAGAGCGATAAACAAAGAGTTGCTCTTTAAAATTAAAGAAATAATCATTACTATCCAAACTTATGGGAAAATTTAAAGAGGGACCACAGTCAAGGTAACTTTGACCGCACTCTTATACACTGGTTTGTGCTGCAGAAAAATCCCTGCTTGGACCGAAAAGAGTGAACGGCTACAGTCGACCGCAAATAATCAAAACTATGGTATCAAAGGTGGAACATTCGTACGACAACTGCTACCCTCGCAGTAGACAATGAAAGACAGAAATGCTAATGCAGCACTTCCGAGCATCTAGACTTTACCGCTCTGGCTGGGAATAGAACGTCTGACCTCCAGACAACGATTGAGGCAACTTTCGCTGCGAGTGTGACATACGCTGAACTGCTCAAGTCCTACACAGCATCGCTTCAAACCTTTAATGTAGAGGACATACTAGGCATTTACTTATGCCGGGGCCACACTAGGCTTCACAAAGACAACTTGATGCAAGGAGACGAGACTCGGACGTCATTTCTGCCACGGTATCTATGCTACCGATTTTAAGTATACGTCGAAACGGCCCGCCAGCTGCGCATCTGAGCAACCAGTTGGGAGTAGATATGCATATGTGGCCCCGGCATTATGAGTCTCTAATGTATCAAACATCGTTCTAATCCCCAAAGGTGGGCCCTTAACCCGCGACCGTTTGCATTCCGATTACAGGAATAAATATATCGAAGGAGTCCAGCCTTTTCAAGCCCTTGCGATTGGGCCGCAATGGTTAGCAAGGGCCGCAGGTGCCCACCCCCAATACAGTAGGCTGTGCTGTGGGGCGAGTTAGCCCTATGATGACCAGTGCGGTTCGCATTGGGTGATTAAGTCAATGCTCGTCCTAGGAAAATCGACAGTTTATTTGGTGCCTGCAAAGTTAGATACTGGCACATTTTTGAGATCGCAACAGATACAGGAAAAGCTGAAAAAAAAGAGCTATCTAGATCCAAAGCGCAGATTTATGCATTCACAATTTGCCAGACGCTGCAAAAGCAAAGTCATTAGTTAGCGTCAGAGATACCCGCATCGTCCTTTCCGTCGTCTTGTTAGGGAGAAAAAAAAATTCCCCGAGAGACGCCCACTCTCAGTCGAAGAGATGGATTCCATCAAGCGATCTCCAAGTCGAAGGAATGAATTGGACGTACCAGACGAGAAGACTTGTTGGCTGGCTACATTTCTGTCATCCATTCCATCTCGGCCAAATCCTTTGAAAGGATTCATGCAAGGAAAGATAAAAGCGGTTTGGGATGCGGTAAAGTTACAGTGAAAATAAACAAAGGTTTTGTGATTGAAGTTTGATGAGTAGAAACTCCACTAAGCTAAGGAAGAAAATACAACAGGAACGACAATTTCTACTGAGAGGAGTTAAGAGCTTTTATAAGTGGTTTTGCAAAGAGAAACAGTGACTCGATTTCCTCCTTCAGTATGTTTTATGGTTTCACTGTAGAAAACCGACGATTGTGAAGCACTTCTAACGCTGGCGGAAGCTACCGGCAGTTTCATGTTTCGGCAATATACAGCAGAAGTGGCATGCGTCGATGTGCACTGTGAGCGACCGTAATATATCTACGTAGCCAACTTACGCACAACCACAATACTTCGGGAAATCTGAGCCGTAACAGAATAGATAAATCAATAATAATTAGCTTTTATTAAGATCGAGATAGGTACTAATGAGCAACTCAACCTAAAATACGTTAGGGAATGCTAGAAGTAATTCTACTGAATTAAACATCCGCTATGGGTATTATAGCAGGTATATTCCTGTTACATGAAAACATAGACAGATGATAATACTTCGTGCAAAGTAGTTCGTTAGCATAAATATCCATTTTCCACTTGTCACGTTATACGACTAGTAAATTGTATGAAGACTTAGTGCATAGATGGTTAACAACACTAGTCCAGATGTCATTATTATGTGACGGGCAGGTTCTTGCATTGATCTTGCCACACACATGCACTATATGAAAAGGTGGCTCAAAATTGTTCGTAAACCATTTATTCAACTGGAAAATTGGTCGAATAGAAAGTTATTTGAATGACAGATATTCAAAATGATAGTTTTTTCTAGATTCTTCATTTTACTTACTTTATTTTTCGCACGACCTGTTGCGTTAGGGGAGCTTAAGTTATGTTAGTTTAGGTTAGTTTAACTTGATACACTAGGTTAGTTTCGGGCATGGCAAGCTTACTTTGATTAGACGACCTCCGTGCATGGGTCTCACGTATCTGTTACTGCCAGTTCTCGTACTGAACAAGTTTCGGTTCTTGTGACGCAATGTTCTCTTTGTCACACCATTTACAGTCAGTGCTCGATCATCGTTCTGAAGCACACCTTGTACAGTTAAACTTTAGTGCGGCGTTTCACAGGGCCAGTCACAAGAGACTACTTTACAAGTTGGAATCGTTTAGTGTTTGGGTAAGGTTCTGTCTATCATTCGTAACTTGATTCCTGAGCAAACGCAGAGTGTGTCTTTTGACTAAAGTTCTTAGTGTCTCAGTCGTGGTAGTGTCCGACGCTCCTCAAGGTAGTGTACTTAGCCCGCTGCTATTTGCACTGTACCTAGTGACATACTCTCTTCTCTAGAGAACACAAAGATCAATTATGGTGACGATTCCACTTTTATAGCAGTGATACCATCCCCCAGGATGCATAATGTTGTTGGCCACTCTTTAAATAGGGACCTGTTGCTAAGCCTGGAGTAAGAAGCTGAATGCCAACAATTATTCTTCAGTAAGTGAGGGAAATAATACTCTCAAATTTTGAATTAAAAATGCTGAATAATTGAATGAGTTATATTGCAATGCACAGCTGTGTATGTGTTCTAATTTTATCATATTAAACTATTTTTTTGAACTCTTTTCACTGTTTCTTGAATTTTGCACGCCATTGCACATTGGTTGTATTTGTCTGCCCCTGCTCTCAAAGTCTTTGAGAGAAATTCACATGCCGCAGTCGATATACACTCCTTCACTTTGGAGACTGTCGGGTGCCGTACTCGTCTGCTCAGTCGGACTTCCTGCCCTGGTCCGTTTTGGTATGAAATTCAATTCCTGCATCAGCTTTTTTGTCTTGTTGGCCTGCAGGTGTTTAAGTCAGCTGTTAATGCTTTACTGTTGAATTTTCCTTGACAACGTTTCAGGCATCCCGGTGTTGCCTAATACTTCATTTGAGTCACACCTTGTGCGTGGTGTTTGATAATAATAACAAAACTAGCGGAACCCGTGAAAATTCCTCCGTTAACTGATGTTTTCACTGACTTTGGTTTGACATAAGATAGTGTTACTGTAATTTAACCTACCAAGTCTAATCTAAAGTTCGCCTGCTGAACCCCATTTGCCTTATGAGACCTCGTTTCGTGGACTGTAGCCTCTCTCACCTGTGAATCTTACCTACAACGGCATTGATCGCCTATATTTATGCAAGCCTTTTCTATGCTCTATTTTCCACTCTTTACAGATAATTTAGCCGATCATCATCTTACGCGTCTTATTTTTTTTTTTTTGTCAGCGTGTCCGATTTTTTGGGCGACTACGGGACTCATGGCTATTACTCAGTAGCCCATGATTTTCCTGCTCTCTCTGACGCTATAGATATACAGCAAACAGACTCAGCCAGTTTCTTAAGCAGCCTAACCTTCTGTCTCAAGATGTCATTGTATTTCCTTAATTACAGTAGACATCGCACATTCGCTTGCAAGAACGCTTTAGAGCCAAGGAGCTCAATACAAGCTCATTGTTTAGAGTATTTCCAACACTACCCACTGCATTCTCTAGCAGCGTATCCTAAATACGTATCTGGCTGGCCTTATTAAGGTCGTTGAGCGTCGCAGCAAAGCGAACAAAACATGTTGTGAAAGAAATGAAATGACGTAAATAAGATAAGAGTGAAACGATCTTCATATCTTCGCTTTGAAGGTGACTGAAAATTTTTTCAAGAAGCGTTAAAGACGACAGCTATGGTTCAACTGCGTTCCAGCGAAAATCAGAACTTCTTTCAAATTGAAGTTCCCCCTACCTAATACTGAAAAGCGTCTCCGACATTCTTAAAATATTTTGAGTTTCGAAACATTTCGAATAAGTACCCAATCGAATAAGTGTCAGATTAATTTTCATTCGAACAACTTTTCATTCAAATATAAGTTTTTCGAACTACTGTTTTGGAGCATCTTCATTCGAATCAGTTGTGTAGTATCACGGAGATAAGAGAACCTAATCACGGTATCTTTAGCGTGTTCGTGACTTGGGCCATGACCGTCGAGCAAAAAAACCAAAAGTCGCGGTTGCCTTTTCGGAAGAGCCCAATTGATTTCGATCAAACTATCTCAATCGACGACGCCGTCAGCCATGATTAAAGCGTTAACCCTACACCTACGTCCCAAACCAATGTGTCTCGCAGGAACAGCAGCAGTTGAACCGTAATTTGACGGTGTAGGCTGAATTGAAACTCAACGCTGGCCAAAATGGACCATTGCAAAAACAGTGACCTGCTTGATGCTGCACACTGCAAAGGTCTCAGCAGACGAAACGCAGCGAAGTAACTAATGCCCATATTATATACAATGAGACACATGTTGATGCCCGTGGTTGCGACACGCCTCTCCCTAGAATCCACCCACTTTCATATCGGCGGCCACCCTGTAGAACGTGTCTTTTGCATCACAGTACGCTCCGCTCATGTTGATGCAAAAGACAAGTGTCGCCGCAAAAGTGGGTGAAATCTATGGGTACGAAGTGTCGCAAGCACGGGCATCAGCAGCTGTCGCACTTTATGTAATATGAGCATTAGCTACTCTAAAGTTCATTCATGGTGAATACTGCAGTCGGATTCTATAACCTACTGGGAGCGTGATCGAGTGGGGCCAAAATTAAGCCTCCGAGGCTTGGCTTGTTCGAAACTTTAGACAGAAGCTTTGAATTTGTCATTTTAAAACGTGTCGCGAGTGTCAGAAGCAACTCGATTACCTTGAACCTGCTAAAAACTTCATTTTACGGAACAAGATTTAGTTTATGGAAGTCGCGAGGGGTGGGTAGCTGACTGAGGGATAGTAACTGAAACTCAATTCAGCGAATCGAAGCGAGCGCACCTGTCTAAAATTTCAAACAAATCCAGCATCGGAGGCTTAATTTTGGCGCCCAATCGAATATCCCTTTCTCCTGCGGACTATTTTGCACTGTACTAATATAGACGCACCTTTTGTGCAACCCTCGGTCACACTACAGCTGCATATGCATTTGTTCGTCAGAGTACCAAGAAGACGTGAAATTTTAAGTCACCACCCGCCGTGAGGGCCGACAAGGCGGTCGTATCGGAAGCAGAATAGGTATATTGTGGAGCTGGGTTAACATTCTAACGACCCTCGAGTAACCCGAAACCACTATTGCATAGAGAAGGAAATGGCAGTTGGCTGACAATAAAATACACAAAGTTGTGACCCAATCTGGTGAATTGAAAACCACAATAGAAATATTTGCAAGCAGATATCTTTATATTGAGCGTTCAGTATTACGTGTTGATCATGACACTACCGGTCGCATGATGACAATCAAAACTTTAAAGAAAGTAAACCAAGAAAAATATCAAGTTAATATGATTAGTTTGATAATAATGCAAAATTTTTAGACATAGACCATGAAATTTCTCGCGCTAGTGAGTCACAGGCCTCAACTTTCATCACAAATCTCGAAAACTGCCCTTACCACGGCTGTGCCAACGCCCCTGCTATAGCTCCAGTTTACACGCAGACGCAATACTATATTCAGAGCATCTGTGCTTCACTCCTTCAACCGAGCTTCGGTTTGTGTAGGCCGGAGCTGCAGTTTACGGGCCCTGACTACAGCCGCAGATTCTAAGAGTAAACACTGCGGCATTGCGGCCTCACAACATGGCCATCACACTTGTGTTTATCAACACTAAGCCATTAGAGGCAAACCATCTGTCCGTCGACACTCCATATCTCTCGCTTAAGTGAGCCTACCGGCGGCTCGAGGGACTTCATTGCAGTGCCGTCGCTCAATCCACTTTGGGCGCTCTCGGCTGCATTAGTGGTTCCAGACAGCGAATTGGTCGGGCCGATCCGTCTTATTTGATTCTATCACTGACGGAGTTCAATGCACCGTCAAGGACATTAGCTACCTGGACGCATATGTTGTACAACAACCGCGCATTTGCGACAGCGTCAAGCTGAGCTGGTAAGCTAAACTGAACCGGGTATAGTTTGGGACACGAAGATCTGCAGGCAAATCTTTCAGTTTACCCTCAACGAACATTCACTTCGCCCTTGTGCCTAATTACTGAGAACACTGAAAATAAGTTTAGGTAAATGTCGGTGACACCAGAAACGGTAGCGATTAACCCCCTGTGGGGTTCATTACCAGATGATAATTATGTGGTGTAGAAGGTTGACAAAATACGCTGATATGGTTTCGGTGTAACGCAGTAGATACAGGTCTGCTTAAACCGTTTCATTTTGCCATAATCGTTATTCTCTGTTCAGCCCTATTTGTTATATTTTTTAAGGCTGGTTAGGAAGCCAACGAGTGAGCACAAAAGATAGCTATGCCAAGTGGGCACAACACATAGCTGTGCCAAGTGGGCACAAAAGATAGCTGTGCCACGTGGGCACAAAAGATAGCTGTGCCAAGTGGGCACAGAAGATAGCTATGCCAAGTGGGCACAAAACATAGCTGTGCCAAGTGGGCACAAAAGATAGCTATGCCAAGTGGGCACAAAAGATAGCTGTGCCAAGTGGGCACAAAAGATAGCTGTACCAAGTGGGAAGTGGGCACAAAAAATAGCTGTACCAAGTGGGCACAAAAGATAGCTGTGCCAAGTGGGAAGTGGGCACAAAAGATAGCTGTGCCAAGTGGGAAGTGGGCACACAAAAGATAGCTGTAGCAAGTGGGCACAAAAGATAGCTGAAAAAGTCAACCCACTCGGAGGTCGATTCATCGATTCATAACCATGACAACAATCATTCTCAGTCACGATGATACTTCAGACAATATCATAACCTAATGATGAGGAAGTAGTTTGTTTTGATAATGGATACCTTTCTTGCATCACCATGACTTTTTTTTTTTGAAGTTGTAAAATGGGAACCATTTTAGTGAAATATGCTGAATTAGCATTAAGACCTATATTATGCAAGGGCTAGGCCGTCAAATATAGTGTAACCTATATCTAACCATATTCATCTACATTAAGTGAAACGAAAGTATTTCAGACATCAAAAGATGAAATGCAAGTATTTTCAGTGCTTTACCGTTGCTTACGAAGACTAAATAATATTATTCTTAAAATATTACTGCTTTTCTCATTAATTAATTTTCTCTCATATATTCTTTAGAGCTAATTATGACGCTCATGACACCATGCATATTTGGAAAGCTCGAGCATGCTTTTAACTCAAATTTGGCAAAACGAATTGCTGTTGGCGGGAAGAAAAAATTGCAGTCATATCGATTACTTTGACCTGAATTGAATAAAAAAAATTATCTTCAGAGCCTGCTAAAGAATCCTAAGGAATGAATTGTTTACTGGTATATAAACACGGTTTTCTTTTAACGAAGCTATCAAACACTTTCCGCACGTGTCAATTGTATCATAAGTGTATTTTCATTTACTGACAAGTAGGGTACGCCGCTCGTCACGGAATGACGAAAAGAATTTCAGGCTTTGCCTCTTCATGAAATTAAATTCAGGTGCGTGAGAAGCCACTGGACTAGTTTCAGATGTATATCAGAATTAGTTTAAATGACCTTTTACCTCGTATTCATTGCTTAGGCAATAACGATGCACCCCCACAGTCCCAAACTCTATATAACTGTTACAAAGTATATGGAAGTCAGCCTACTTGAAACCATCGCGTGGCAGGGTCAGTGCCCGATATAAGTAAACAGGTAAATTTGTTAATGTCCACTATTAATGACCCTGTGAGCTCTTTCATTAAATTTGGTACAAACAAACGCCGTTCTAATAATTGACGTTCGCACTTACTTCGCTCTCCCAAAGTTATAAAGTCGTGCGCGAAAGGGTCATGAGCAATCTAATGCATGGCGTGCGCAGGCAAGCGACAGCTCCTTAGATTACGACGGGACAACATTGCCAGAACATCAAGCTTTCGAGACATGGGGCTTGCGACAGAAGGTGCTCGCAGCTGCAATGTTTGTGGCTAAAATTATTACAAGTTGTATGGAGCAAAAACGGAAATTCGTAAGTCAATCAAACTTAATGCCTGTTTTTAGCCAATTTTTCATTCCCTGTAGTCAGTACTCAGCGGGTGAATATTTTGTACGATCTTGTAACTTGTAAACAAAACTTTGACATGTATTTATGTTTTCTACTGACTACCATCATTGCAACCTGGAGACAAACTCATTTCATACTTTTGACATAGCAGTTACAATCGCAACTGGACTGCAAATTGCTTTGAATTGCTCGAACTGGATGAAAAAATTAGCCAAGGCCCGTCCTGCTAGAGCATTTGTTGGCGAAATGCTATTCCCGGAAACGTTTGCTTCTCGTCTGCATTAGCCTTACAGCAATCCACAAGGAATTTTTAGAAATAGATGGATATAAGAAAATTTTAGGACTACCATTGTCAAAAACCAAGCTCAACCTCTCCCTCTCTTCAAGCTCAATTCCTGCTGAATTTTTCAAGGATGGCACACTAAGCGGATATATGTACTTTCTGATGAAAAGCTGTTCACAGTAGAAGGGATGCAAAATTCAATTGTCAGAAAGACATAGCACTAAAAAACAACCTGAATATGTCTCAGATGGTATAAGAAATATTTATCATCATCAAAGGCACGCCCCTGCCGTTGTTGGGACGGCCGTCTCCAATACGTTCAAATCTCTCCCTCGCATTCATCAACGCATGTACGAAATCCAATTCAAATTCTGACAATAATGAACTCTTGGTCAATTCCCTTCGTGAACTGTAGACAGTTTGCAAGAAGGATGGATTCTACTTTCGAAAAAAGACATGCTCTTGCACACGTTCCAAAGAAAGTCGGGAGCGAAATCAAGTCAATTTTTTTCAAGTTCCGGATTGAAGAAATTAGGCTTTTTCCCACTGATTTTTAATCCCTTGGACACTCTGACTTCACCATTTGGTCATATTGGCGTCCGATGTCTGTGAAAATATGAACCACCCCATGCCACAGCCTGCAAGAAGGCACTGGACTACATTCTGCAGGAAAAGCAGCGTGCATCAGTAGAAAGTCTTAGAAGGATACTTCAGACAGTGATCCAGGAAAAAGAAGGGTTTAATGAAAAATAGAATCTGGCAATAGTGTGTGAGGCTATTAATTTGATGCACCGCTGAATAATATTTTACTATTCTATCCAGCTATCACAATATTAACAATGTATTTATTCCTGATCCGTACACCGCACCATGCTAATCCGTTTCATTTCATTTGCTATTTGCCTAATACCATTCTTGTACTACAGAGAACCGAAGCCCACTACTTGGCACCCCGTCAAAAATACAATGAAATACTTCAGTTAGTGACTAAACACCGTCTGGATTCATGAAAAACCTAATACAGCGCTTTTTGCTCAGCTTTTCTACCCTTGCGGTTGAATGGAAAACGGTGCCAGGTTCAAATGAAATGATAGCCATTTACTTGGTGACTAAACACAGTTTGGTCTGACGTAAAACTAAATAGACCATTTACCGTATCCGCAAGTTGTATCGGTCGAAGCGATTGGCGGTTTCATTGGTTGCAGCCCAAGAGTAATTCCGAGGCTTGCAACTGAGAGCTGTGCGCTGCGCTCGCCGAGTTTGGGAGATCAATTGGAATGAAGAAGTTATGATTGAGTTTCGAACTCAAGCCATCAAAACAAAAGTGAATTTGCTGACGAGTTTCAGCAGCTTTTTTCGCAGTTGTTGGAAGATAGCCCGGAAAAGTGGGTGGAAGTTTGTGCGTTCTACAAGGCAGGAAGACAGTTAAAAGCCGTGAAATTTTTCTTTTCCGAAAATCTTTTCCGTGGATGCTATTGGTGATGAACGATAAAAACAAGTGGAGCGTTGCTTGAACTGTGTTTCTTCTTCAATTAAACGCTAAAATTTATAATAAAAAATATAGAGATCCGATATTTTTAACTTTCATTAGAACACCAAAGCTTAGTAACTAAAAATAAAAAAAGCTGAATGTCGAAAGTAGACACAATTCCGAATTCTTAGAAACAACTTTAACCGTATTTGCTGATTTTAAAAAAACTAAAACTGGGTTACTTGAGCGTGGCAATAACCCATCAACCATATCTTATTCATGCTGTGCTGCTCCACGAAAAGTGTTCCTTCCCCTTCGTATTCCTATAGAAAAATGAGCCCTTGCTGCTACCCAGCTCTGCCTGAGTCAGAAAGCATTTAAGGGCTTGCTTCAAACTATCAAGGTTTCTTGAAAGAAATTAGCAGTATTTGTAATGTCTATTACTGAAGCCTAGCATAAAAGCATTTGAAACACTGATAAATGCAGACCTATTTCCCATAAAGCTTGCTTTCCATTACAGGATTTATTTTTTAAGGAGTCTGCTTCGACAGCAGCAAAAGGTGCTAACGTTCCAGTAGTACAGACAGGGAAAACATGTCAGCAACGCCGAGCTTTTTGAAGACAATACACAACTTTTCTTTATTCTTTGAGCTCTTTCTCATCAGAAACCGCCGATAAAATTTGCCTCGACTGCTGATACTCTCAGAAGCGTAGATGATAAAAAAAAAACATACTCTGATGCAACCAAGATACACGTGTTTTAAGTTAGTCACGTGCAGATGGAGTGACTCAGCTCCCACAAAAATACTTACTAAATAGTTGAGCTTACCACCAATCTTATGAGGTATGTTGGATACGGGGGTCGCACTTGAGCGCTCCAGCTGCGAGCTCGCCCGCATGACCGTGTCTGGACATGTTCATTGTTCAACGGTATTTCGGGCGATGTCATTTAACTACGCCTCATAATATGTATATATCCAATTTTTTAGACAGAATGCTGAATTCTCTTTTAAGAATCTTCTGAACAGTAACAAGCACAGGAGACAGCGGGGGTTTTCCTGGAAAGCTATCTTACTACCGTCATTTATAATGACGGTTCGGGGCTCTGGTCGTCCTCTCAAGCTCCATTGAAAACTGATAGATAGAAAATAGTCCAGGTTGCAGAAGATTGCAAGCGTATCTTAATCAGGGAGAGTTGAAATTCCAAAATGAAGATATAACCGGCTTAGTCTCATTCGTATGAGTACATATATATTACCTTCTAAATACATCGATTTTATGGCTAATTATTAGGCGAACTCAAGTCTAAATGTACTTCTTGCATTGCCGAAGTTGAAATCGCAGCACTGAAGATATCTGAAGCTTCCGTTGGCACTCTCATGCATCTTGATTCGTAGTTTCTTCCCACAGATGATCTCGTTGCTTCAGCTATTCTCCCAAAGTTAATTCAATGGTCGATGAAACAGCTTTCGCTAAGAAAAAAAAAAAAATGGACCTGCATAGGCTAGCCTACCGTATCCACAAGACCGAATCTGAACTATTACTTTGAGTGTTGCTGATCGGGCTGCAATAAGCCATGATTTTTTCCATTTCACTAAGAAAGAAAAAAAGTTTCGATACTGAGCGGCTGTGAAGTTGTAAACGCTCTTCTCAGGGTGCTTAGGTGAGCAGTTGTAATAACGAGAGTATAATCAATGAAGAAGGTCATCACAAATTCTTCGCTGTCATTTTATGACAGCACGTGCCCTCTAGTCTATATTATAATTCGGCTCGTCCCTCCGTTAGTTAGTTACATAGTACCACCGTGACGCTTTCAACAGTATTAGATGGGGTAATTTAGAGTATCCTTAATACGGCCTGGTAAGGGATGAACAGGAGAAAGAGTCAAGTTCCAAGCTACTGCTTGCAGGTCATGGGTAGAACATTCACTGCCAAACTTGGGGCATATTTGACACTTAGTATACATGTATAAATGATACGGGTCAGAGGGCATCATAAGTGAGGAACAATTCTTTTGTTCTCTAGAATTTCCGTACGTTCCTTCAGTATTAGATAGAAGGAAATTAAGTTTATACGGGTCTGGAATATCACTGAAGAACAATGCTTTTACGTGTGGAATGTCCACAGGTTCCAGCTAGTTGCTGTTATTTATGAGACCTTTACTTATACCCTGCAACCCAATAGTAAGCCGTCTTCTGAAATAAGAAAATCTAATGAACAAAACACTGAAAGTGTATTCCAGCACAAAAGTATGTCTCACAGATGAGACTCTGGCACTTAATAGGACAAGAAGAAAAAATGAGATAAGTTGTTTCTAGAGATCAGTGACATGGGTAAATTTACTCCTCAGAAAGTCTTCTAAAAACCAAAAGTTTCACTTAACATCAGATATTGTAGTAAATTAATCAGACAGTTGAATAGCTTAATAATAATAATTCAAGGAAGAATAAGCAATTTTTCACAAAGCAGTTGCCACACTTTACTAGAATTACACTACGTTGCCAGAAAATGTTAATTGACTAGAGTACACGGGTAATGAAAAATGGCAACGTAGAGTAGATGAACATCGGTCTTCGTTTTAGGTACTTTCGTAACTAATTTGCCCCGGTAAAATACGCCAACTCGAATTGGCATAAAAGAAAAGTTCTCTCTTTTTCAATTTACCTAATACCGCACAATCGTTCTCCGCCCTAGGTGACACGCAAAAAAATGAGCTTATATTAGCAAGAAGCAAAGTATTACTGAATTTATTTAAATTGTGAGTTGCGTATCCTCCTACCGTATGAAACACCTTCAGTACATCGAAAGGTTTATGATGAAGTAAAACTACTCCTTCAAAGGAAGGGAGGAAGCTGGAAAAAATAATTGTGTCTAATTGTGTCGCTCCACCTGTGCTTTGTTGAACATTTAAATAATTTACGTCGTGAACTTAGAGCAAATATAGTTTCGATGTATAGGGAAAGTTATAAAATCAGACTCCATGGCAGCGCTAAGAGAAGCTGTCAATATCTTTATTATGCTTCAATTTCAGCGCTAGCAGAGCAAGTGGTGCATTCAGTTAGAAGGATAAATGTTCCACTTTAGCCATCTGCTGCAACCTGGTGTAATTTTTTTCTATCTATCGTCATGGAAACGCAACATAATTACAAAATCTGCTGCATGGCTATACTGCTCGCCTATCTATTTCGTTAAGAGCTTGACACGAATTATACAGAGTAAAAAATATATGGACATAATAATAACAGTAATATACCAAAGCACTGTGAGAGCGCATTCCTCCGCCAAGCAATGCAATGTGAATGAAAAATTTACATTACTGTAAGCTTGAAACTAGGATTTATACCTTTATCAATATTGAAATTAGATGATCTATGCCTCTTGACAGTTATAACAGGTACTACAATTTTCTTGAAAATCCGTTCATAACTTTTTGAGTTACGTCCTGATAAACATTATGACAATCATTAGCTAAATATGCAAACGGTAGAAAAGATCACGTCTAAAATTTGGTCATTTGTGCATTTCAACATTTCCAGCAATTTCTACAAATTTCATGAAGATCCGTTTCTAACTTTTTGGCATGTGTTCCCGACAAATATTTTGATAAGCATTAGTCAAACAAGCATATAGACAAGTCGATCATCACTAAAATTGTGTTATTTGTGCATTTAAACATTTTTAACAAGTTTTACGAATTACATGAAGATTCGTTCATTACTTTTCGAGTTCTTTCGAGGACAAACATGAGACCAAACATAAAGAGAAGCAAACGGACAAACGCATCATCACGAAAATTTGGTCATCTGCTCTTTGCAACATTCCTAATAACTTGTGCAAATTTCATGAAAATCCAATCTGAGGTAATAAATTATAAGCAATTGGCGGAAAAGTCTTTCTGGTATACTGCAGTACACGGGGCCGCTGTTGGCAGCCTCATTTCTTTACACCAGCATAGTGATGTGGCAGTCGTCCATTGGCTAAAATTGACGCCAGTCACGGTGGTCGCTGATTGGCTGAGATGGTGTCACGGCGGTCGCTGATTGGCTTTGATTGGGAGAAAGGGTGTTCCCTTAGAGCTGACATAACTGTCTGTAGTAAATGAACTGTGTTCGACACTCAGTTGGTATCCACAATACGGTGAGCCCTAAGCATTTCCAGCAAATTATTTGACTGAGCTATATTTTCATAGGGCAGCTTAACGTTTGACCTATTCCAAGCTAATATTCACGCGTTATCTTGCAGGGGGAATATTTTGCTATCGCAAAGCTCATGGTTGTACAGCTTGCGTTCCACTAATGCAAGATCAGACCTGCAGGTATAATGCAGTAAACCTATAATGGGAACCGGAACAATAAAATGCTCAATAACAAAATTTTTTCCGTTATTTTTTACGGCTGGGCCTTCTAGTAGATAATAATATTAGCTTCACTGTATCGATTTGATAAGCGCTGTAGCTGGCTGTCAAAAATGACGGCAAAGAAGTTTTAATAATTATACTTCTTCGTTGAGCACAATCTCGGCCAACTAATTTTCTTACGAAGGATGCACGACAGCTGTCAACTTGATAGAAAAGAGAAGATTAGCATTGCTGACTTAATTCTGCTGAGCATTGCACCCCTTCCCTTCCTTCGGTGATATAGAGAGAATCTGAGCCTACATTCTAAGAGGCCGTCAGGCATCTTTCACAACATTAATTTCAGCTTCAAATCATTGGTATGCTATGATATATTACCCATTTTTCTCAAGAGAAAAGCTGTTTCATGAGTGGAGGAAACTAATGAAGGAAAATTGCCGAATCAAAATCCTAGGGTTGTTTGCTTGTCATCGTAGTTTTACTGTACTATAAAAATTATGTTCTCATCCTCAGTAGATCATGTACTTGAATTAATCGTGATCTCAGAAGATGAGGCTTAAGTGGGAGAATGAGGCGAATGAGAGTGCTTAGAGCAACCGTAGATACCAATACGGTTCGGATTCTAATGTTAGCAAAGCAAGGAGTGCACTAAATATAAGGTTATCATGATTTTTCCATGATATGCAGCACGGACTACTTTTTATCCATAGGGTTGCAACAGAGACAGAGAGTGACAAGCAGGCCACATTATCCATTGATTCCATCCTAGCCCATGTTTTTGAGCTTTACAGAAAACGGACACATAAATGAACGACAAACTACACATTGCTTGCTTATTATAGTACCCGCCGGTGTTGGCGGAAGGTATCAGAGCATATCATTTTCTTTGCAGATCACTCCTGGCAAAGAAGAAGTTCCTCTGTGTTGCAAGACATGTTAGCGAAGGCCAACAGCGTGAGGGATGGTATACTGACGCTGGACTTCCTACAGAAATTACGCGTGGCCACCGCCTCAACCAGAGAAATTTACTAAAACTAGTGGACCCGTGCGTAAAGAATTCACGCAATAACCTATACGTTTGCCTAATGCCTCTAGACCGGTGCGAAATCTCCTCTGAGTAGAACACTTCAACAAACTTAAACAAAATAGCAGCTTATATACAATGTGTTCGCTCCGTAGCAAAGATACCGTTGATACAGTTTTTCACCTCAAATATTCGTTTCATTTGAGGTGCTCAAATTTTGACCTATGAAGAGAAAACTGCTTGGTCAGAGGAAAACAGTAAGCTAGAAGAAATAATTGTCTACTGCCCGTGAAAACTTATGTTTCGTCGGTTTAGTTGACAATTGCATCAAAGTGGGAAGAATAGCTCATGCAACGAAATCATCTGTGGGGAGAAACTACGATTCAAGAAGCACGAGTGGCAACGGAAGCTTCAGATGTATTAAATGCTACGATTTGAACTTAGGCAATGCAAGAAGTGCATTCAGACATAAGGTCGCCCTATACTTTGCCGTAGATTCGATGTATGGAGAAGCTAATACTCGTACAAATTAGACTAAGCCTGCGATGTCTTCATTGTTTTAATTTCAACTGTCCCTGCTTAAGATTCGTTTGCCATCTTCTGCAACCCGACCTATTTTCTGCCTATCACTTTCAATGGAGCTTGAGTAGACAACCAGAGTCTCCAACCTGGGCTAAATTCCGCCTATCTCTTTCGTTAAGAGCGTGACACCGAACATATAAATATATATATTTATAAACACACGACGGTCATTCTTAGTATTAGATTAGATTAGATAAAGCAAGTAGTAAAATTTTTGCATTCAGCAAATCTACAATGAAATCGACCAAAGTATGAGCTGTCATGATTCATTTTCTAGGGCGTGTGACGTGTCACCAAACCCTTGATAAGTAGCAGAATGTTTCGAAGTTATTACCATTCAAATGGTCGTCGACCTCAGCGTAGTAACCGATATAATTATTATTCATTTATGAACCATATCCAATTTTCTCATGATTTATTTAACAATATGTCTGGGAAAACACAATCATACACTATAAATTTCGATGATTGACACAGGGACAGAGTATTGGCTGACATCTTAATGATATCAAAACATTTCCTTTTCATCGTATCACGTTCGGTAAGGCATTTCTCTGTTGTACGTTGTGAAAAAAAAAACTATTAACAAATATCATATCTCTTGGTCCACATTCACAGTGCATAACGTAAGGAAATGCCTTGCCAAGCCTGATCTGTTGAAAAGGAAATATTTTGATGTCGTTGGCATATTAACTGACCAATTTTTGAGCAGAAGTAAGTTGAATGTGCTTAGAAAGTTCCGTAGATTTATGATAAATACAACACGTTGAAGCATGTGTGTGTCAGGTGCATCAAAAATTGACACTTTTTTCTCAGTGTACTTGATTAGAGGACTTTTCAACGTGTTACCTACGTGTGCTCACATTATTACAGAAGGGAATATGTTCTAAATGTTCACCATGAAGTATAAATAACTGCCGACCCATTGCAGTTGTTTGATTATGTTTAAGCTCTTGTCCTTTATTTATAAGATCATCATCTCTGTCACAGTTTAGCCATCGAGAAGTAGTTCATGCCTCCTCCCACTCCGCTTTTAGAAAAAGAAGAAGGAATAAAATATGTACATCTCTGTGTTAATTCTCCTTCACACTGAGCTTACAAGAGCTGGACGTCAATAGTTCAAATGTGGAGCTTTGATTAGGCTTGGATTCATTATTATAAGGTAGCGCATCTTTGCTGCCTGTGATGCACCGGTATATTACAAAAAATTATTTGAATTCTTAAAAATCGCCCCTAGCCGCAACTGAAAACTGCATCGAGCATGAATGACGGACGACTTGGTGCAGATGCAAACTCTTCGAGTCATTTTTAAGAATTGGCTACATTAGCACTGTAGTAAACTTTGCATTTACAAATTTGATGTATGAAGCTCGTTGTTGACATTCTAAACACTATCGTTGTTAATACCAATTCGTCGATTAGCTTCACTGATAAAGTAAAATAATATATAAGTCGACAAAGGCTACGAACCAAAAGAAAAATCGTAAGTAAAATTTGAAATAAATACTTTTCCCCAACGCCTGAATAGCAGTAAACTTAGGTACTTACCTTTGTGGCACAACTCAGTAATATCCAAACTTTCCTTGGAAATATTTGTGCCTCTAACGCCGGAATATGACCACTGTAACTTTAATAGGCGGGCTATTTCTTCATTATAAGCAATATAACAGTCGTAAATGGTCAATAAAAATGTCGGAGCTATTCGCCACTGCCGTACCTCGTAAGCCTGCTAAACTGAACCATTTCTTTTAGTGGCAGATCCTATTTTCGGGACTCGATCGTTTGCTTTAGCGCCGTTGATCTTCTTGTCGGCCACTTGGGCACGACTGGGGGCTCTTCCTGCGCCAGAGGCGGCCTGGGGGCCTTGAATTTCGAGACGAGCACGCAGGCGATGTGCAGTCAGAGGTAGTTACAGCTGCTGGCTGCTCAGCATACGCGCAGAAATATTGATAGGGGGTGCCCGTGAAGCAAAGAATGCAATGGCAGGACTCATGAGAAATTAGCATCAAAAGTGACGTCATCATCAACGAATCTATTGCTGAGCAGCCTTTGAGTATTTTACCTAATTTAACCAGAAGAAATGTCTTAAATTGCGAAATTCATCTTTAGCGTATAAATAAATTAAGAGAATATACATATACTAATTTAGCAATTATCTATAGAAAACTGCAGTGCATGCTGGTGGATACTTCCACAGCGCTAGCGCCAAATTTGTTCCCTTTTAGCGACCTGATTTAACTTGTTTTCTTAATTGAAGCCTTATTTACACTTCAAATTCAGTTCACAGTGTTCTTCACAGAACATTATATTTCTTACCAACAAATATAAGCACCATTATAGCCATCTGTACGCGAGAGAAACCACACTAACAGTAAGCCATTGCTCGAACTTTCTGTACTTGACGACATTTTATAGTATTTTGCGGTTCAAGTAGCTGGCCAGTCATGAGCGGGAGATTGAATGATATAAATCGAAAAAAAATACTGTAATATGTCCAAGAAAACAACATAAGAAGGCCTGAGGTCCCACACTCAAATACTTCGATTCGTCGATGTGATGTAAATTTGCTATGTGCGGTCACGGCTAAGTTTTATTTCAGTCCTGTTGAGTCCTCCCGTTGCATTCTTCGCTTCTTGGAGGTGCCAGTTGGTACTATGATCTACCCAATCGACAATCCTATACCATTACAGTACTACGATAATCGCACCGCCGGGTTTCATGAATTGGCTTACGATGCACGTATGTTTCTTTATGACGAATCGCGCCATGTGGGAAGAAAACAGGTGGAAATTAGACGCTGGAACCACTTGCTTTCAAAATGAACAGCACAAGCAACATATGGTGTATATGGTGCTCCACTGCCCACACTACGTACATACAAACCTTCGGTGCCCCATCAGCTCAGCAGTAAACACGCAGTAATATGTACTTGTCACTCCTACGTGTACCATGTACCTCCTGATGAACTCGCCACTCAAAGGGCATAGGATGAGCCATAGTCTATTGGGTTACATTAGTTGACTTCCGCCATCTTTATGCAACGAGCCCACTGGGATCCTGTAGGTTACCTTAGCCTTAGCTAGACCTTTGGGACATTTTTTTTTTTTCGTGCCCACTTTGCTTTTGAGAAGTCCTACAAATAAAAGACGGAGAAAAAATAATTTTCAGAAGATGGAATTAGACTGTCTGCCTTTGCTTTTGAAGCAGAGCTAATAAAAACTGCCAGTTCTCTCGTGAAATGGAAATGGCTGAACGCACCTCTTGAATAGTTACGACAGATCTTCTGTAGCACCAGGGGCTGAAACGAAACTAAGTGTCACCCTAACAAAACTTAGGGCCGCATTAGAGGGTGGTCAGGGCAGGGGCGCAGGTGGAAGGTAGGGAGAAGGTTATTTTACGTTACAAGCGGCCAGCTCATGCGATGTTTTGCAGGGACAGCGACTGCGAGGTCCCTATTGGCGACACTGCGGCGGCTGTAAGCCAGTGCAGCAGCGACAGAGATGTTGAGGGTATGGTTGGCCGTACTGTTTCAGACAGAGACTCCGTTGAATCTGATAACCTGCTGAAATCAGCTCTGAGTTAGCATCAGATTTTTAGAACATTGATCAATCTTTCGGTTACTTAATGCCTCGATGGCGTTGGAAGAGAATGGAAAGTCAAGCACGTAATGAGAGTAACC
>LQNS02000140.1:1866108-1918418 GCA_001587735.2 Parhyale hawaiensis
TTTAAGCCGCTCTAGACGCACGGCCATCACCGCCGCAGCGCAGCGGCTGCCCTGAGAGAGCAGCATTAGAGCAGCTGCAATCTTGCAGAGCAGCTGTACAGTCGCTGCTGCAGCGTCCTGTACCACCCCTGATTGGCGGACATTCAGCATGTAATTAAGTACCTATTACCACCCCTCAGGCAGCCCTGTTAAGCTTCTGCCGCGGCTCTAAATTCTGTTAGGGCATCGACGGTTGTTTGCCATCATCTCTGACGGCCAAGCCCGCTTATTACTTTAACCTGACGTGAAACCAACTATCTCAACTTAAGCTGAGCTCATAAAGCTGACCTATTGGTGCATCCATTGAGCACAGTAAAGTAGTGAAATGCTGCTCTCGGAGATATGCTTCTCTTTTCTTCGATGCAATAATCAATTTATACATGAACTTAAAATAAAATATTCGCAGTAGAAGCATAATCTTGTAGCCATGGTAAGGCCGCTACCCTCATGCCTTTCAGCTGACTAATTTGTTCTGTTTAATTCTTAACATAGGAAAAGACAGACAGGCAAACAAGATGTGTTTTACTCAATAGTGGAATGATTCCCTCGTACTTAAAAAAGGAGGGAAAATTTGGAAATAGCAGTAACTCTTGGAAAAAAAAAATTATTTGTCCAATGAAATTAATTACCGAATTACGATGTTATGTGCAAGTACTAACAGAGCAGAGGGATACTGTTAAACGAAAAGTACTCAAACGGGTTAAACTCAAAACTACTGTTCTTTTTTAAGTATGAATATTACTTAGTACTGGCTTATATATAGATGAGCCAACAGATAGAGTAACTTCCATAGTGAAGAATGCACCAAATTTCCCTGTATAAAACCCTGCATTATCACCTAGGATTCAAGTATTATCATTGTTTTTACCTAATATAGACTGTAGGTAATTGTAATAATTTTGGTTTTATGGTTCATAAGTAATGAAAACGATAGAAATTTTTTTGATCAAAAATGCGATAGACAAAAACAGTTTATATATATATATATATACGTCATCTTCGTGAAACTGATGCGAAATAAATAAATTTTCTCGTCCTTATGCGGATTTCAATAATTTGATTAGGACATGCAATGCAACATTCCCGGAGCAGCAGTGTCCTGAGCTGCAGAGGCGGACCACAATGAACGCAATCTTCTCCAAATGATAAGTGCTAATAACAAGATTATTCGAGTCAAGAAGCAGCTAAGCTTCCGGAGGTAATCACATCAGCCTTCGCTTGACAGCGAGTTGCCTGCTAATTGGCAGAAAGTATTGGGTGAAAAAAAAGAGTGATCTCTGCCGATACAGATTTTCAGTAGCTTCATACAGCTTAACTTAAGAGCCTCGTGAGTCAAAATTCGATGTTTCTAGGAACAGTACATCTTGAAGTGTGGAAAATTTGTCCCGTTGAAGAATTGAATAGAGAATAGACTGTTTTTAGCTTTTTACCGCCATAGTTACCGCCATCAGTTTTGCAAGACACGCACGTTCAGGCGTCACAGAACAATATGTTTAGCAGTTAAAGTCAACTTTGGGGGTCTTGACCTCATGAGACATGCGGGATTCATCTGGAGTATCTCAGGCGTCACTACACGGGTCTGAGGAACGAGAATCATTGCAGATACCCGCAGCCCCTTCACGCAAACACTGTCTGCCAGGCACGGGCCCACCAAACACGGGGCCCACCAAACACTGGGCCCACCAAACACGGGGCCCGCCAAACACGGAGCCCACCAAACACGGGGCCCACCAAACACGGGACCCACCAAACACAGGGCCAACCAAACACGGGGCCCACCAAGCACGGGGCCCACCAAACACGGGGCCCACCAAACACGGGGCCCACCAAACACGGGGCCCACTAAACACGGGCCCCACCAAACACGGGGCCCACCAAACACGGGCCCCACCAAACACGTGGCCCACCAAACAAAGAGTGCGTGCGACGCGCACACGTACATACATAAGTAGATCTTCCCTTTGTTGCCTGTAAAACGTGGCCTCTGCTCCTCTACTCTAATTATTATATGGTAGCTGTACATATAAGTTAGCTCGATGTACTTGAAATAATCTCTGGTAAGCGCACCAACAAGCACCACTCATTGCAAGACTGGAGTTTGTACAGAGCGCTGGGGCGTTTAGAAAACAGTTAGCCTCCACCGTGCCTGTGTCCGAGAGCACGGTCTAAAATCGTCAATATGTCTGTCTGGGCCCAATGGCTGTATGACAGGCCGCATAGCAGTGGCTATTCCAACGGATAAGGTATAAAAATAGAATAAATAAGTTATTCGTAATCTGAAATGTTCCTGAACAGTGGCAAGTAAATTATAGTATATGTTTTTCTTTTTTTTTTTCATTTTGTTCTCGTGATCATGGCGTCACCGCCATGAGGTGTCACACGTACATACAACAAATGCTTCTTTCCATACTTTATTTTCTTTTCTGCGGTTAGACCTACTCATGAACGACATAAACACTGTTCATCGTTTTTTTTTTTTTTTGTCTTATAACGCTTATATGTCTATCTCATGATCTATCACATTCTTTTATGACTTTGCAATTTTACAGCTGCTTTACACTACTCTAATTCTCCAAATTACAGCTACAGGTGAGCTCAAGAAGTACCGTTTATTTTATTTATGATTTTACCTGCTTTGCATCTGCCCATGAGTACCACATGCAACCTTAAATTTGACCGTACAGATATATGACTGGCACTTCATGAGAGCGCAACAAGCAGAGCCTGCTATATTTACAATACATACACGTACAAAGTAAATACCACAGCTACTATTTATTACACTATTTGATCTTACCACAATTACAGGTGAGCACCAGTTTTTATCGAAATAACAAATGATTTCAAGTCGCAGAAAGTTTTTCTATCTTCCCAGATGATCAGGCTCTGGTCGGTTCAGGTCATTTATTACGTTCTAGGCTCAGGAGCCACGGCACTTCAAGTTGTACTGTAAAATCCGACGCCGCAGCACTTCCCCTCCCAAGAATTTGCTCGCTTTAATCCTTCTCTATTTTTTCTTTTCTTTGATTTCTGGTAACAAAATTTCCAAGTGATACACACCGTCTTAAATTGCAGCAGCTGCCGCTCCAGGCACCCGGCGGAACTCGCTCGGTCCCTCAAGGATTTCTTTCACTTTCCGAACCACCGAAGATCGCTCCAGACATGATCGCGTTAAGCTCGCTTTTTGCAATTCGCCAAGCATGGACGTCGCCGAAATCAATGGAAATGTTATCTGCGGTCGAAAAATACTCAGTCAACGTCTGTCGCTTGTCCGATTTGAGTCAAAACAATTGCCACTCTCCGTGATTAGTTTTTAAGGGCTGCATGCAAATAATTTATTGGTATGAAATGTTATGTGTTAATGCAGTAGATGAAGTCATATTTCTTTGAATTGTTCAATGTAAACGAAATTTTATATTTGTACGGACAAAACTTCTTATCTCTGCAAAGGAGAAGGAAGATTGAAAAATACTATACATTTATTGCTAGAGGATCTGCTCCTTATAACTATTTGTGACCAGAAGCCGAATGCACTGGCTGAGCGTCACTTGGATAAATGCTTTCTTATTTTCAATTGATAAAACGTATATAATTAAATTTATTTCTTGTTTATTGCCGTTCCAGCTGAAATCAAGTCATCAAAAGAAAAAATATATTTATGAGAGGTTAAACTGTGTTTGCATCTTTTTATTGGGGAAAATTTTTACCAAAATTTAATTATTCGGTATCGTCATGAAGCCTCAAAATGAATTCATTATTGCTGATAATATTTAAAACTGTAACATGCAACTTCAACCAGTATCCATATTCTACCCTCATAATCAAGGCAAAAGAGTTTTCCGTTAAAGGAAAAAAGTGCCATCACTATTGGATTTTTTGATAACTTTATTGAATGATTTGAACCTTCCATCTTTTTGAAACTCCATTCTACCATCCTGAGAGCAATAGTGCATGGATGTCAAATAGTTTGCGTATCCGTTAGAAGTCGGAGCCAGCACATGATTAGTGCCAGCGTATGTACATCAGTCAGCATTGTTCTGTCTGTGGGTCGCACTGAGCAGGAGACAGTCAAGAAGCCGTCCGATGTGCTACTCGTCGCTCTTCTCTCCAGCCACTTGTCTCGCTAACCCGAGTTGGCTCGTAGCATATTTCGATCGACTTTGGATTTCCACGTAGGTATTTCGTGTTACTGTAGCCCTTTCTAACCCAGTAAAGGCGAGGATGTCTTGGCGGCAGTACTGCGTGGGTTTGCGTAAGGGGGAAAGGGGCGGGTTCATTATCGGTTATGCTAATATCACTTGAGGCTAAGCTACGCTCTAGGACTTGGGTTTCCGTGAGGAGGCGAACCGAACGCCTAGAAGCGGAGTTTGCTTTATATTTTATCATTTCGTTTGTTTGTTTCCTAAAATGTATTAAGAAGCATTGTGTCTAAGAACAATGTTGTTAAGTAATAAAATGTAATCCAGCTCAACAGTCAACACGCGATGCTTAATACAGTAATACATTTTCATCCCATAAGAGAATATTATTTAAGCTTTTGTTGCCAAACCGGCTCTAATAAATGATTTTTGATAAACTAAAAATAGCACCAGTCTCCACTATCAGGCTGGAGATGGTACGTTATTATTATCTCACTGAATATCCAAACTTTTGATCAAATCGACGGTAAAATATCTGCTAGTAGATACTATGGCACTGAAAAATTTTAGAAGATGAGCCATAAGCTATTTTGAAGGATGTTTAATTTTTTGGCAGAAAGAGCACAAGACATCTCAAGCGACGACCACCATAATTTTGAGCAAATAAACCATTTGATGGCAACTTTTCTGGTGCAGACGCCATTTGAAAAGCCATAAAAATTTGCAGCAGATGGACCTCACCATATCTCTTCGGATGTTAGACACTTCAGTAGATACTCTATGAAAAAAATTCAAAAGAAATAAAAAATAGTAGAGAGATTGCACGACATCACAAAGGACGTCCAGCATTAAATTCGTAACTGATTAAACCCACGAGATATCTGGCAGGATGAGGAAAAACTTCACCTTGTTAATCACAGTAAGAATTTCCACAAACGCGCTAGAGGATCAGAACAATAAAATTCACGGTTACACGTCAACCCTCGCCTCCGTCTGAACTGATTTATTTCTCCTCATGTGACCTATTTTGGCTGTAAAGACAAAAGTTGTCCAGAGTGCCCAGGCCTTAGAACGACAATAACAAGCTACGTTCATCGATCACAAACAGCCAGGGGCGATCCATCCATCAACTTTCTCTAAGAAATTCAAGAAATTGAAGAAACGAGAAGTTTCCCGCAGTGTCCGTCCAACTTGCAAACAAGCGCAATCTCGATGCGATGCGTTAGCTTGGCGGCATGGCAGTGGCAGTTAGGTACAAGGGCTCGTGGAGTGAGGACACGTGTAAACACACAACTTTACCATTGTGTATCATAATTGGTAAATCTCCAAACTGCGTTACTTCTACGATAGGGGTAAGATTATAATAATGAACTGAAGGGGTCATTGTGCAAATACAATGACGCGCACACAATTCATATTTATTCTTTCTGTAGAATTTAGGGAGCCGCTGCACTTGTCAAATTACTCGCGAGTTGCTCCCAAAAAAAGGTCTAGTTTGAAAATACTTCGCATTAGTATTTCTTTGCCTAAACAATGGCGTAACAGCAGAGTCAAAGTAACTGAAAATAATTACTAACGTGTACATTACTCAATTGTGTACAGCAGGACTTGCCAGCAATGATATTAATACCAAAAATCATTCCGTAATTTGACTGTGAGTATTTCAATTATACCCCGGGAATGAAACTTAACTTGTGCCATAATTCCTGCCATGAAAATATAGTAAGCTGTCCTCATTACGAAGCCATGCGCTGGGAAAGCTCTAATGTTGTGGGACCACATAAGGGTTTCGGTGTGCTACATCCACTCTTTATTGTGAGAGATAGTCAAAGTGCTTATCATTAACCTATTCAAAACTTTAACCTTGTGGTATCAATATTCACCACTTTAGAGTTTCATGAGTAAAACGTGAATCGATTACTGTAGCAGCGGATAAAAATTCAGAGTTTTCAGCCTGTTCAACCGTATCAGTTTACGATTAGTTAGCTCTTGAAACTTGATCCATTGTCGTAAATCAAACCCTGCAGATTGAAGTTCGAGCAACCGTATCAGTTTACGATTAGTTAGCTCTTGAAACTTGATCCATTGTCGTAAATCAAACCCTGCAGATTGAAGTTCGAGACTGGTTACAATTAATAGGTTAGCTATTATCACTTGCAATGAGCTAATGGAACACGTCTTCAGTTTGCATTCAAGAAGTTAAATGTCTAGTAGAACACCAAGTGCAAACACGGAAAAAAATAAATCTGAATTGACAAGAAATTGACGACATACCGCAAATGTTTTTAAAAGAAGCGACCCAAATAGGTCCTAGCATTCTTTGTAACCGCAGAATGAAAGTCAGTCAAACTGAAAACTCCTTTTATAGGCAACTGCAGACAATCGTCACGGTGGCAAAATCACGTTCTCTTGACACTCACTTTGAGCCCAAAAAGTACCAAAAAATTGCAATTTCTGAGTCTTCGTCTACAATATAATACAGGCTGATGCGCGTTTGTTTCAAGCGTAGACGAACCAGCTTTTTGCGAAGTACAAGAAAAAAAATGGACCTATAAGATATGCTGGCGTATTCATGATACCGAACCGAAATTAATATCTTACGGGATGCTTAACTGACTGTAGAAAGCAATTAATTTATCTCCATGTCTGAGAAAGAAAAAACTGTTTCGATGCTGAGCACGAAGGTATTCACTGTTCATCAACTGTGTAGCTGTGCACGCCCATCCCTATGTTTTTTTCGTTGAAGACTAGGATTAACGAAAGTATGATCAACGAAAAAAGGACTTTACTAATTCCGTGCTGTCATTTTTGAGAGCGCGGGAACTCTAGTCTACAATCCACTATATAATAAAAACACAGTTGTTGGTCGCTTGCTCCAATGTTGGTCCGTCTCTCCGTCACGCAGCTAAGAGTTTAATAGGAGAAAATTCATGTTCTGGAAAACAAGTTGAGATACCATACAATTTCAGCGCTTTGAGTACCAGTGATAAATATAGCTCTGGATCTCCATCCAATGGATTCCGGGTTCTGGATCCCCAGCCCTTGGATCCTTAGCCTCTGGATCCCCGCTTTCGTTCCTGAATGATACCGTAGTTGAATCTTCACTCTGAGCAGACGCCTTTTTACATTGAATTTACATCACAGCCAAAGTTCGATGCTGGAGGTTCAACAATCAGTTGGTATCCACAATACGGTGAGCCCTGGGCATTTCCAGTGAATTCTTTTGGCTGAAAACTCATCTCAGGGTACTTAGGTTAGCAGCTGTAATAACGAAAGTATGATCAATGCAGAAGGTCATCACAAATACTTTGCTGTCATTTTATGACAGCGCGGGCCCTCTAGTCCACTATAAAATAAAACACAGTTGTTGGACGCTTGCTTGCTTCCTTGCTCCAATGTTGGTCCGTCTCTCCGTCACGCTCACTGTTAAGAGTTTAATAGGAGAATATTCATGTACCGAAAAACAAGTCGAGATAACATACAATTTTAGCGTTTGGAGTAACGGTGACAAAAATAGCATAAGAAATATTATGATTTAAACTGGAAATACTGCATTTCTGAACCTCGCTACGCTTTCAAAATTAGCTTGGTACTTTTTGATACGACGATAATAAAGCGTGGTGAGCGTGGTAGATGAAAAGCAGTATCTTTTATAGGGTTTCTGATCCTGTCGGAAATAGCCTAGAAATGTCGCATATTTTTTGGCTGAATCTCTTCTAAGCAGTTCGAGAAGTTCGGTCTTAGTTGGAGTTTTGGTTTCCTATGTGCATAATCACTTTCGCTTATGCTATCTTTAGCTGAATCTCTTCGATGCAGTTAAAACTTCACGCTGAATAGACGCCTATTTGTATTGAATTAAATTTACATTGCTGCCAAGTGTCGACGCTTGAGGTTCACCTCTCGCTCGGTATCCAGGTTACCATCAAACCTGATTATATTCGGTGAATTCTTTTGACCGAACTGTATTTTCTTAGTGCTGCTCAATGTTTGGCCAATTCAAAACTCATATTCGACCCGTCTCTTGCTGGGGGGATAAATTGCTCTCTCAAAACTCATGGCTGTGCAACTTGCGTTTCATTAATGGAAGAGCAGGCTTGCAGGGATGAGACCTATTTAACAGCAAATCCTATAGTTGAAACCGGAAAAAGAAAAAAACTAATCACAAAATTACTGCCGTAATATTCTACGGCTGGCTCTCTAGTGCTGTGTCATAATATTCATTAGCAAAAGGTACCTATTATTTCCTTTCAAGGAATATGAATTATTACCTACTACTAGGTGGAATTTGAGGAAAGTACACAGAACAGAAGCAATGTTCTTCAATTATGTCTCAGAACGGTATCATCATAATTTTCCCCTCACTAATGCTGAAGGAACCTGCAAAAATTCTGAGAACAAAAGAATTATTCCTCAATCATGATGCCCTCTGATCCGTATCATGCATACGAAAGGTGAAAAATGTACGAAGTCCGGCAATGAATCGAACCTTCTACCTAAGACCTGCAAGCACTAGCAGCTTAACTTCGAATTTTACTGTATCTGCCATTGATCCCTTTCCAGGTCGTATCAAAGATATGCCGAGGAACCCCTAATTTTCCTCTTAGAATACTGATGCAAGTGCTACGATCGTACGAAGTAAATAACTTACTAACTAACATGGCGACAGGCGGAAGAATTGTAGTATATATTCTAACAAGCTTAAACCTATATGAGGTGCTCGAGTCTACGGAGTCTGAAACCGATATTTTAGTTACTTGACCTAAGCATTTCATGATCTATAGTTTTCCTTTTCTTACAGGTATATGTAAATAGCCTGAAGACAGCAATAAAACACTACTATGCAGTTTACTTAACCATCGAAAGTCGCCATTGAAATTTGTCAGTGTTATCTCTTTCACTGTTGTCGCTGGTGATCGTGATCCTGTACTATAGCAAATGCATAACACTTGACTGCTGGTCCTTCAATTAAAAATAGTGAAAGATTTCAGCCATGCCAATTCCATCATGACAAAGCATTACCATCATCCGTTCTGTCTAGAAAAAATTAGAGTAAATAATAATACGGCCAGTACATGGGTCTAAAATATTATTGCCTGTTCTTCGTGTTACCTTGGAATTTGCGGGACCATAGGCGCTTGTATTTATGGAACGCACATAACCTGTTCGACTGACATCAGTAGGCAGAAATGTAAATAGAGAAATATTCAGCGCTTGTATGGTAGTGCTTAGTTTACTTTGTGCACCTACAGCGGATAAAATTGACCTATTTATATCGTTTTCTTCATTCAATTTGCACATGACTCATTAAGAATACGACTAGTCCGCGTACAAATTATGCTCTTCCTATCCTAAAAGGTGTATCTCAGCATCGAAATATGAGTCGAGTATGAGCCATTAATCGCAAACAGATTGCCTTTGTGTTTCGGCCGCTTTAATCCTAATAGTGAATGTCGAGCATCTGAAACTAGATCGAAAGCGGTGACTCGAGTGCTTAGGACTAGAGCATCGAGCAGGGCGAAGCTAGGACGATTGGCTTATCACACTGAAAGGGGGTGAATCAGGCACTACTTTTGAAAAATCAGTTTCCTGTTATTCTTTCGTATTGTGGAGAAACTGCACTCCTTTAAGTGGAACTCTCTGGTTTACTGGAAGAGAATTAGCAGCAAGCCATTCAATTTAGCGCTTTATAACTCCAGGGTGAGGTGGGATGGGGCGAGCAGGGTCATCAACCGAACACATTGCTCAAAAATATAAGCACATGTTAATAATTATCGTTAATTATGATTGGTATATTTCTAGAAACATGTAATAGTCTTGCGTGTAGATAAACCAATTTCCCTTACTTGCCGGTGTCACCAATACCCCCCGAATATCTTGCTCGAACCATCGTTCACCGCCTCACATCGATCGCTTCCCTACATCTGAGGCTCGCTACCGCTGCCATTAGCTCTTTGCATATCAGTATCCGAGAAGGACGGGGCTGGAAGCCTGCTTAGGATTTCAAGGCTATCTTGCTATCAAACAAGATATTCGTCCCTCAAATTCGAAGTAATCAACAGTATACTCCCATGTGACGTCCGTGGAGGATATTGCAAATATTGTTAGTCCTTCGTGAAACGAAATTTAGTTTTGAGTGTTTTAGGATTATGCAATTTAACACATGTATATATCCTGCCACACTCGTAGAATTTATGTACGCTGTAAATAACTATAAATAAATCGTCCGATTTGATATTTTGAGAAAAGTTTCTAACTTGAAAGCCTGATGGAAAGATTTAGTGATGTTTTTTTATTGTACATTAGGAAAGATGGTAATGGTTAACAAAAATAGAAGTGACTAACGTTGTGCAATAGCTTGAAGTTGGATGATTAACTAGGCAGGTGCAAAGTATCATCTGTAGAGAAACTACTTCAGCGAGTTGGAGTAATGACCTGATTTTTTTTTATATCTTTACTCTTGATGGGAGGAATACACAGTTTGATGGTAGGCGGACGTAGCTTGATGGTAGGAGTACACAGCTTGGTGGAGGAATACACTGCATAGGGGTAAAAGTACACAGCTTGATGGTTGGAATGCATAGTTTGAAGGGAGGAGTACTCGATGGTAGAAGTAGACACGGTTAGGTAGAACTTCATAGCTTTGATAGGTTAGGTTTATTGTTCGAGTGCGTAGCAGATCGTAAGAAAACAACTTTTAATAGTCGATGTCGCAATAAAGATCATCACAATACTGTGGTAAATTCGTAAAGCAAGAGCTAAGTAAAACAACGCTCCTAATAATAAGCTGTTATCCTGCTTGAAATGGCTATTGGGCAAGCTAGCCATCAGCAGATGCAATAAGTGTGGGAAAAACTGTTCACGTTCTTCATCCACACGGATTTATAACAATAATGATTTCGATGCGAAGATAACAATTATAATTACTCCAACAGAAAAGCATTACACAATCACCGCCAGAGGAGGCAAGTTTCCAGGAATATTGTAGATACTATTTTGAACAATTTATCTCAGATTGAGAGTGACTTTTCGCATTGCTCGTCGATCTCTAAAAATTTCTTTAAGTAACATAAGTGATACGTAGACACTATATGCTGAATAGGTGACGCGTTTCTTTATATTTACACCCGGAATGATTGCCAAGATGTGGATGTGGATGATGTGCAATCTAAAGTGGAATATTTGAATATTGGAGTACCTCAGGGATCCGTCTTGGGACCGTTGTTGTTTAATGTTTCTATCAATGATATAGTAGGTTTTAGCAATTTTAATTTACTATTGTTCGCAGATGATGCCGTATTTTATATCAATGATTCCTCATTTGCCAGTGCAGTAAGAAAAGTAGTTCAATTTACTCATCAACTTCAATTTTGGCTCAAAGAAAACCGGCTAACCCCAAAGACCCAAAAAATCAAGTTAATGTTATTCACTTCAAGGCAAGTACCAGATCTGCCAGCGATCCACTTCAACGACACCGTCTTGGAGTGGGTTAATTTTTTCCGATATCTTGGTGTGATAATTGATTATAAGTAGAGCTTTTCCTGCCATATTGATGCACTGTGTCTAAAACTCTACAAAGCAAAGGGAGCCATTTATTCATTTGCGAAATACCTATGTAAAGATTCCTTGTTATGTTTGTATTACTCCATAATGTATTCACACATTACCTATGCTACTATAATTTGGGGTGGCGCGACTTCCAATCATACAGTTAAAATAAGGACAATTATGAACGAGACATTGAGGATTATTTTGAACGTAAAAAGAGATGCAAATAATATTCCAGTTATGTCTACTAACGTTATGTATCAACAACTAAAAATCTTGAAATACAATGATATATATAACTATTTCTTGCTCAAATTTCTTAGGAAGGCTCTCGTTATGCAGTCGGACATATTCCTGAACCATTTTCAACCCTTAACTCCAGATGATCATTATCATACAAGGAGCTCTCGATTTAACTTACCAACTGTAAGATTGGAAATTGAGAAACAGTTAGGGGTATTTAGGGCTGTGTCTGCTTTTAATCGACTTCCAGAATCACTGACTTTACCCATGTCTGATTATGTTTTTAAACACAAACATAGAAAACATTGTATTGCAATTTATAATTCATAAAGGTCGTCGTGTGCCCAATAAGTTACTTCACTTTTGAAAGGCTTGCTCTCTGTATAGACAGTGTATATATTGTGTAAATATTTTAATGTGTGAATTTTTTGAGAGAGAACAATAAAAGAGAAAGAGAAATAACACAGCTCGCGTTCTCTGTATTCATTATACTCTGAAAATGTAGCATATTAATCAATGGCCAGGGTTAAACGCTGGAGACTGATACCTTGCATCAAACTGGTTTCATTGTCAGATACAACTGTTCTTGTTGAGAAAGCTATCGAGACATACCTGCTGTTTCCGGAGCAAGATTGGCACCAGAGGTGGGTTGTAATCACGCCCAAATCGGGCTACCGCAACGTGGCAAAAGGTTACCGTAACCCGAAAATTGGTCATGAGAACGCCATCTATCGATGAGCGGTGGAAGCCTAACCGTACTTAACGATTATGGGTGTTTATTGTAATTTTGAATACATAAGTTTAAAACAAATAAACTCTTTGGAATACTCCTAGACTGCGGTGTGTACTCGTTGCTCATTTACATAATTTTGGCGTCTCCTTTATTTGCAATTGATGTTTTTGAGCGGTGACTTGCGTAACCGTAACCAGCGTCGCCATCGTCATTTGAGGTTTGATTGCGACACGAGTTGCCACTAGCTGGGTCACCGGTGTAGCACCGGTAACCCAGAAACACTGATTGCAACACACCTCTGAGTGTTACCACCAAGATTCCTTTATCATGTTGCGTCGCTTGTGACTTTGTCTAGCTAGCTAATATACCGTAGGTTACTATTACAAAATCTACGATAGTATTGTCATTTTGTGGTACTGGAAGCAGCATATGCTTGCTGGAAGTAATTTATACACTATTACTTCCTCCAAGGAGGTAATGTATTTGTTGGAGTTCATCTGTCTGCTTGTCTTTTGTTTGCCTGCTTGTCTGTCTATCTGTCACCAAGATCCAAGTTATGGACGGATCTTTATATAATTTACAGGGATTGTTAGATATGTTAAGAGGAACAGATGATTAACTTTTGATGAAGATCCATCCAACCCTTTGTTTGTCTGTCTGCCTCTTTTTTTCTACGCAACATAACTCAAATCGTCACAAATAAATTTTGAATAATTTTGCTGGAATTGCAAATCTAATGAAGAGCAACTGAAAATTTTTTTTTAGGTGATCTGTCAGTCAATTTGTCTGTTTGTTTCTATATTTTTCTATGTTTGTTAGAATATAATTAGATACAGTATAGACGAATTTTCATTAAATTTTCAGTAATTGCGCATGATCAAAGGTACAAGTTAACAAATTTTAGTGATGATCGAGTTGTTCGTTTGACTTTGTTTGTCTTAGTATTTGGCAGAACATAACTCAAATAATTACGGGCGTATACTCCAGAAAATTGCATGAACTGTTTTTCAGGTCATGAGGCTCAAATGACCAAATTTTTGTGTTGATGAAGAGGAAATCCTGGTTTCTGGACTAATTTGAAATTTCCGTTAGCATTGCCTTGCTTGGCGGAGGTATGCGTTCATCTCGCGCTCGCATGGAGTTGCCATAGATGCAGCGCTCTAAATACTCTTATTGCAACTAGAAGGGCAAGATTAAAATTGATCATGAGTTAATTAAGTGAATTAACAACTGCGTTGCATCTCCTAGTTTATTGTCATGTTAATACTAGTGGCTCGCTTCGTCATGAAAGGCTGACGCAATACCTTGCTGGTTCTTCATCAAAGCTCGAACTTTATCGGGCGGCTGATTCTGCTGAGGTTGCGGGCCACTTGCCGATCTTAATCCTCTACCTCTTGCGCTGTGTTCAATTCAGACAAGCGCCGTCCATAAAACATAATTCAAAAGTCCAAATTTACCGACAAAGTTAAAAGAATATCTTCTATTGGCTGTCATTACCTTCATCCAAATCATGAGTCCTAACGAAGAGCTGCAACGTTGCCAGTGAATAAATTTATCTAAAAAAATGATAACGAGTGAGCCATCTCTAAACGCAACGAATTTTGAGCAGCGAGAAAAGTTTCTACATTGGAAAGCATTCGTAACAGCAGAGGCATTCGATCAAGTGAAAAGACGTACATTGTCTAAAACAGAGGCAGACAAGAAAATTCAATGAAGAATTCAATTTGAATAGCTGAATATGAAGGCTAAATATTTGTCCTGTCTACAGTATGAGATATTACGCATTTTTGGCGAGCTGAACTTGAAAGTGTGTCTATCTCTTCCGCAAACTTCTGTTACAATGTAGACGACAGCAGGAATTCACGCTCAATATCACGTTTAGATATTTATAATCGAATACTACAAACAAATACGCAACGCGTGTTAGTGCACGATCGACAGGGAGATAAAATTAAGCCTTCGAAGCATGACTTGTTCCAAACTCCAAGAAAGTGCGCTGGCTTTGACCTGCTGCACTGAGCTTTGAGCATTGACCCTCAATTGCTTACTCTAGAAACTTGCAAAAGCTCAATCTTCCTCCTCAGAATAAAGTTTCCAGTCGGCTCAAGGAAATCGGCTTGCTTCTAACACTTGCAGCTGACAAAGACCAAACTGCTCTTTGGAATTTCAAGCGAGACAAGCCTCGCAGGCTTAATTTTAAAACCCAATCGAACATACTCTTATTGCATAGTGTCGATTCCCCGTTTAAGCCTCTTTACCCGCAAAGCCCACAACAATCTAAACCTGCAAAATAGCAGGAAAGTACCCAATTCCAGAAACAACGAACCGAGAAAGGCTATGAAGAACCGTAAAAAGACGATTGTCATAGAGAGTATCCCGTCTCTTATATGCAGACCCTAGTTGTAGAACATGCTTGCATTTTGATGTAACAGGGCAGAAACAGCCTAAGGTCGACAGATGAGCTCCGCTAGTATCTTCACTAAACAATAGTGACGGAGCACTTTCATGCGTGCGAAAGCACTACTTAGTTAATATTTGCATGGGCGGTTAACTTAAACCTTATCATTATTTTTAGAACTTCACGCTCGGGCCACCACGAACAGGTAGTACAACCAAAATAAAGCACCTTGCAGCACCGGGAAACCCGAACAAGGATATCCAACAAGTCATTAACAGCTGACTTAAAAGCCTACAGGCCTATACGACCGAAAGCCGACGCTGGCAATAAATTTCAAGCCTTAACAGACCAGCCAGGGCACGAAGCACCGACTGAACTGACTAGCTCGGCACCTAACGTTTTCCAACGTGAGAGAGTGCACGCCGACTGCAGCACGTGTAATTCTGCTAAAGACCTTGAGGGCAGGGACAGAAGAATGCAACCAATGCCTCTCATTGTTGTACACCTTATATAAAACATACAGAGTTCGGCCACCCCTCTCTTGTGGGACAGGTTCACCAGATTATTATCCGGGCACAGCTTGCTTTTTGGAATAACTAGTGGACCCAAAAACTTCACGCAAGAATCGATATTTTTGCTCTCTTCTCTTCCCATTTCCTCATTTTCCACTCACGCTTATTAGCAGCTCTTATTCCTTTCTGTAATCTTTCTGGTTCAAGTCTTTCTTGTCACTGTGTCGCATAGGTACTTCATCTCTCTCTTCTTCATTCGTGAGACTGTAGTAGTCTCGTTTTTCTTATACTGTACGTTCTCTATCCTATTTCTTAATTAAACGTGCATCTCCCATAGTAAAATCTTGGGTAAATCAATGCAATAAAATTGAATGCAGCTGCAGTCAGCTTAATTATGTGCAATGTTGAGTGCTTGAGTGCACTGAGTGCACCGTATCCATGATACTATCTTCCATACTCAAGCATCAGCTTCACTGAAGTGCTGAAATTTTGGCCTCTAATGCGAAATCTGATCTCTCAGAGAAAGACAGCAAGCTAGAAGAATAACTTTCTACTGCCCCTGAAATACCTCTTTGTCTACTGCCCACCGTGGGTGCTCCGTTGATCAACAACCGAATTTATACGTCGTGACCTGGAAGAAAAAAGTTATAGAATCAGACTCCAGAAGCTGTATATATGTTGATCCGATTTCAAGAAGTGTTTCAATAAGAAAGAAGTGCGTTAAGAAATTGAGATAAAGGGTTTCGCCATCTTCTTCAACCTAGTCATCGATTTCTCTGAAAACGTCACTTAATTACAAAATCGGCAACCTGACCTGTTTTTCATCTATCTATTTCCTTAAGAGTGGCCGCTAAATAAATACTCTAAGCGTTTTATTATATTAGGATTGTTATTTCACACAGCAAGTTAGGCCCTGAAGCATTCCATAAGTTTCCGCTGTCTTGTTTCAATCTTTAAGACGGTATTGGTACCCACTGTTTTCTCCTCTTTTCCCAGTTTTGATGAGAGTCTTTTTTTCTGTTTTTCCTTTTCGTTTTTGATTTAGTGTGACACAGTACAGTGGTCTAAGGTCGGGTTGCATTCCTGCATGGCTTCTCTAGTTTAATACGACACGCCGGGTGTTCCTTCGTCCCCTCTCGCAGTTGGGAGATATTGCGATGAGAATTGGTAGGCTTGTGTTGAAATTGTAATGGCAAAGAGAATAAATTTTGCTTCTAAATTCCTTGCACTGCTATATATTGAAGGCGTACAATTTTGATGTTATTTTCTTTAATCAATTATTCTTTATTATTGCAGGAAGATGTATGTTTAAGAATTTCGGTGCAATAGCCCATTTACTGGACCTCTCGAATGTCCTCCTTGGAGAGCTCTTAAATGACCTCATTACACCTCTTTAAGGACCCCCTTGCTGCATATTATTGACTCACTTTACAGTTACTACTTTCATGTTACTCACTTTATCAGACCCCCAATTTCGCAGTTATTATTGTGCCTCTTTCAAAATTTGAGCATAGCGAAGGTGAGGTTGTATTAGGATATGATATATTTAAATTCTAAAACTAACTACTCAAAAATAGCAGACATACTTTACTAAATAAAGTGAATTCAATGCTTTTGCTGGTATGTGCTAATCCTTTTAATTTTTATAACTGATATGTTTACCTCTTGAAGACAGCAAAGTTGAACACTAAGAATACGAGCAACTGAAGAAATCAGGGAGCAAAGCAGGTGAAGAAAATGTCCAGTAATCCAAACAGCAGGTGGCTTCCATGGGCGCCGAACCGAGACTACCGAGACACAACTCCTCTGCGGTCCGTCGATATCCTTCCCATTATTGCCCTCCAGTTCGCGGTCACCAGCATATCTCTAACTTCCCAGTAATCTCAACCTTCCCTGACTCATTCCTTTCAAAATTTAATCCGCATCAGAGCCGGGCAAGTCTTTCGCTATTTCCTTGGAATGCCGTAAGTTCAACTCTAAACTCTAGGGAAGAAAATAAAACACAAGGTGCAATCAAGGTGTAGCTCACCGAGATAATTGCGGTGCCTCAAACTGAACAAGGGCGACTTTTTTTGGAGCAAGTCTGGTGGAGGGAGTTCTTTGTGTCGTGTTGACTGGGAAGTTGATGCGCGTTGGATCCACTTGTGCTGTTGTGGGAGTGGCTTGGTGATGAGTTCTGCTACAACTGAGTAGTACTACTCTGGAAATGAAACATGTAATGAGCTTGCTATTCTTTCCACCAAGCTCAAAGTTTTTTATTACTAAGTCAAAGGTTCTTTTTGTGATTTTGAGCCAGTAATTGATTTAGTCACAAACAATAAAATATATTTTAACGTTTTCACTTCTAACGCTGGTATCATCATGATCAACACAATCTGAGATGAAGACAATACGAGGAGAAAAAAATTCAAAGCACACTACATTGCTGTATGCTTACGCTTTCGTGTCGTTTAACTTAAGTCGAATTACTAAAAATCCTTTACAACTTTTTATTGTAGATTTAATAAGAACTGACGACGATATCAATCACGAGTCCTAAAGTTACCGGCATAAGTACTGTAGCCAGCTTCAGTAGTTACTTAGTTATATTCGAGAACTACTTTATATAGGCGACATATCGTCAAGATGTTATTCAGTTCTACAGAGAAGCAACATATGATTTCAGCACAGTTTAGAGGCAATGTAATGCAGTTAATACTACTTGTAACACTAGTTATAACACTACTTGTTTGCATATGGTGAATTATGTAGTCTGGACTACCTAGGATGCCGTTCTAAGTTTTCATATGTGCTTAAGAAAATAGTTGTTTCCATCTTCATGAACTAAAATATGATGTTGAAAAAGTCCATTATTCGAATTGAACAAATATATCTACTAAAGGCAAGTATTTTTTAGTTTTTATACGTTGAAAAATGAAGACAGTGATACCAAGTTAAAATTTCCGTCCTCTCCTTGACTAAGTTAAAGCAGCGTGAACATATATCATATGAAACATTGGTGTACAATTTAAGTCGCATTGTTTTTCAAATTTCGCGTCATTTACAAATTTCCTATTGCTGTGCTGCGCAGAAACTTAAAAAGCTACATTCTAGGCAGGAGCCACTGCCAAGTCATTAGCAAATTTCATCAGGTTTCGTCTTGTCTTTGTTCTACGTTAAACTCCATTCGCTCTCCATATGCACGTAAAATAATTACAGTCTCCATGGCTCTGAAGCTTGGTGGGAAATCAATTGTACTTCGTTTTCAGTATTCAGCTGCCAAATAATCAGCGCAGCCACGGTAGCTGCATGCTTCCGTTCTCAGCTCTGACACCTTGTATCGCTCGTTCGATGCCCCGTGAGGCACACGAGCTCTTTGCAGATCTTGGTGTGCTGACTCGGCAGTTGTGTGTGCATGCNTCCGTCAAATTGGCGCCATAGTTCGTGACCCGGGGGCGACTGCGACTACACTTGCTCATCTGGGGCCAGTGGGCCTATACCTGCAGCACAAACCAGTGCATGTGGGTTTCCCAGGTGAGGGTGTGGTCTAAGTTGACTTTACCTTTAGTTTATGGTTGCCTGTGAGCAAGAGTAGCAACAGTTCAATGCCCGACCATCAACGAATTTAGTTCACTTGTTTCAAGTGCAACGATAATTAATCGCTCAAAGTTTTTCATTTTGCCTATGAGTTAAAACAATGACACTTTCATTGTGTGTCGGTTATTTATGTTCCCTTAAGTCAAATACAAGAGTAATTCCATTTTGTCCTTTGCATCCAGTCGGAAATATGCATACTTGCGGCCTCTGAGTGAGAGCAATGGCAGCTTCCTGCGCTTCCATGAGGGCGTGAGTCCAGAATTAAAGAGGCCCTCGTTATGAAAGTCTTCCTCTTGGCGCCGCGAGCGAAGAAGGCACCAGAACTTCTGACGCCTCCTGTCAGTTTGCTGCCCTCTTCTGCACCAGGATTACCTGGGCCGAGCAGGAGCGTAACTGGAAGAACAACCGCATGCAAATTTCTTCATATGCTTGCCTGCCCACTCCAGCTTTGGAGCAGGCAGGCCTAGAAGTTCGCCATCGAGAATGATTGTATCCTAAAGTAAAAATGGGATAGCAATGGGAAACCTTATTTGAAATGAGTTATCGTATATTACGGTGACACACAATTTAAGAATCGTTTTCATTGCAGAGCATTATGGATGTTAAACATAGAACGTTATGGTTGATATACGATGCAATGATTCATAGCAGTGATAAACATGCATTAAAATAACGTAGCAGAATCGTAAAAGGTTTGAAACATATTTTGATGTGATTTCCCACCAGTTCTAAAACTTGTATTCTGCAAAAATAAAACAATAGAAAGAATCAGAGATGGATCGGAAATAGCTACTACGATAAATAAATACGTTTGGTTGGTCATATGACACTTGGGAAATTTCTAAGCAGGAACGTGGGTAATCATTGCATCTAAAAATGAAAATTACGGAGATAAAACAGAAATAGAACTGTAGCATTTGTTAAGCTTCCTGTTGCGCGGTTGATCTTGTAATAGTTTTGGAAAATAATCAGCGTCGACAACAAATTTATATAAACTTAGTTTCAGTATAATTTCTTTCATTAGTTCATAACAAAACTAAAAGTTGGGATGAGATGCAAAATAAATTTTTCTTGTCCATCGCCAGCAATAATTATTGTTCACTTGGCACTTTATTTCAGCGCTTTTATAGTTAATCGTGTAGATGGCCGAGTTAGAACTAGATGGAGTGATTCTGGGCTGACAGTAACCCTGAATAGTAGGTATTGTCATTGGCTACTGGCAGCGAGAATGGCATTTTGTGGACTTATGGCAAGACAGTCTCAGCTAGCTGACACTTCCGAAGTGCTGCTCTTATTTGATAATATTTAAAAAATATGCTCCTTTTAGCACTTCTAACAATTCCCGTAACTTTCATGAAGATCTGTTCTTAATTTTTTGGATTACGTTACAAACAAACAAAGAGACAAGCATACAAGCTGCTAACAGATCTCCACAAAAGTTAGTCAGCTGCTCCTCATAGAAGTTCATAACAATTCCTGCAATTTTCATGACGTGTTCATAACTTTTGAGTTATGCTGTAAAAAAGATAGGTTGAAAAACAAACATAATACATGTCTTGTCATCGTGAATCTGGCAGCAGCGACTGCTATAATCCATAGTTTCTTGAGATAAATCACACTTATATATCTATATTTAAACACATTATTTCACTACCACCAATTAAGTTTAGATTTCTTCGAAGTTTGTCTGTTAAATTTGCTTATCTGTCTGATGGCAACATAACTAAAATGTTATGAACAGGTCTTCATGAATTTACAAAAAGTATTAGCAATGTCATGAGAAACAAATGATTCAATTTCGGTGATGCTCGGACAGTCTGTTTAAACGTCTATTTGCCTACCGATCTACCATTCTACCTTTTAGCATTCTGTGACTTGGTAGAGGTCTGCGCTTTTGCCGTACAACTCTAGTTTCAAGTGTTAACAGGACGAGACTCGCTCTGAAAATACAATGTTGAGCGGTTAAATACAGGTACACTAAAGTACTTGACAGAGACAATTGCCACTAAACCTTTACTACCGACCTTTATTTTTAAACGGTATTTTTTACGAGACGAAAATTATCTATCGGGCGCCTTAAACGAAACTTTAAATTTCTTTTACACTTGCAGCTCCTCATGTAGGCACTGAACTTCAGGGAACTGAGACGCTCAGACCCACTGAACCTGCAAATATGTGGAGGGTTTTAACTGTGAAATGATTTCGATGATAATATCTTATTTTTTTACCTTCTGCAACGGCAGCACTCCCACTGCCCTGTTATTAAAAAGCCTACTATATGCATGTTGTCCAATACTACCTTCATGAATATTTCCCTGTGCGATACAAATATCCAATCTAGGAATTTCCCCGGAAGCACAGCTGCGAATGAAAACATTGAGTTCGAACTTCATGAACTTCAAAAGCCAAGTCACTTCGGCACAAACACAGGCAGTAAAATGGCCCATGGTCGATACCATTTTTGGCTCGTGTATTTGCTTAGTGACTTCAAAAAGCGATGGCATGTTTTGGACTCCTCGAAAAAGGCGCATATTACGACACGATCCATATTGATGAGCTACAGGTATGCCGTGCAATTAATTCCGAGGCATTCACTACAGAGCGCCACGTTATCGCGGTGGCGTCATCAATATCGATGAGGAATGTGGGGCTCGCCGGCCCCCGCCACCGAGCTGGGCGAGAGCGGCAGCTTCATCTCGCCGGCCTTCAGTTCATCAATTTTGTTATGACTGCATTGAAATTATATAGCAAAGTCAGGAGGCCTTTACTTTGCTCTGATGAGATTTTGGGGTGGGTGAGCTCTGTATTTACGTTATTCGAATTGCTTCTGTAATTTGCTTTAGGATGTAATAATTGAAATTACTTGGTCTCAGAGCTTTTAGGGAAACTCAATGCAAGCGCAGTTTACAAGGATAAGATATACTTTTGCGCATCCACTGCGATACATAATGTTGTTCTACTTAACAGAAATGTACAACGCGATGTTTTATTACAGCGCTGAAGTTATATTGTAATGGCAAGGCCTTTATTTTGTCGAGGATTTTAGCTTAGATGGTAAGGAAAACTGCTAGAAATTATATTAAATGTATTGAATATTTGCATTCCATGCTGTACACGGCAGTTATTGAGAAAATACTAAATGTGTGCTCGATTCGCACACTTGTATATTAGTAATGGGGCGAATATTCACATCCGCAACCGCGGAACATCCGTATTTTTTTGGCATCCGCATCTGCATCCGCAGATGCTAGGATAGTAACATCCGCAATCGCATTCGTATCAGCGGATGTCAGAACTGTAAAATCCATAGCAAAATAGGCGCGGATGCGCAGGTTTATCGCTGTACACTAAGCTCATCAATAGTGCTGAAAACTGCAAATTTTCATTTGGATTGAACTGTGCAAGTGCTGCCCCTGTCAACAAAGCAATATTTAACTGTCTAAGTTTTCGTTTCCTCGAGTGTTGAATAAACTGCCGCCGTGAGAGGGGTGTGCTTGTTTGTGGAGGGGCAAATATACGCATCCGCAACCGCAGAATATCTGCACCTTTTTTGACATCTGCGGATGTCATGATGGCAACATCCGCAATAATATCCGCATCCGCAAATGTCCAAAAAATTACATCCAACCCATCACTATTGTACGTGCGAATGTAATATTATTGGCTCTGATTTGCCCTAAATTTTAAGTCAATTTCAGGCTTAATCGTAAACCGCTTGTACTTGAGACTGCCTCAGGGTCCACCCTTAAGCCACCTCTTTCGACAAGTGTATGCAATAAACATCTGAAATTAGATCTAAAGTAATAAAGTGAACCCTCAAGATGGAAATTCTAGACTTTCAAGGGCTGTCGCAAGAGCCGGTCTGGACGCATAGCCCGCTGTTGGGACATGCATCAAAAGTGAAGCCGCGCATGCTGCACAATGCAACCTCTCGTCGCAACATCCGAACCGCACTGGGTATAGACAGGCAACTGTGTTGCTGCGACCACACAGAAGTAAGGTAAATATTCATACTATTCGCGTGCAACGCAGCCAGACATCAGGTTATTACAGTACAATGCAGTAGGTTTTAGCTCGCTAGCTAGCGACAATTTTTCAAACTATTAAATATACGCTCAATACATTTTAAAGAACTAACCCTATTATACTGAGTTTGTACCACATATTGTATAGTGTAGGTCTGCCTTATCTGTAGTCCTGCGAGCAGCATGTCTTCTGTATAGTTTCTCTACGAGCATACATGTATTCCTTAGGGCCGGTGACTAAATCAGTGCTTTTCTCATAATTAAAAAAAAAAGCAAGTTGCTCGTCTGTATCCTATATCTAATGTCAAGGTTCGGAAAATAGCGCAGATTTGTAGCTGCAAACTTTCTCGCAGATTTCTATTGCAGCCTAAGAATTCAACACAGTTTTGAATGGCGTAAGATTAGGCTCAAAGAGCGACTCGTTTTCAGTCTCAGTAATTAAAGCTGCTATTTAGAGATACCGCAGTTGCGCAATAATTAATTCAATTATCATGTGCAACGAAATAAGCACTACGCCAATCTTAGCATCAACTGAACTTGCTCATGAAGTGAAAAAAATGCGCATACGTGATATTCGTATTCTTACCTATATGATTCACTAGACCTCAGTTTGCATGACCTGTAAAATGTATCTCACAAAAATATAGACCTACCTCTGTTAAGAATATAAATAAATTGTTATTAGTAATCCCATTTTAGCTCACTTAGTCTTGGTGAATGCAGCAACAGTTTTCTATCATGCCATACGAAATTTTGTTTTTTTAAATAAAAAGAAGTATTACTCAATTCAAAAACACTAAAGTTAAGAAAAGTCAAAAATTCTCTATGCCCAATTACATATGCCTTTGAAAGCTTATAACTCAAATCATCAGAAAGGTTACTACAGAAAAACAAATTGAACTCTATGAAGTTTATTGGAAACGCTCCTAATGTACATGATGTGCACATAGTGTCGATAACATATTGTACATTACTTTTCTTAGCATTGGCCGGTGGTCGTTCTCATAATGTTCAAACTTGTGCCAAATTCTCTCCATAGAATGTTCTAGGTCGTTCGGTGGAGTGACAAAAGCATAACTTATCATGTGATCAGGAGAATGAAGCCACTAGGTGGTAGATCATGAGAATAGTAGTGCCCCTAACCCAATGTTAGATCACGATATCAGTAGTACATCCTAACCCAAGGTGATGGCTGTTGCAAAATACATTCTTTAACTAACCTTTTGCGACACTTTGTCGATGATCAGCGGCGCTACCTTGCCTCACCAAATCCATCTAAAATTGCCTCTGTGTGCTTGGTGAAGTTCAGGCACGATGATGTTTGCTAGAAACTCACTATAACTAAAATTTCCTTCATAGTAAATCGGGCCAATAACGGCACCTGTTTCACAGAAACCTGCCCAAATACGGAATTTTCTCTCTGGTATAATATATGTCAAATGCAGCATCATCTGGTGAGCAAAGTTCTGGGGAGTAGAATCTACACATCAGGAAATCATAGGCGGGCAGTTCTTCAGCATATTTTGCGCACGATAAGTGGTATTTATACTGGTGTCACAGTTGTCATATATAGTGCTGTTTTCATCATAAGGTGGTATACCGAACAGGACATGTATTTCTCCTACTTAGCTCAAGCAGTTCGGAATTTTATTGATGCTTAATGGCTAGAAAACTTTAAATCCAGCAGGCTTTTAAAGATTACATCATCCTGAGAGTCATTCTACTATCTATGACGTTAAGAATATGTAATACATTTCTCCAATAAAATTCGTGACTCGCTGGTTAAAAGTTTCTAATTTCGCTTAGTCGATATGACGTCACAGGGATTTTGAGGACAAGCTGAGCGGCGCTTAGATGCCATCCATGGGTCGGTGTTTTCATTGGTATCTGGTGGGCTCTGTTTTGTTTGGTGAAATTGTCATTAAGGTGGAGTGGGAACTCATCGCGACTGAGAATCGCTTTAAAAACTCTTCGCAGAATTCTCAGCGTTTCTTAAAGCATTTTTGTTAGGGTAACCGTTACTGAACTTGACATTTAATTGGAGAATAGTGCAAAATATATATTTTCAAATGATGCAATTCAATGTTGAGCGGTGCATATTTCAACCATTTCTGTGAAAGGTCATTTTTGATTTTCATAAAGAAGTTCTGGAACAAAGTTAAAATTTTCTGGTATTCTTACGGTTTTCTTTCTTCCACTCCCACCCGTATCCTGATCGAGTAGAGTTCCTTTAACAGCGAACAAACCTTATTCAATAGTCGGAAAGTTATTTACGCTCGAAAGGACCGTTGGGTCACAATAAAATTGCGATATTGTCCTGCAAATGTTACTTAAATGGCCGGAACCTGTAGTAATTCCACAGAGTGGACGTTTCCTTGTTTAATAACGTTCAGACGGCATCATGCCTGTGAAGTGCGATTGGTCCGACAACAAATGTATGGCATATGAGTAGTAGAAGCTTAAAACAGAATCCTTTTGTTACGGAGGCTGAGTCATGTATACGTTTTTTTCCCCATTATGACAGTGAAAACGTATTATGCAGACGGTCGGATGAATCGGCGAAACCTTGAGTAGAAGCAAAGATAAATGCCGACCGTAAACAGTTGAACTTACATGTTACAAATAATATCCATGTATATGTCTAATTGCTGTATAATGCTCTGACAATCTTGCATGTCTGTTTGCATGTTTGCTTGCATGTCACGATGCGCACAATCTTCGCAAAAAGATAGGAAGAAATTTGAGCCGTGAAGATTTAATGAGACTATATCAAAGGGGGATGCCTCTGAGCTAGGTGGCCATTCCATGGAGGATTTCTGAGGCAGCTTCCTGATGAGCTAAGTTCTCGTAGTCACTTTAGGTACAAAAGATACAGTTGAGAAGTCTGCACACTCACATCAGCCACTTATTCAAGCCAAGCAAGTTGGCGGGACCTGCTAGCAAAACATTGTTTAGGATTCAGCACGAGACGGATAGTATCATGGATACAGATGCTATATACGTCGAGTGCACAAAAATTTAAATTCTAAAATTTTTGTGACGTTACCACCATGAGCAGCTAAGACGAATAAAGAATAGTATCAGTCTGCTATTTTTAAAAATAAAAGAAATATAAACACCCGTCTACGCCGGGTCAGTACTTTTATTTCAGGAAAATATTCCTCTTTGTATTTTCGTACTTTAAAAATCTGAAATTACCTATTCACAATCAACGAATCGAGCAGAAAAAAAAATGGAATCCTTAGGATAAGTTCCTTGTGACCTATCGGGTCGGTCACGGGCTGTCTAGTATAATTATGAAACTCTGATATATAATCTTGCTTCTGTGTTTACTTGTTTGTAGGTCACCGTGTGTGTACAGAATCTTTGCTATAGATAGGAAGAAATTCCAGGGCAGAAGATTTAATGAGACTGAATGGCTTGNGGGGGGGGGGGGGGGGGGGGGGGGGGGGGGGGGGTCGGCCTGAGCTCGGCTGTAGAAACGTGTTCATAAGATGTAAAGGTTTTACGAGAAATATAACTGGCCTACGTCATACATATATTTATCCTTGCTCACAGGCAGAGTATTTAATATTTCTTTGAGAAGCGAAAAAGATGATGATGGTGACCCAACATGTCCAGCATGCTTATAAAACTCCGATAACCTTGCATGTTTACTTCTTTCCAAGCTAGTATGTCACCACTCACGCATTCTTCGTTATCGTGCCTACTATACGGTATATAGAGACTAATTTGAAAGGCACTCGCTTTTATACTAGGATCGCCAAGACTTCAGAATGTAATGCCTCAATTTGTTTCTTTTTATTCGTCATTTAAATTCTGGAAAAGCTCTGTATCCCGGACACGGCTCAGCAGCACTTTTAGTTCTGAAAGAATTCGTCTCTCTGTACGTTGGTACTTGAAAATCTGTGGAAAATGGTTTATTTCGAAGCAAAAAAGATCCAAACAAAGAATAATAGAAACGAAAATTCATTTTTACGCAAGTTTTTAGTGACCCTATGGGTCACGGCTAGCCTAGTAATTAACAAAACATCAAAAGAAAAGGCGTAGCGATAGATTATTGCTATAGTATGTCAAACCACTGCCAATACAGTCACTTTTACGAGCTCGAACCACACAAAATTTCTTGAAACTCCAACCTCTGGACAAACCCTAACGCCTTCAAATATTCGAGGCCGATATGCCGATAAAGTCCTGCCATGTCATCATCAAAAATCCATGAAGATCAGATCCATCACATCCCAGCAACACCTCCATTAAATTTGGTCTCTGTGTTTTCTAATTCTGCAAGACATGGGACGAAATTTGTGCAGATAATGTTGCGATATCCTGCAGGGAATTCATGCCGAGCGTCGCATTACAACGTTTAAAGAATATTGAAAACTGCTAGATAAAATGCACGCCTGCTTTGCCGCCCTCTCGTACTTTGGAAAGCAACAAGCAAAGTTGGCGTTAGAAACAGTGAAAGAAACAATTAAAAAGTTTAAAAGTTTTTTGTGAAAAGTTGCCTTAGAAAATAAATTCGAAAAATTGATGGAGTTCAGATTAATTAGATAACTATTCAAATTACCCTTACATCTACCGTGGAATGCACAATGAACAGCGTAAGAAGTTACCCAACAACCGCAATTGCAGTAACAAACAATGTTTTAATTTTGTATACTCACAGTTAACATGACAGGCGGGCATTAGAAGTTGGGCAATACGTCCTGCTGGATTCCTTTCCGGGCCTGTTGAGATAAAAACAGATTGATTAATCAAAATATTATTATAAAAACAAATTTATGTTGTATGTTGGGCTTTTCAAACCTTCTATTAAACTTTCTATTTCAAAAACTTATTAATAATTGCTGACTTATTTGAATATTTTTGTAGAAAGCTGGAAATAATACTTTTTCAATATTTCTTTGAGAAGTAAATTTCCCTACTAAAAATTAGGGTCGTCGCAGAAGCTAAACTCTAATTCAGCTTCCTGATATGGCCGCGGCTTCAAATTGTGTTGGGATGAGAAGCTGGCGGTGGTGACCCAACGGGTCATTGGCAGTTTTAATGTAAATTTTAGACCTTTCAGCACTATAGTGCATTATTACACCCCCAAAAGAGGCATAGTTGAGGAGCAGCTATGCTTCATTTCGTACAACTTTAGCAATGAATAATTTGTGTAAATCGATTCTCTCCGAAGATCTTCAGAACATTGCTGATATGGAAGAGCATTGATATTACCGAGGATAATTATTTGTTCACTCTCCGAGTAATTTTACTAAAATTGACATGCGTTTTGAAAGTTGACATTAAAAAGATTTCCTGTGATGTATGGTAAAACCTTATATATATATCATCACTCCAATTAGAATTATTTGAAAAAGAGTTTCATTCGTTCAAATCAAATGCATCGATAGTATAAACGAAAGTATGAATAGCGCTTAATCGAAAGTATGAGCAGTACCAGAAATAAAATATAACTGAATCCTTAGTTATAATTGAAATTTTACTCCCACTGGGTAATTTTCTTTCTTCAAGAAAGTACTCATGAAAAGGGCAACGTTGAAGGGGCTAAGCTAAAGTCAAGGCACTTGTGAAAGCAACAAAGGCCTGAGACCGCTGCCCGCTATTCCCAATTAACCTGATGAAGTTGAATTCCTCCAAATGAAGACGCACGAGACAAATACTTGCTCAGCGCAGCGGTGCGATGGTCGGCTGTTCGCTATACCAGCACAAGCCGACATCGCGTTTAGGGGAGAGTGAAATTAGTCAAAATGAAGCAGAGTGTAAGACCGCAGACAGACATTGCCAGGTTATCCAGTGTGATATTACTGGGGGAAAATTTCAAGAATGTGCGTGCACTTTAATTTATAACGCAGTAGATTGCTTTACATTTCAGATTTTGATCCTAATGAAGGCTTAAAGTATCTAAAATAATCAAAAGCGAAGGTGAGTATGAGTAAGCAAACTGTGCCGGGTTTTACTTTACTGAAAAGTTTTATTAAATGAGGAGTATTCAAAAAAGAATCAGTGTGGACTTTTCTGATCCATCAATAGGACTCTTTGTTTCAGATTTTCATCTTAATACAGTTCCATGTATTAGTTATGAGAATAATCAAAACAATGGATATTAAGGGGAAGCAGACATCACCATGGAGTTCTAAGGTTATTGGAAAGTAATGCTGAGTAATAGGTATTAAGAAAATTGCTGTACAGCTTTTGGTGCTATAATAATCTCTTGAAAAACCTTTTAAAAATAAAGACCTGCCTCTTAGTACTACAAATATACCGGCATTGTGACTTTCCAAAGACTCTTGATAATAGTAAAACTAACGTGAACGTCAATAAAGCTAGATGGGGAGCAATCGTGTAGGTAAAGCTAACTTTGACTGCTCCCTCCACTGGGAAACCCACACGCACTGGTTTCTACTGCAGATATTGGCCAACTGCCCCAAGAGGAGTAAGCATACAGCTGCAGTCGACCACGGGTCATTAAAAACTATGACGCATTAGAGGAAGATTCAGCGACCACCTCCCTACCCATTCATTTCTGGACAAGGTAAGTGCCCCCACGGAAGCTATGCATACCAAGCAAGTTTCCTGACTCAACGCACCGGGCACCACAAAGAACGTTCACCTGGCTCGAGTCTAGGCACCTTCAGCACGCTATTTCAGCCAGCAAGGTCTGCCGCACATATCTCATAAAGCCGTATTTACCCGGATATATTGTGTTAAACACTAATATTGAAAGGAATATCACTGTTCGTTATATCTGCGTGAAGTGTCCGCATAGTTTTAATTTATGCGTTTGAATGTGGTTTCATTTACGCCTCCCTCCACTGTGTGTATTGAACTATAGATATTACGCGGTGAAGACTTGTCTTCATAATATTACAAAACAGTTCTTGCAATATACAAAGTAACTGCCTAGAGTCTTAACGGAACTACACAGCTCCCAGCTTAAGCGCAAGCTCCATGTCAGGTTTCTAAGAGGCACTGAGCCCCAAACAGATTTTACTCGCAGGACAAGGACCAATAAATAGAGCCCCATACTGTCAGCTATACAGCATCGCTATCGCCTCGTCACAGCCTTGCACTTACAGACTTTATGCTTAAAAGATTCAAGTTTTCATTATCATGTGATATTCTCCTTCGTATATATAAAAGTTGTTTCCTAAGCTTACTAATATCTATAGGCGTATATTATAGCGTCATCACGGCTTTCTATGAGGTGTTCTCACACCTTGCATTAGCGTTACTGCATTCAGGAAGAAACATAGCAAGTAAATAATGCCATGCAGGCCAAGAAGCTATTTTGAAACGCGAGCAGGCAAATCAATATGTGAGTATGAAGATACCGCACTGTATTCGAAGCGCATAGCTACATATATCAACTAGAGCATTCTGAGAGCGCGTACCTCCGCCAAGCGAGGCAACGGTAGCAAAAAATTCAAATTAGCTTTAAAACCATAATTTTCTTTGCATAAACTCCAAAATCTAGTAATTTGTGTCTTCTAATAGTAATAACTGCTTGTGCAATTTTCTTGAAGATCCATTCATAACTTTTTGAGTTATACTGCTCACAAAAGTTATGACAAACATGAGTCAAACATACAAACGAACAAACCGATCTGCACCAAAATTCAATCATTTATGTCTTTCAACAATACTAACAACCCCTATAAATTTGAGAAAGATCCATTCATTATTTTTTGAATTATTGTGCTAATATGAATAAAATCAAAAAAACAGTGACGAACGAACAAACAGATCATTACCAAAACTTGGTCATTTACTCTTTATTATATACCTAACAACTCATGTTAATTTCATCAAAATCCATCCATAACTTTTTGAGCTATGGCATTGAGAAAAATGAAGCAGACAAACAAACAAATGGATGGACATATCTTCACCAAAAGTTAATCATCTGTTCCTCCTTACATACTTAACAATCCCTGTATATTTCGTCCAAATCGGTTCATAAGTTTTTGAGCTATCTTGGTGACAGACAGACAAACACGACGAAAACATAACCTCCTTGGCGGAGGTAAATATTGGCACCACGTTGTAGCTGTTGGAACATATTCTTCCTGAGACAAAGCTCAACACCAAACAGTGCATGCTCTTTCTCTCCTCAAGCTCCGCTCTTCCTATAGAGTATGTTTACTCATTAAGGTATGCCCACTTTAACAACAACTAACCGCGATGAGGAACCGAAGAGGTTCGTTCCAAATTGGTTTAATTGTATGTATCTTGTCAAGTAGTGTCAATAAAATAGAGCGGCGAGGAGCAGGCTATATAGTGTTCAGCTCGGTGCTTTACAGCCTTATAAAGCGACACGATATTCCTCCTCGAAAGTAGTATTGCTCTGTGCGCTTAGTCACGCGCCTGTCCACTTAAGCTGGACAGAAGAAGAACAAGAATAGTATGACAATACTTGCCGAAAAGAGCACGGGATTTATTCATAATAATCGTTGCACCATGTACTTATTCAATATAAAAACTATTCCTAATTAACAGCAATGCCTCGTGCCTTTCATTAATATGAAAATATACTTCCAAGTAAGAATCATTTCACCATGTGTTTCATTAATATGAAACACTACCTAATGTACTGAATCATTGTACTCGTTCCACACAATTTAAACTCAACAGCAACGCAGCCCAATTGTTCTCTGTGTGGAAAATTTGCCGTGCAAAGCACACAGTCGCCGGGCTGGCAGGTCGAACTGGTGTAGCAAGAGCAAAAATGCCCAGCAACAGCAGCCAATTAGCGAAGATGAAGACCATTTTTATTTTCTATTGTGCTCTCTGCCGCGCTATGCATTGGCTGTGTGATTGATTACCTACGTAGCCGAAAGATAAAACAAATTGACTGGTAAAAACCTCAATGAACTATTTGTAGTTTGCAGCATTTTGAGTACTTAGTGGACTATATGAACGTGATTGGAGAGCGTTCAATGTGTTCGCCACTGACCAAAAGAAATTCATACGTGACGTCTTAGCGCGTTACAACTAATCAAACGAGCTGACCTTCTCAAGGTGAGGAACCTGCTAAAACGCGATTGGTTGTAACGGGCTGCTACTTCAAGCATGGCTTTGTTTTGATCATGGACGAGGACACTCATCTCTCTCTGCTAACATGGACTATATCGATACTGTAGTCTACAATTTCTAACTTCATCTTGAGTTGCAGCAATGCATTAATTACATACGGCGCGGCATGCAGCCTTGTGCGCCGAAGTTCCGCTATTCCAGAACTTGTCATCTTTTTTCTTTAACTGAGACAAAACTGATATTTGCATTGGTAGTTCAGTCAAACATCCAGTCTCTCGATTATTACCGCTGCCAAAGAGGTTATGCTTTTGTAGTGTTTGTCTATCAGTCTGTCTCTTTGTTTGCTTGTATGTCACCAAGATAACTCAAAAAGTTATGAACGCATCTTTACGAAATTTTCAGGGATTTCTATGCATGTTAACAGTAACAGATGCTTAACTTTTGGTGAAAATTCATTTATTTGTTTGTATGTCTGTTTATTTTTCTTAGTACCATATAACTCAAAAATTTAGGAACGGATTTTTATGAACTTTACATGAATTGTTAGGTAGCTTTATCACGAAGAGTAAATGACTAAATTTTTGTGATGATCTGTTTGTTCGTTCGTTTGTCTCCGTGTTTGATTTTATACTTGTTAGTAAAATGACTCAAAATATTATTAATGGATTTTTATGAAATTCACAGGAATCGTTAGTAATAATAAAAGACATAAATGATTAAGTTTTGGTGATGATTAGTTAGTTTGTTTGTGTGATTGACTTATGTTTGTCAGACTGTTTATTAGCAGCATAACTCAAAAAATTATGAACCAATCTTTAACAAAATTGCTTAAGCTGTTATTGCTGTCAAAAGGCAGGAATGATTTTGGCGTTGATATTACGGAAATTATACCTACAGACCTAATTTGAATTTTTCAGTACCGTTGCCTTGCTTGGCGGAAGCATGCGCTCTCAGAGTGCTCTAGTTACTTTCTATTACCGTATGTGGTTTTTTAGAATGTAGCTACTTGTATTACAGCAATAGGGTAATTTTATCAACTTTTTCTTGCGCATATTAGCCATACAAAAATACTATGGCAAGTTAGCCAAATTTTTATCACCTGCGAACGAAGTGAAAGAGGTGATAATGTTTTCGTTGAAGATTTAAGTATATATATATATATATATATATACTGTATTTGCAGACATAGACTGCAACAGTAGTTGACTCTTAGATCCAAGTGGCCTCTGACGATGGCGGCCAAAATGGGAAAAATGGGAGTTTCTCATGCAGGCAAGTGCTCAAGTGCCTCCCCGCCGTATCCAAGATACCTTCTCCGCAAGAAAAATGTTGTGTACCTTGGAATTTTTTTGCTTCAGTATTAGATAGGGGGAAAAGAATAGCTCTTGAGCAAATCCCATTTTTCCGTTGCCGACTTTTGGTCGCCAGCGTCAGACATAGGAGTCAAGTACTGTTACAGTCTATGTTTGTAAATATATATGTGCATATATGTTTGTCTGTCCACGCAATAAGTGGTCAAAGGAGTTGAGCAATGTTCATAATATTTTGCAGGGAGAGTGGTGGGTTGCCTTCAATGTGATCCATCCAAAAAAAAACTATGATTATCTGGCTATAAAAATGACGGCGATAAAATTTGTTCTCCGCCCAACAAAAAGGTAGGAGTTGAGCTATGTTAATGATTTTTCGCAGCGAGTCTGGTGGGCTGTCCTCGATGTGACCCACGCCGAAAACTAAGATTAGCTGGCCATCAGTAACGAAGGCATTGAAATTTGCACCCACGCGGGTAATGGTCTTACGCCACGAGCCGTTCTAGTTACTTATGTTTTAAGCAATGCGAAGAGATTTTTTCAACAACAAGGCAATGTCGAATACGTTTGCTTCCTGATACAAACGTTTTCATGACAGCGCAAATAAGATAAATGGCAAGGCAACTTTATTAATTTTCTCAACGTGACTCCAATTGTTATAGCAGCATAATGGCTCCAAGCAATAGGGTAATTTTCTTTAGTCTTGATTCTTAACAGAGTGAATTTTACAACAGGAATACTTCAAGCAGCTGGTCATTGTTGCAAAATTTTGTTTCCTGCTTTCAAGCCAAATGGTGTTGCTTGCTACCAGTGATTCATCTACACAAGTGCGGTATACAATTGGACAAGCTTGCCAAATATAGCATGCAAATATCATCACTTTAGCATTGTCAGCAATACAGTGAGACAGCTAATCCCATGTGATGTTGTTCGCAGAAGGAGCGGCTGATGATAGCAAGGCACGTAGCAAAAAAAAAATGAATTGTCTTCAATACTCTGAACAATTGAAAATAATTTTTTTAATCATATTTATAATGATCAATAACTGTCAGAGATTTGCCGCATAACACCACAAGTATTTTATTACATAATGCAAGTCTTAGAAAAGGAAATTAATGGCACACTCGGCTGCAGCACAAAAGATTAAATAATAAACTAATATATCGTATGTGCTCCATATACCAGCAGCGTAGGGCGGCTACACAAGCGATCTGTCAGTAACAAGAAAAAATGTCATGTCACGTCAGCCGCAGAGGCTGATGTCATATCATGTCATGTCACGTCAACCGCAGAGGCTGATGTCATGTCACGTCAGCCGCAGAGGCTGATGTCATGTCATGTCATGTCACGTCAACCGCAGAGGCTGATGTCATGTCATGTCAGCCGCAGAGGCTGATGACGCAGAGCGGTGCTGTTCAAATGAAAATGTCAAATAGAAATTATTGTCGTATTTATCAATGCCGTTGAGTGGCTGCATCCGCAATATACGAGGCGTGGCGCCATATTACGCTCTGGTGGAAACCGTAGAATCGGAAGCCGATAATATGGTACACATCAAAGGATCAAATATTATTTATTACGCCGTTTGTCGTTCTCTAGGTGAGATGACACCCTTAATCTGACGGCAATGTGGTCACGTGGCGGAAAATCTTCAAGCGGAATCAATAGACCAAATAAGCTATGGTATAAAACATATGATACCTCCACCTGTCTTAAATTTATCAGTTATTGTAAAGCTTTAGAAACAGTAATTGACCTACATCATAATTAATTAATTTTTTTTTAGAGCAACGAAACTTCGGGCGCTGCAGTAAGTAAGATGCATTTTACCTGTATGAGCAGCTTAGTGGATTCCTTGTGATTAGTGAACAGTTTAGTGAAGCAAAATCGTCGACTCCCGGGAAGCAATCTAGCGCATCTAAAGAACAGTAAGCGATACAGAAAAATATAAAACAATTCCTTTAATTTCATTATAATTGGGTATTTAGCAACTACCTAGATAATTTAGCACATAGTAAAAATTAGCAATGTAACTTGCACTGTGTAAAATGCTTGGATATAACTACCTCTGCCGAGGAGGTTACGTTTTCGTCGGGTTTGTCTGTCTATCTGTCATCAAGACTACTAAAAAAATTTTGGACCGATTTTGACGAAATTCACAGGGATTGTAAGGTATGGTTAGAGGAACAGATAATTAACTTTTGGTGAAGATCCGTCCCTCCGTTTGTTTGTTTGTTTGTTTGTTTGTCTGCCTCTTTTTTCTCAATGCTATAACTGAAAAATTATGGGCAGATTTTTATAAAATTTACATGAGTTGTTAGGTAGATTTTGAAAAATAAATGACCAAATTTTTTTAGCGATGCGTTTGTTTGTTCGTTCGTTTGTCACTGTTTTTTATGCATGTTAGCACAATAACTAAAAAAAATGAATGGATCTTTATGAAATTTATAGGAGTTGTTAGTAGTGTTAAAAGGCATAAATGATCAAATATTGGTGCAGATCAGTTTATTCGTTTGTGTGTTTGACTCATGTTTATCACAATGTTTTTCAGCAGCATAACTCAAAAAGTAATGAACAGATCCTCAAAAATCAATTACTGAAGCTGTTAACTCTATTGCAGGGCACAAATGATTAGATTTTGGTGTTGATACAGAGAAAATCATAGTCTTAGAACCAATTTTAATTTTTCGTAACCGTTGCTTTGTTTGGCGGAGGTATGCGCTCTCATAGTGCTCTAGTTTGGTAGTGCGGTAGCGGAAATACTTCATTAATGTCCAAAGCAGCAGCAGCAAATAGTGCTCGAGTTTGGTATATTAATTATAGTTGCACTTCAGAGTACGGTTGCCCTTTATGAAGTAATTACAGGTTTCGTCGTCGTCGTTTATCACGAGCTCAAACGTATATTAATTATAGTTGCTGAAGTCTCATGCCAACGCCTTTATGAAGTAATTACAGGTTTCGTCGTCGTCGTTTATCACGAGCTCAAACCATATAATTAATATCAACGTGAAGTCTCATGCCAACGCCTTTATGAAGTAATTACAGGTTTCGTCGTCGTCGTAATTCAAAAGTGGGCCAATCTTCCTAACTGGCAAGCTTTGAGAGCATCAAACAGGATTTAGAACCATAGTTCGGCAAATTTGAAGGAAAGAGTTCGGGCTCTTCGATCTGATGCGTTTCAGCGTAAGCGCTTGTTCTGACCGACGATCTGCGAAAGTGGGGAAGGTAATCTGACGTATTTTAGATGTGATGCATAATGCAAACGTAGTTCAGGTAATTTAAACGTGACAAGGATTTACTCAATTTTTAATTGCTACTTATTATGCGAAACTACCACCACTCGCCTAACTTTCAGCAGTACGGTTGCTCGGTCGCTAAAGTCCCAAAAATTCCTGGGAAACAGAGTGAATGACAAAAATATTTTAAGTGAAAATACATCCAATAATGATCATAAAAACTGCAGCTGGATGCGAGTAAGTGTAATTTTCTACGAGGTATTATTGTCACTTAATTGTTATACAATAGCTTGCTTAAACTTCTAATACGGTTTATTCATCATATCAATTAAATAGAAATTAAACAATTACTTACTATCAAGTTTATTCTGGTACATACAGCCTGAACTATTGCTTCACTAATGGACCCGTGCGTGAAAAAATTTCCGCAATAATTGATATGTTTTCCCCATACCTATAAGCCAGTGCGGAATCTTTTCTGACTTACTTCTTCATTGATCCTTAGTCGTGCTCTCATCCTTAGATCATCGTTATCGATAGGCAGAAGTAAAATCTTAATTAAAGCACTTCAATAAATTTGAGTGCAACTCCAGTGAGGTTAGTTAATATATGTAGTGCAGTAAATGGTATGCTCAGATCATTGGAGATTTCTCTGTATTTTTTCATTTTTTCACAGCTTAACAAGCAGTTCTTTTTGTCCTTTAGTCAATGAATTACATTCAGCATAATCTACAGAGAAACCACTCACTGTGAGCAGCAATTGCAGAATGTCCCGGTTTTTACCTGAAGGCTAATAAGAGTTACTGAGAACATTCTAAGGCAATCAAGAACATTCTACTCTGAAGGTTAACCAAAATCTACCGCTTTATAATGCAAAATGGATACTGTATGCACACTTTTTTCACCCCCAAATCTTTAAACTGTATATATTTTCTCTCTATAATATATATTGTATTCGCAGATTATGTTTCTACAACGCAAAATACATATATAACATTGTTATTTGCATTTTTCATTTGCTATAAATGAGATTACCAAGCAATTTTTGAGTGTGCGAACACTTATTTCCCCCACTGTATATGCATATCTAGAGAAATATTTAAATGCTTGTAATGACGTTACAAAGCTAATGCTTTAATGAGCTTCCATGCAAGTGTTATGCGTTAAATTTAATGAAATGAATACTAAGTGGCCCATATGTACAATTATCATAGCAACTCATTTTCTGCGCTCGCAGACGGCTTCAGGGTTTCACCATAACTTCTAGCAATGCCCCCATTGCCCATTTCAGTATACTCGTGCCCCACCTGTCCCACCAGAACCAGTGTCATCCTATCTCCCTTGCTTTCCCACTTACGTTTCCCTTCCTTCACCCGAGTGGTACCCGCATCCAGTGCTGCTCCGCTACATCCACCTAACTTGGTATGTTACGCAGCGCACACCCACTCCAGTCCCCCATCTCACCCGCACCCACATTTCCCATCCGTCCAATCAATCCCTCCCATCAAATTTCCCTCTCAACCAATTTCATCATCACTCCCAACTTACCATCCACTCCATCTGCTGTAAGGCCTCAAGTATCCCAATCGTTCAATCTTAAGATTATCCCAAATTTTTCACTCGCCCCATCTCGCCCTCAGCCAAAACTTCCCATTCATCCCATCTCACCCTCACCCAAAATTTCCCACTCGTTCCATTTCACTCTCACCCAAAATTTCCCACTCGTTCCATCTCACACTCACCCAAAATTTCCCACTCGTTCCATTTCACCCTCACCCAAAATTTCCCACTCGTTCCATCTCACCCTCACCCAATATTTCCCACTCGTTCCATCTCACCCTCACNCACTCAGTCCTTCAGGCAGGCAGAGCTCAGCTCCTCTTGAAGTCTGCTCAGCAGCTGCCCCCTCTGCACTTGCTCTTTAAGCCAAGCTGCCCCCTCCCCCCCTCCTCTCACTCCTGTGCCACACTGCTCCTACAGCCTCACACTGTGCAGCACCACCTCATGGTATCTTCGCTATGATCATTGCATAAATGATTGCTCCTTCATCCTCACTTTCTACCTCGCCAGCCGCAAAGCGAGAGCTGCAAATACTCGTATGGAGCGCCTCGGTAGGAATTATACTGACTGTACCAATGCTTCAGTTACTGTAAAGCATTAAACTCCTTTCCACTAAACAGTATAATAATGCTCTGTTGATTCATTGCCTGCTAGGCTGGTCCCGTCGTCCCAATACATAGCAATTTAATAGGAAAAACTTCATCAGCCAATCCCCAAGTTCATGGTGTAGGAGGAAATTCGAGCCTCATGTTAATGGCAAATAACTAACTTTAATATTCCTAGATGTTCTAGATGATTCATTTTCTGAAGCCCGCTCCACTTAAAACAGGTCGCTTGGAACAGGTCTTTAGCTTGGAAGATGAGAGGCTTCTCTTCTATGTATCGCCTGTTGCTCCTCTTCCGATGGATCACTTATACGTTGGCAGCAGGTCCTCCTTAACGGTACCAAATGCTTATATTTGTTTTGTTTTCTATCTTTTCTTCTCAGTCGTTTTTCTCGACTACTCGATAAAATGCCATCATGTATAACATTAATAGCGTTATTCCTTCGTTCCTTCGTGTGTTACGCTCTTCAATAATAGATAGGAAAAAATTAGAGCGAATAGTTTTAAAGGTCAGTAGCTGGAATAGCTTGGATGAAAGTCGGTAAAATCTTCAAAATAATGTGAATCAGGCAACATTAAGAACAGACGTATCTATGATACGGCTGGGATCATCAAACGGATGCAACAAGGCAAGGTCTTTCAAATAATTACTAGAGTGAACGTGCTGTCAAGAATGACAGAGAAGAATTTGAGACGACCCGTCTTCATTCATTCAATTTACCTTCGTCACAAATATGCTTCTGAAGGATACGCTACAACAGCCGTCTCAAATTTTGATAAGAGATAGGTGCTCTCTCTCTCTCTTTCAATCTAACACTAAGAATGACCGTCGTGTGTTTATATATTTATTTATATGTTCGGTGTCACGCTCTTAAGAATAGATAGGAAAAATTTTTTCTTTTCCAAAGTTGAAGTCCACTCAATGCAGATGCAGATATGCAGCTTCTCTAAACACTCCGTTGCATCGTCGTTCGTACTCTCTTTTGAGGTTTCCTTCATCCAATATTTTTTTTCGTGTCCTCTTTTGACGAAATAGAAAGGCGAAAAATAGGCCAGGATACATATTTCATAATCAACGATGACGAGGTTGCAGAAGGTTTAAGTGAAAGCCTTACCCCTTTATTATCTGAATGCATTTCTTGCCCCGTTGGAAATTTTGGCGATCCTGTTCCCTTCTGATGGGATTCAGTTGGCAATAAACCATATTGCAGAAGAAGGCTAAATTTGGAATATGGTACTTATCGCTATTAACATTGATTGTAGATCTTGCTCTTCCGGCTTCTCCTGCCGTTCCCCTGGAGTCTGATATTTTTACTTTCTCTCTATATCAAAATTGTATTTTCTTTTGGTTTACGATGTACACATTTTGTAGCAAATCAGCGAAGCGTAGAGGAACCGATTTTTTCCTGTACAGTACAGGTAGTAATTTTTTATTCTAAATTTTCAGGAGCGAAAATTTAGTTCTACTGAAACTATCTCACTGTGTTATCTGGATACGCAGCGGAAATGAAATTCTGTGTTGTTTCTGCGCTTACTAATACAGTTAATATTTTGCATGTCATCTAAGGGAGTGAAAGAGTGTGTTGAAGACGAATTGAAGTGGATTACTCAGCAGAAAGCACGCATCTCTTACGATAATAATTTGAGTTGGCCGTCGTAGCGTTTCCCTCTATATGTATTTTAGTAAGGCAAGTACAATCAATGAAGAAGTGTCATCAGTCACCACAAATTGCTTATGATGAAGAAAAGGCAATTAAGTCAATGAAGGGAAGATTTTGCACCGGCCTATATTAAGCAAATATATCGATTATTGCGTGAATTTTTTCACGCGCGGGTCCACTAGTTAATGTAAGAAGTACAATCGACTCCCACCAAAGATTACATGCGGAAAAAAAATCTTACATTAGAAACAAGGAGCTTCAATGGGAGGAGTACGCGCAAGCCTTCCCTGGGCGAGTAAACACTTGGCTGTGTCACGTGACTGAAGCTGGCGTTTGGAGATCTTAAACTGGCTGAAGTGGCAGTGGTCAGCACATATAGTTGAGGAAGATACAGACAGGCAGTTCTTCAATATTTTGGCAAAGACAATCGTGTCTGATGATTTATGTCCCAGCGCTCACCCTGTTATTTTCATCATCAGATGGTATACAGGATACAAGTTTTCTTTACATACTTCCATCCGCTCGGAATTTCGTCGATGGTTAATGACTATAAAAATTTGAGCTCAGGACTCCTTCCTATATAGGCTGCGTGAGGCAATGCCGCTCTCCGATTGGATAAGCCACTCAGCCAGTTTAAGGGAAAAGTTTACTCACAACTCTCCCGTAGGTTAAATAGATAGGGTGAACTCCTCTCTATTAGAACCTCCTTGATTAGAAAGCAGCGAGCCTCAGTCAATTTAAATGAATTACCTGCCGCGTATCCATGATACCCAAGCAGCCTTCAGTACATCGAAGGTTTTGTTTTGAAGTGAAATCAGCCGAGGCAGTCAAGATAGAGGAGAATCAGCTCCGTCAAAAGGAACACGGCGAGCGAAAAAAATAATGTCTACTACCGGAGAAAATCATCGCCTCGTCCGCCCTTCGTTGATTAGCTTCTGAATTTGTACGTGGTCAACTGAGAACAAACATAAGATTTGATGCATGGAAAAAAGTTATTATAAAACTAGTAGACCCGTGCATGAAGAAATTCACGCAATTTTCGATGTGTTTGCTCTCTTCTCTGATTCGCTGTTTCCACATTTTCTCACTCACGCATGTTAGCAACACTTATTCCCTTCCGTATCCTTTCTACTTCAAGACTTTCTTGTTACTCTGCTGCATAGACGCTTCATCTCTTTCCATTTCTTGCACGTCTTCTTTCTTGAGACTGTAGAAGTCTCGTTCTTCTTTTACGTTCCCTATCTTATTTCTCAATTAAGCGTGCGTCTTCCAAAGTAAAATATTCAGGAAAACATTGTAATAAACTTGAATGCCAGTCCAGTCAGCATATATGCTGATAAGTGTACCGTATTCATAATACGGTCTTCCATACTTAACTATCTGCTTCATTGACGTGCTCAAATTTCAGCCTCTAAAACGAATTCTGCTCTCTCAGAAGAAATAGTTGCCTACTGCCCCTGAAACAATTGTCTCCTACCCGTCGTGAGTGTTCCGTTGATGATCTACAGAATTTATACGTTGTGACCTGAGAGCGACAGCGACCTTTGATACTTATACAACGGAATCATCTGTGGGCGGAAACTGCAAATCAATATGCAGGGGAATACCAATAGAAGCTTCAGTGTTAAGATTTCAACTTCGGCAATGCAAGAAGTGCATTCAGACCTAATACGGTCGCCCTATACCTTGCCATAGATTCGATATATGGAAAAGGGAATACTTGTAAGAATCAGACTCAGCCTTCGATATCTTCATTGTTTGACTTTCAACTGTCGCTGATTAAGATACGTTTGCCACCTTCTACAACCCGGCCTATTTTCTACCTAGCAGTTTTCGATGAAGCTGGACTGATAACCATCGCTTCCAAACGGCTAATTTCCGCGTATCTGCTTTGTTAGAAGGTGACAGAAAACATATAAATAAACAAATAAACACACAGATTAACAGATAAATAAACATCGGTCTAAATCATGTTCTAGATAAGACTTCATGGCCACACTAAGAGAAGCTGTAATATCTCTTTTTTTTTCGATTCTAAGAAGTATTTCAAGCAAGAAGTACATTGAGAAAAAGGAATAAAGAGCCAACTTTCGCCATCTGCAACCTGGTCACCGATCTACTAGAAAACCCAACCTAATTACAAAATCTGCAACCTGATCTATTTTTTGCCTATCTATTTCTTTAAGAGCGTGACCCGAAAGATAGTTACATATAAATATATAAACAAATAAACTCATGACGGTGTTTATTATATTGTGTTGATTTTTATGCCCTTAGCTGTTCTGTGTCAGCGCGTTAGAATCTTTATCATTGTTTGCCGTTACCGTGGGAATTCCGCCGCAACAGTGCGATGTCTGAGCAAATATAATAACAGCTTGAGAACAGAAGATTACCCTGCTACGAGTGAAGAAATTGACCGAATTTACATTCTGTTATTACATTGCTCTCGCATAAAACAAAGCAAAAAATTATGGGCTATTGATCAGTATCCACGGGTCCCGAAATAGTGAGAAAATCGAACAGGATATGCCCACAAAAATTTGAAATGCGTAAGATTTTACTGGTCAGATTACCTCTAAACTGTGGGAAACAAAGCTTAGAAAAGATGTGCAACTACATTGGAGAACAATGCAAGAAAAAACGTCATGTTCTGTCTTTATGGACACAAGTGGGAATTCTTTACTGACAGAATAAGTTCGTGATTAATTTTAGTGGTGAAATAAATATACTAGAAAAGGTTAGGCGAGATGTAAGGTTGACGGACTGCGTAACGAAATGCAGGAGTAAGCGACGGACGTATGCTCAGACAGGTTGGGTTAAGTTGGAAGCACTACCTCAGGTTAAACTGTGGTAAGTGAAAACATTTACCAACTGTAGAATATCTACGGACAGATACCTCCATAGAAGGACAACTATCCAAATAGGAGATTAATTACCTCTTGGAAAGACAACTACCCACTGGGAAAACAACTACCCCAGGAGGACAACTACATACTGGGAGGGCAACTGCCGATTTATACTAATAAACACGATACAATAAGATGTCCAGTAACAAGCCTACCGATACCAGGAAAGTTTCCAAAAACTTAAAATATAGTTAATAACCGTGATTCTTTTCACGGGTCCAGCTAGCGAAGAACAATGTTGTCCAAGTACTGTAGAGTGGATACCAAAATTCAACTTCAGATTTACTTACTTTACCAGGGATGATGTACCAATCTCTGTAGCTTTGCTACCATTGTTCTTAGATCTCTGCCTCTTCCAGATTTTTTTTTACCTATCGTTTGTCAATCAAAAGGGATCAGGCAAGCGAACAGTAGTTGGCGTCATTTTGATTATCAGGTATCCCAGTCAACACCATGAAAATAATATGCTCTGAATAGTGAACACACATCATTGAATGTCTGAATATTTATAGATTTTTTCGTAACAACAAAGGCCCTGCAATATCCCCACTGAAACAGACTGGCGTAATATACGAGTACCAGGGCCCCATTGGAGACTGTGAGCTCTGACGACAGTGCTCGTATATTGACCTTACCAGACCAACGCTGTCTCTCCATTCAACAACGCTCTTTAATCTGGATTGCTCAAGTTTCACACTAGTAATAGCCATAATATCGCTCTAATAAGGGATCTTTTAACAAACAACACCTGAATACTTCACAAAGAACAAAATAGTAACAGTTTACAAAGTACTGAATCACTCCTAACCCAGAAGCATAAACCGCACTTGAATAACTAAACCACGGGTACAGTTAGGGTTTTAAAACTTTTTGGCGACGTCAGCAGCTTGAACGTCTCCTGTAGCCGACGGTTTGCGTTTGCTGCGACTGTACCTGTTCCGTTCTCCCGAGGCCGCGTCTGTACCGGCAGTTATAAATAAAGCTGCCTCCCAAACAACTCTTCCATGAGATTTTAGTTGCTGCCAGATGAACGCACACAAAGAGCAGCTGCCAATCTTTTTTCATAAAACATTTTTTTAGGGTGTTAAGCACCAACAGATACCCCATGATGGATGGAACCAGCTGTGTAAATTTTAATGGGCATTAAATAAATTTCTAGACCAACAAAGTAGAGAGTATTTTAGAAAGTTCGAAGTAACGGATAGGCTAATAAATAATAATAAAAACGGTCATCCTGTTGATGAAATACTTCGTTATTTATGTATGTAATTACACATATTTGTATTTTTCGTGTCACGCTTTTAACACGGTAGACATGCAAAAAAAAGAAAAGGGCTAGTTTGGAGATATTGGCCATTCTGTTGTATCTTGATGGAAACCAATAAGAATAATTTAGACCAGTTACAGAAGATGGGTGAAGTGGGAATTCTTGAAGTTGATTATACTTCTAGCTCTGTCAATGTTGAAATTTAAACAATGAAGATGTTTACAGTTACTCTTCATTTGCTCTCAGTTTAAGTGTGCAAACTGAGTAAAAGATCAGTAGACGCAACAATTATTTCTTACAACTTGTTTTTTCCTTGATGAAACAAGTTTTTTGCTTGAACAAGAAAATTTCAATCTGCTGAAGCTGTACTAATGTGTATGCAGGATGCGCAGCGGAAATTCATATTTACATCCGCAGTAGCGGCAGGCTAGAGCGTCTGACTTTGACTCTCAAGGCCGCAAGCTCGAACCTCGCTCCCAGCTAGGCAAGATCTTTTGCGCGCTTGATGTGATCGATCAGCATCTGGTCTGCATACTTTTGTGGGCTTACTGACCTTCCCCAACAATGGAGAGGGTTGGGGGGGGTCGCAGATATTGTCTTAAGGAGTCTTCCGCCACTGGCTCCATAGTGTACACATCAGTGGTCGACTGCAGCCGTATACTCCTCTGGGGCCTGTTGGTCTATATCTCCAGCACAAACTAGTGCATGCGGGTTTCCCAGTTGGGAGTACGGTCAAGTTGACTTTACCTTTACTTAATTGATTGATATTTGAAACACACATTTTTCACATGTTACTTTCTGGGAAGGAAGGATTGTACTACTCAGTTGAATGGAAATAAAGTCAAACATCCAATCATAAAAATTAACGCAGTTTGTTTGTTTTGTTGGCTGCTCTCTCCCTTCGTTAGTTGGTCCGTCTTTCTGTCATGATGTTGAGGATTTATATAGGAAACACATTCATTTACTGATTAACAAGATAAGGTGGCACGGCTAATCGAATCCTAAGTTACTATAGCAGTAGTATTGTTTCTGGAATGTCCTCGAGCTACTGCATTTTGTGAAGCCCGCTTCTCTTAGAAAAGTAGTTATGCACTATTTGATATCCTTTTGTTGAGCCATACAAAAGGATCAGTCAGGGATGGATTCTTCGTTTCTATCGTGTGTAATCCATTTCGCTCGTGTTTTCCCTAGCTAAATTTATTAGTAGCAGTTAAAAATTCATGTTCAGCACAGGCCAAAACATTATCGACGCTCATTGCCGCCTAAGTGTGATCACGCTGGTTCATCTGCTGGTGTTCAGAATAAAGTAAAAACTAAGCATTTATGATGATTTCTTTTGAATAAGCTTCCTTTTTTTTCTTCTGATAATTTGAGATAGCCTTGGCAGTTTATCCTCCACTAAAATCCTGGAAACTAAAGTGTCTTCTACGACGAAGTGCCGTTGCAAATGCTTCGTTGGCGGCACGGGTACTCTTAGTTATATATCCATACTGGCGGGACCCGTGGAGATTCCACGGTGACCTTGGTTGCCCTCACAGGGGAGTAATTGTCCTCTTAGGGGGTAGTTGTCCTCCCAGTGGGTTGTCGTCTTCCCACGGGGTAGTTATCCTCCTGGGAGTAGTACATCTCCTATGGTAGTAGTTGTCCTCCTGTGGGGATAGTTGTCCTCCTGTGGGGGTAGTTGTGCTCCTATGGGGATAGTTGTCCTCGTTGGGTAGTTGTCTTACCAGTGGTGCAGTTGTCCTCTTAGGAAATCGTTGTCTTCCTAGAGGTAGTTGTCCTACTGGGGGAAGTAGTTGTCACCCCAAGGAAGGTACGGGAAGGGAGGTCTTGTCCTCCTGGGAGGGGTAGTTGTCCTCCAAGGGTATAGTTTTCTTTCTAGACGGATAGTTATTCTCCTAGGGGATAGTTGTCCTCCTACGGGGTAGTTGTATACCTATGAGAGTAGTTGATTCCTTGGGACGTATTTGCCTTTCTAGGGGTAGTTGTCCTCCTAGAGGGTAGTTGTCCTCATACGATGGTGTTCTCCTCTAGGGGGGTAGTTGTCCTCCCAAGGAGAGGAGTTGTTGTAATCCTAGGGTGAGTATTGTCCTCCTGCGGTAGTCGTCCTCCTAGGGGTAGTTATCCTCCCAGGGGATAGTTTTCCTCTCAGGGGTAGTTGTCCTCTTGGGTTGTTAACCTCCCATGGGGTAGTTGTTCTTTTACTGGGGTAGTTATCCTCCTAGAAGGTAGTTGTCTTCCTAAGAGAGTAGTTGTCCTCATAGGGGTGTAGTTCTCCTCCTAGGGGATAGTTGTCATACTGGGGCGGTTGTCCTCCTAGAGGGAAGTTGTCCTCCTATGGGGTAGTTGTCCTCCTTGGAGGAGTTCTCCTCTTTTGGGGAAGGTGGCCTTCTAGGAGGGAGTTACCCTCCTAAGGAGTACTTATTATCCTAGGGGATGGTTGGCCTCTTACGGGGCAGTTGTACAACTCAAGATCTGACTTGTGGGTTGCTATTGCAGCAGCAGCAACAAGGGCAGTTAATTCCACCTTCTGAAATAAAGAAACTAATTCGCTGCATGAATTCCAGGTTTCTTGAAGTTAATAAACGTCATTGGGGTCATGTTGGCAAATTAGAATTTTTTCAGTCAGTGTAAAATTAAATTTTGATTAATGATTTCTTGATTAATACATACTTTTCTCATTTGTGATGTTAATTTTTGCTCCTTTGTTGATATAAAACTGTGAATATTTTATTGTCAAAAAGCTATTACAGCCGCTCAGTAAAATTGGTAAAATTGACAAAAAATTTAATTTTTCTAGAACCAACACGATTCGCCGTTTTAAATTTTACAGATACTATAAGCATCATAAGTTTAACCTTCTGTGAAATTTCACTGAAATTTATAGCCAAATAGTCGAGATGTCGTTAATTCTGCGATAAAGCTATTATTTCCGTTCTAAGTGTAGTACATGTATCAGCATTGTCTGAATAGTATTAGCTTTTAAAAGCTACGTCTCTAAATGGGTCGAACTTTTCAATTCGATAATAGAACGAGAGCACTCTGAGAGCGCATACCTCCGCCAAGTGAGGCAACGGTAGCAAAAATTCAAATTGGCTCTTAAACCATAATTTTCTTTGTATGAACTCCAAAATCTAATCATTTGTGTCTTTTGATAGTAATAACAGCTTGAGCAATTTTCTTGGAGATCCGTTCATAACTTTTTGAGTTATACTGCTAACAATCGTTATGACAAACATGAGTCGAACATACAAACGAAAACACCGATCTGCACCAAAATGTCTTTCAACATTACTAACAACTCCTATATATTTCATAAAGATCCATTCATTATTTTTTGAGTTATTGTGCTAACAAGCATAAAATTAATAACAGTGAAAAACGAACGAACGAACAAACGGATCATTACCAAAATTTGGTTATTTACTCTTTGTTATATACCTAACAACTCATGATAATTTCATCAAAATCCATCCCTAACATTTTGAGTTGTGGCATTGAGAAAAATGAGGCAGCCAAGCAAACAAACGGATGGAAATATCTTCACCAAAAGTTAATCATCTGTTTCTTCTAACATACAGTACCTAACAATCCCTGTAAATTTCGTCTAAATCGGTTCGTAACTTTTTGAGTTATCTTGGTGACAGAGAGACAAACACGACTAAAACATAACCTCCTTGGCGGAGGTAAATATTTACACTGCTGTCGCAGAACAGTTAGTAGAACACTGCCGATAGAACACGTTACAGAGCGTGTGAAGCGAACAGCTGAGAACGCAGTGGCTGTTTGCGTTTGGTCTGACGGACTAAAACGCCATGGCAGTGAGCGGCGTGTGGATGTGCTGCAGGGCAATAATTAATCAGATCGGGTTATCGTAACACCTGTTGCAAGGTAAATTAGTAAAGGAATTACTGAGACTGGTGTGTATTTATCTGTTTTTCGGTTTATTTACTTATCCATTTTCTGTCACGCTTTAACTAAACAGATATGCGGAAATTAGCCCAGGTTGGAGGCTTTGGTCGTCCTCTCAAGTTCCATTGAAAACTGATAGGTAGAAAATAGGCCAGGTTGACGATGATGGCAAACGTATATCTGAAAGTAGTTCTTTCCTTGCCTTCGTTAAAGTCCACTCAATGAAGATACATTCAACTTCTCAAAGCACTATCTTGCGTCGTGACTTGTACTCTCTTCTGAGGATTCCTTCATCCAAACTTGAACTGTTGATGCTCTCAATGACTAGGTACATAATCAACGAAGCAAAAAGTAAGATATTCTTCAGCGATCAGCAGGCGTCTAAACACAACGAGGATTTCTTGGCAGCAAATAATTTTTTTAATTTCTACGGGCCAAGAAAGCATTGATTACAAGATATTTAGTTTCTGCCTGCACGTCTTTCGAACACAAAATATTGACGGAATTGACAATGTAGTGGCTATATAGTCACCCAAGGTGGGTATCTTTGATACGCTCTGAATCATGGAGGCAATTGCCAAAGTAAAATTCACGCCACCGATATTTGTCTAATCAGAAACACTGAAAATAATTCAAACAGTGATGATATCGAAGGCTGAATCTGATTGGTACAAGTATTATCTTCTCCATTATCGAATCTATGGCAAGGTAGAGGGCGACCTTACGTATGAATGCACTTCTCCACGGGCGCGGGCTCGTGCTCGTACCACCTCTCACTGACCGGAAAATTATGGATCCGCAAGAGGGTCCAGTGGAGGTGTCGAGCAACATTGTCGTGCCTGCACTTGTATACCTTAATTCTTACATTACCGAAATTGAAATCGCAGCACGGAATATATGTGAAGCTTCCATCAGCACTCTCAAGCATCTTCATTCGTAGTTTCTTCCCACCGCTGATTTGGTTGTCTCAGTTATTCTTCCAACTTAGCAGCAATTGTCAACGAAACATCTTTCAATAACCAAAAAACTATCGGACAAATATGACACACTAGAGTATCTATGATACCAAATCGAACCAATTCTTTTCAGTGTTGCTGAACTGCCTGCAGAAGTAATTAATTTTTTTTTTCATGTCAGAGAAAAATAATAAAGTGTCGCTGCTGAGTAATTAAGAAGCCGTGAAACATCATCTGCATCAACTTTAAAGTTGGCAATTGTACTAAGGAAATCATGATCAATGAAGCAGGATCAACACAAATTCCGCGCTGTCATTTCTGACAGCGCGGGCACACTAGTTTTTACTTACATAAGTTGTGATGTACAATAGACATCCTTGGACTTAGAATTACTTTTTGTAATATTATAGGCTTGTTTGATCATAGGGCGGAGCTCAGAACAAAGTTATGCGCTTGTCCCATCACATGACGTCTCAGCGGGACCTTTGAGCTTGTTCTTATCAAACGGTGGGTTCAAAATAAACCATGAACTTGTTGGTAATGTCTTCATAAGTATCAAGCTAGCTGAATCTGAAAACAAAGTCGTAGATGGTGGATTTCACCACATATTCAACTTTTCACTGATTTTGAACGTTGACACCCCTTTGTGATGGAGCTCTACAGTAGCTTCACTTGGCTCATTTCCTCAAAGTAGATAAGCATAATATATTGATAAACTCTTCGGAAGTGTAGAAGTATAAAGCTATTACTTACTTGTGGGCGCAAGTGGCCGCAGGTGCCTGCATTTTCTTCCTTTAGGTAGAGAAATTTTCCAGTTGTCTCCCTGCCTCCGTTTCCAGCGCATATCCTCTTGATTTATCCCTCTCTTTACAATTGTATGCACGTCAGAGTCCTCTGGAATAGAATCCCTTCATCCTGTTGTTGTCTTAATAATCCTCGCTGCTACGAGACTCGTCGCGTTGTACCTACATTTTAATTCGCAGTGACTGTTGCTCTTCTTTACACAGGCGTCGCAAAGAACTATTACAGAGCAGTACTTCGCCATTCAAAAAAAGAATGATTGTAATTCCTTTTTGGAAAAGGCTAATGGTAGAATGTTCGAGAAGCAAAGTTAGAGGAATTGAAGGGGGTGGGAAGTATTGGTGGTGCCATATGCCCAACGAACTTGTAAATGATGCACGTGCAGACGGTCGTGTAATGGAATGCGTTCAATTTGCGAGTCCCTGTTATGCTCGTATACTTGTCATATGTACATATATCTTTTCTGAAATTTTCCAGGCAAGATGTCGGTCTCATATCGGAGTTACCGCTTTAGTTAACGTTTATTTTTGCGTAGAAAGGGCGTGTTCAATTGGGTGCAAAAATCAAGCCTTCGAAGCTTGACTTGTGAGAAACTCTAGACAGGCGCTTTGGTTTTGACCTGTAAGATTGACATTGACGTGTTGACCCGAGATAGATTAATCTTGAGGCTCTCGAAAACTCAGTGTAGCTCAGTAAAATAGAGCTCTTAGCCTGCTTAAGGGAACAGGGTTACTTCTAGCGGTAGCAACACGACTCGAAACGACAGGGCCCCAGTTTCTGTCTGAAGAATTTAGACAAGTCGAGCCTGAAAGGTTTAATTTCAGCTCCACTCGAGCACGTACTAACTTATTATAACATTACAGAGGATTAAAACTTTCGAGCTTTTGCGCGCAGACAACTAGTCAAGTCAGCCAAATGCTCCAGTCAATAATATTTTGAGTCTAAGGACCAATGGAAGTCAGTTATTTGTACTAAATATAGTTCACACTACTAATTTTTGCAGAAAATAGATCTAAAAGCTGTTTTTCGTTTATTTTCATTCTTACACAAACTGAAGAGACGTATGTCTACAAAAAACTACCTAATTAATTAGCTTCCCTTTGACTTACCATGAGTGCCTTGCATGCACCACTGCCCACGAGCAATTAACTGAAGAGTTCCTACATCATACAGTCCTTATCGTCCAAGTTGACTTTAGTTTTAGCGTGAGGAGTAGTATGGGTTACGTCCGGATGGGGACAATGGGGGGTAATGATAGTATAAACTGTTGAGCAAGCTTGTCCGACAGAGTAATGGTTATATTGGTAGTTCGTGCCCCAGAGAAGCGAAGCTACAATGCCAGACAAAACGTACGTAGACCGTTTCGACCACCATGGCAAGTTCAATCGTATGCGAGACCTTAGCTAATTAAATGTCCTCCTGGCATCTTAAGTGCAAATTTACTAGCAGCCCTCCGTGTCCTCAGCTTGACTTTGACTCTTTACTGTCAACATGAAACCTATTTTTTTTTTTTTTAATCTCGCTATTTTAATTTTGATCCTGAGATCCAAATGGGCCGTGAAAGGTTAATCCAGCAACAAATTAACGAGTGAACACAATACAGTATCAGAGCTTCATGATATTCGAAAGTAACAGAGAGCAATTCAGATAGACGTGAGGATATTTGAATGATGCCAGGTACTAGGAATAACTTTCATATGTGGATTGATATTAGATTAGATTAGACTAGATAGGCGGCAGTAGACGAACCAATAGGCCCATTCCCAAAGAGACACCAGAACATACGCCCCGGCACTCTATGAGCTATTGCCAGGACAGGAGAAAAGAGAGAGAGAAAAAAAGAGGGG
>LQNS02000140.1:1937922-1958473 GCA_001587735.2 Parhyale hawaiensis
TCCTGATTTATTCTATTGACAAAATTAAGGTAAAATGTACCGCTGCAAAGTTTGCTCTTGTCTTTTAATGTTGACAATGCCTACAAACCAAGATTTGCTTAGGTTACCTAACGTCATTTAATGTCTTAGCGTCCCATAGGTTGTTATTACTTTCAGATGGGCGCATTCTCTATTGATAGCTTGTTTTAATCTGTTTTTTCTGTATGATGAAAGAGAATAAATAAAGCTGTAAAGGTGTAAACTAACATCTGTCGGCGATTTTCATGCTTAGCTTGAATAGGGTTTTCTCGAAACTAAATTTAGCTCACTTATCTCGTAGGAATAACATTGTCTGCGAGCTGGTCACAGTCTGGGCTTCCTCATGCAAGCTCAGAAAAGAGTGACAGTGAAAACAGTTGTTCCAGTTAATTGCAAGCCTTTCAAAGCAAGCTGTGAATAAAGTTCTTCACTGTTGCCGCTGTCTCCGGACAAAGCGAGGCAGACATAGGGTGATATTCGGCAGTGTTCAGACAACAGTCTTTTGACTCGAACAGAACCCCTCCAATGTCCGAATGTTTTACTGGGCCATGTAAAGTCAACTGCGTGTTTGTTAAACGCTTCGGTCAAATGTCAGCCGTCCTGTCAGTCAATTCTAGCTAACGTTTTGCAAAGTCTTGGCTATCTCTTAAATTTATGGCGAGATAGAGCTCAACAGCTGTAAATATTTTTACAGTTTACTAGGAAGTAACGACACTATGACTGGCTCTGACAACGTCCAAAAACTATCGTGTGAAGGGCACCTGGCACACAGAGTACTATCCAGTTAAAATAACTAAGTTGTTTGGGTTACGCAGATTTGATTATTAGGAAACATATGGCTTTGCGAATTAAGTGCTTTACCTGTACTGAAGTTCTATAGTCAGCCTCAGCACATTTGTTAAGTTTCTCACGTATATGGCTTTGGAATGATCAGGCAGGCACAGGACATGTTATGGCTCTCATAATGATATATTGACCATTATTTTATTGCTACTGATTTTTTATTCTACTAATATTATATATTGACTGTAACCACTACAATGATTTCAATCGCAGTTTAAAATGAAAATCAAATTAAAGGTTTCCTAGCCAAATAGATAGTAATTTCATTCACTTTGAGTATGAGTTGTTATTAATGTTGTTATTAGAAGCCCAGCTGTAATGCAGCGGAGAGTAGCTTCTACGCATCCCAAAAGCTTGCAGGAAGGTAATACCGTTAACTAACACGACCAGCTAAAATTCCACTTAAAAAAGCCAACCGTCTATTGTTTACGATGTTTGGCAATCAAACCACAATCATAATGCGAGTACATTTATAGAAAAAATTTCCTCCGTTTTAAATGCACTTTGCGGCAAAATTTAAGGGCGGTTTCTCGCGGCATAGCTTTTCAATAATTACCTCCGCCAAGGAGGTTATGCTTCCGTCGGGTCTGTCTGTTATTATGTCTGTCACCAAGATAACTCAAAAAGTTATGGACGGATTTTGACGAAACTTTCATGGGTTGTTAGGTATGTTCGGAGGAACAGATGATTAACTTTTGGTGAAGATACTGTATGTCCTTCCGATGTTTGTCTGCCTGTTTTTGTTAGTGTCATAACTTAAAAAGTATTGGACGCATTTTCATGAAATTTGTATGAGTTGTTGGGTTTATTACAGAGAGTAAGTGATCAAATTTTTATTATGATGGGTTTGTCCGTTCGTTTGTTGCTGTGTTTGATTTTATGTTTGTTAGCGCACTAAAAGACATAATTGATTAAATTTTGGTGATGGTCGGTTTCTCCGTTTGTGTGTTTAACTTATGTTTGTTAGCAGCATAATTCAAAAAGATATGAATGGATCTTAAAGAAAATCACAGACACTCTTAATACTATCAAACGGCACAAGTGATCAAATTTTGGTGTTGAAGCAAAGAAAATTATGGTTTCAGAGCCTATTTGAATTTTTTTTTACTGCTGCCTTGCTTGGCGGAGGTATGCACTCTCAGAATGCTCTAGTTTAACACTGAAAATGTAATGTACAGACAGACAATCAAACAAATGAAACCAAGTAGAATTCAATGCTAAGATCCGTGTTCAGTCGTTAGATATATAAGCGTTCATGTCAGCAGTGAATATTTTCTTTCAGCTGTTCTTTGCAGCGCTGCGAGCGTTCTTGGGTTGCTTACAGCCCTAGATGCGGAATTCAGCTCTTAATACTTGAACCACAGGCGCGTAGTTCTAACAACAGGAATACTGATCATAATCAGCATTTCGAGTAAATATATTTCATGGACAAAGGAGTATACGTGATGGTTCTTCAACGCTGACCAAAGAAAGCAAGTTCTGTGGAATTAAATTCTCCTCTTATTCAGTAAGAAATAGTCAGAAATACGCACTCCCCGCCCTGACCACACAACGAACGGTCTGGAGCGCAGCAGCCTTCCCATATCTTGCCTGGACGCTCGCTAATGTCTTTCGAGTGTTTCCTTCTGCGTTATTTTTACCACGCACTGAAAAAGATTTGGCTCCATAGAGCCGAGAAGCTCGGCATCAGTGCTGGAGCAAGGGACGACTAAGACGCATGGTATTCCAGGACGCTGCTCGCAGGCGTGGGATTTCTTCGAGCAGTTTATAGTGTGGCGCCTCCGACTTCCCAACTTGTCCCTGCTGGCAGAATTCCAATGAAGCAGTCAAGATCATATAGCGGTGATGTTGCTGCCCTTACAAGTAAGGAAGTGCGCCTCTTCGCTTCTTTATGGCGCACGCGCTGTAGTTAAAGGAGATCTCCTCGCCATATTTTACAAGATCAGGCTTAGATATTCACGGCGTTGTGATGCATGCGTTTGTTTTACTACCGTTAAGGAAGTCTGCAGGCATTGTTGTAGAGGATGTAACAAATATCTGGAAGCGTTTTGAGCTTGTTGCACTATAAGTTGGCTGTGTCCGAAATAGAAAAGTATCGTATAAAATGTGCTGGTACAACATATCTGCATTTGATTGTGATGTCAAACTACTGTTGTGGTGAAAAAAGTAACAAAGAAAATAGTTCAGTCGCTCAACAGCATCTTCCTTCAGAAAGTATAATGATTGAAAGTTGAGCACAGAGGGTGTGAAGGTAATTAAGTCATGGAATGTAACGTTTTACTCCACAAGACTGCAAGACACTTGTATTAGTGCCATGAACGAACTCATTATAGCTTAGACTTTGGAATGTAAGTTTAATGTTCACCTCCAACATTCAAGTTTTGTGCTTGCTTATTTTTTTCATTTCAAACATTCTCTTCGGATGATCCGTACGTAAAGCCAAACACATTATTTAACGTCATCCTGTAATCCTGTAAAAAAATATCTAAGACCATAAATGCACCAACGAATAAGCGGGCGACCAAACTAAGCATGCAGTCTTAAAAAAAACAGTACTTTCCTAATTACAAAACTGACGAACGCGTGTACAAAACCATTAAAAGAAGCAATACACGAAGTACACAAATGACAAAGTGCAGCTAATTGTTTATTACCACAATAAAAGCAGCTTAGCTTCGCGCAACAACCAACGTCCTGCAAGAGCTCCACTGAAACAGACAGGCATAACATGTACACAAGTACCATGCAGTGCCCCATTGGAGACTGTGAGCTCCACCAACGATTTTCGAATATTGACCTCACAACAACAATATTGTCTCGCCGTTTAACCATGCACTTGGCCACTGGTCGCTTAAGTTTACCAGTTGTAATAGCAATAATATCGCTCTAAAAAGAGAACTTTTGTGCTCTGACCATTTTATCAAGGCAGTTTGGGCGTGGTCAAACTCCTGTATCGCGTTGCAATTCTATAGGCATTTCTGAGATTTTGATCGTCCCATATCTTAGCCCCGCCCAATACCTGCATATAGAGAAATCTCAGAAACACCCATAGAATTGGCAACGGTCTAGGGGAATTTGACCATGCCCAAACTGCCTTGACAAGATGGTCAGAGTATCGTAACCAACACCTGAATACTAGACAAAGTACGAGATAGTAATAGGTTACAACTTGCTGGCTCACTCCTAATCCAGACGCACAAACCGCACTTGAATAACCAGATCACGGGCACAGCTTGAGTTTTAATATGTACGTCTTAGCGACGTCAGCGGGCTGAACGTCTGGTGTGGCCGGCGGTATGCTTTAGCTGTGACTGTACCTGTCCCGTTTTACCGAGGCTGTAACTGTACCGGCAGTTATACTTATAAAGCTGCCTCCCAAGGAACACTTCTGTAGGATTTTAGTAGCTGTCAGTTGAACGTACATGAAGCATAGCTTTCACGCCCAAACTGCCTTGATGAAATGGTCAAAGTGCAATTACTCATCACAACAATTGCTCAGGTTTTTAAGCTCCTGAACATGCCCCATGATGAGTGAAACCGGTTGTGCAAATTTTAATGTAGGACATTTACTAAGGTTCTTAGACCCATAAATCACAAGGAATTTTAGTAAATTGGAAACAACATATGACATCTTAATTAATTGAGAATAATAAATACGGTCAAAATTTGTAATGAAATTAATTTGAATGAAGGGCTGTTCCCTAAATATGCAAATCTATATATATTTGTGTGTGTGAATGCGTGTTTCACCAATCGCTGAGTACTCCTAAGAGTACCTAAAGTTATTAACGTTTCCTTGCTTACAGTGGAACGCTTTATTCTATGAGTTGACCCACCATGTTATTTTTGACATTTTTCGAAACATGCTCCCTCATAAGAACGCTGTTAGCGTCCACCTGCTACGCTGCCTTCCAGAAATAAGAAACAAAAATTCTCACTTGGCTCCCTAGAGCTTGGTTGCGTAATTTGGCAAATACGTTCGGGTCTGTGGCTACCAAGCCACTTTTGCAAAGCTGCTCCAGAGCCAGAATGCTGCAAGCAACATCTACATAAGAATTATTTAGCAATTCAGAGGAAGAAAACATTTTTGCTTTCAAAAATTTCCTCGCATCAAGTTGCTTAATTAGGTGGATGCATACTTCTAAGAACATTACTCCATCACCCCACGAAGTTTAAAACTGTTCGAGAAAAAAGAATTCTGATGTTCAAGGCTACAGTCTCCTTCCACCGACTTGTACAGTTCGCCGCCGTGCGAAATCGGCTCCTCTACTGCATGAAATAAATACTGTACGACTCACCCACCAGTTACGCACCAGCAGATAAGAAGGAAGAATTCTTTCTTTTTCAAGACTTCAGTTTCCTTGCACGGGGTCCTGTAATTTGGCAGTGCCAGTCTTTGTCTTGGCTGCATTCTGGAAACCACAGAATATTTCAAAGTCTACGGAGTCCGCACTTTACCTTCCGCTGCTGCCCCGCAAAGTCGTCCCCCGGGGGCAAGTAAGCGCTCCCCCAGCGACTGTCGGCCCGGCACGAAACCTTCCTGAGGAGAATTGAAATGCAACACTTTTGCCAAGAGAAAAACCAACTGATGCCACGGATATTTTTCATGGCGATTCAACGCTCTTCGTAAATGCGAGATGCTCGTTGCCAATGGAGTTTCCTACTTTGCATTATAGGTGTTTTTGCTCCAAAAGGGGAAATATATCTGTATAGATACCATGGATCTTCCACTCTCTTCGCACGTGCGACATACAATATCAGATTGAACAGCTATATTGACTTTCAGTCGCTAAGACATGGCAGCAGACGCTGCAGCGATGATAGCTGACCGTGTCACCTTCTGCTCCGCATATCAGAAACATGGATTATTAAAAGATTGTCATTCTTATCTGTAATGCTGTTCTTTAGTGTCATTTACTTAGAAAAGAGCAATTAAGTTTAAAATCATTAGTTTGTGTTATTCTTTGTTGCCTGAAAACTTGAGGTGTAGTTTAGCAGCAATATGTCTCGGAATAGCAAAAATCTCCGAGAAATCCCGCTATTACTTTAATAAATAATGGATTTTTATTTTTTGTTCCTTAACTATGGACGGCACTGGAGATATTTCCGTTATACTGTCACGCATGTCTTCATCCCGTCGAAAGCCATGCGGCAGATTTCGTCCTTTAAAGCTACATGGCTCAACCAAAATATCGGGGCACCGATCCTGGCAGTATTGACTTGCCACCACCATCAGTCAAGATAGGGATTGAGCGAAAGCAAATACACTCGTACGTAAATATGTCTATAAGCAGTGCTTGATATCACAAAAATAACACTATGGTTCTTACTTCACGGTGTAGCTAAAATAACGCGCATTTACGACGAATTGTGCAACAGTAATTTTGCTAAAAAGATATTAACAAGCTATGATGAACGGCCGAGGACGATGGTAAAATCCATGGATATGATCAAGGCTCTAGTGCACTGCGCCCTTTTCTCTATTGCGCTTATGTTGCTTGTCTATCTGTAAACTAATTGCTTACTTTTCTATTAAAAAGTCATGCGTCGCTAGTGCGCTCGAAACAGAAAGAAACTGCATCCAGGCTGAGTAGCTCCTGAACCGGCCAGCGAAAGTAGTAGCAGCAGCTGCTGATGTGCTGCCAATCCGTGCGGACGTGAGGAAGAAAGGATCCACTAAACTATCGGTTGAGAGGTCTCCGCTCCCGATATTTCAAGACTGAAAGAGATGGAAACTTCCTAGGGCTGCATATCTTTAAGGAAATAACAGGCTTAATAAGGAGAGTTCGACCAAATTTTCCCTTCTCCCCAACTTACTTTCTTCTTTGATCGACCGTCATCAGAAACTGAAATATAAAAATTACACTTCTTTTACGGGCTTCCTAATTGAGCCTGCCTGTAGGATTTCCCCCCCCCCATTCAGTGGGGCGAAGCGCTCATTGAGATTGTCATCTAATTAGGGGCTGGCCAACTTTTAATTAAGATTAACTCTTTTCGTAGCAGGTGGCAGACAACTGCCAGCAATAATTGGATACTTGAGTAGGCAGCGTCGTGCCTGCTGCTGCTGCACAGGGTGCTGGTCTAGGCCTTTAAGATGTAGGCCTCTTTGTGAGGCGGGGCATTGCTATTGGCCTATCTTAATTACGTCACTTCACACGTACACACTCATGGCATCCAGTGGAAACAAGACTTAATTGATTGTGCTCAAGTACCTGAAGCCCACAAAACCTTAAAGATTAATGGTCTCTTCTAGATTTCAAATTTGCTGTCTAATACTAAAGTTTACTGGATTAGCCCTACTGATTGCTAGTGAAAATTCTCTGACTGCTTGAATATTCGGATATATGGTGAGCTGAAATACTGGAATGCAGGCAGTTGTGGTTAATTTTGAGTTATCTTGGTGACAGACAGACAAACAGACAGATAGACAAACACGACGAAAACATAACCTCCTTGGCGGTGGTAATTATCGTATGAACGCAGTATGCTGACCATAGCGTGACGACATTACCGTATCACAGTGCCATTACTGTATGGACGCAGCATGCTGACCACACGATGTACAACAAAACCGTATCACAATGCCATTACCGTATGGACGCAGCATGCTGACCACACGGTGTGCCACATAACCGTATCACAATGCCATTACCGTATGGACGCAGCATGCTGACCACACGGTGTGCCACATAACCGTGCCTCACTTCCATTATCGAATGATCACAACGCTGAGCAATACTGCGAAGGGCACATAATCACTGAGTGCAGCCCGACCTGCAAGCGAGGGTATATAAAGTGAGATGGAGCCATCACGCGGTTTACTGCGCCATACGCTTCCGATGGCCTTAGTTGCACGCTAAGAATATCGTCAGCTGCAGGTGTGTCTCTGTTTGCTGTCAGGTAACAATAGAAAGTTTTGTCTTTTCTGGAATGTATATCGTTGCTGGTAAATATTTGCTGGATCTACGTCATTTCTCCCAAGCTTTTATTTGGTAATACCTGTGTTCACATTAGCTTACGGCTTATGTACTTGTTTTACTATGAAGTAAGCATACTCAGGATCAAAATGGTTTTCCCTTACATGCATTTACTAGGGCTAATCGAAAATTAATACGCCCTATTTTTTACTAAAAAAGTTGAAGAGCTGCGAAGATGGACGTGGAATCGTAAAAATGAGCAATGTTTTTTGCTCCAGAATGTATTATTCTATGCAGTCCATACCATTCTCAATACACTTTTGCTAGTCATGAACGGGAATCCTGACAGACATCCCACCGGTGATCCTTTTGTTCCTGCGTGAGCATTCGTGGAATCCACCTAGCGCACACCCTGCTGTATCCTCTGAATAAAAACATTATTTCCAGTGAACTCTCACCCACTTCCAGCTCTATATGCATTTCATTCACCGTTGTCCGCCGATTGGTGCGGATGAATTGATAGAGGCGCACTTTATTTTCCAGGGTGGTGGCTGTGCATGGGCGTCCGAGCGCACTTTGTCACTGAAATCTCTGTCGCCACTCTGAAATCGACGAACCCTTTTCCTAACTGTACTGACTCTTACTGCGTCGGCTTCGTAAACGTTCACCAGGCGCCGGTGAATGTTGATTGGCTCAACTTTTGTGCATGTAGGAATTCAATGACGCATCTTTGCTTCTGACAGACGTACATGAGAAGGATTGCTTTCTTAGAGTGTCATACCGTCAATATCTCCAGCACAGAACAAAAATTTTCAGGTCATGAGGGTATAAGTTCAGTCATCATAACAATGCAATTTGCAATCCACTCGTCTCACTTCGGGAGAACTAAAAATTAGGAGGCATTACTTTTGGAACTACCATCGTATTTGGGAGTATACACGTTAAACGTGAATATGGTTTTGCAGCATCTTTATATATTTCAGAATAAACATGTTAAAGATCAAAATGGTTTTGCAGCATATCTATTAACTAGGGACGACACATGTTCAAGATCAGTCTATTTTTCCCCAGGTATAGCTTGTTATACGCAAAGAGCTTTCAAGAGCAAGAAGCTCTTGACGGACACCACAGTTGAGTTACTGCCGCTGTAATACTGTTTTCTATTTTTGTACTCTTCTTTACTTGCACCATTTATTTTTAGGTACATGGACGCCTACCACTGATCATATTGTTTACTGTTTAAAGAAATAAGCGTAGCGAAATATTGGGCTAGAACAAGTCCAGGGCTCTTGAAGTCTTTGCTAATTCCCAAGGCAATGATTTTTCGAAACGGCCGGTACTCTTACGATGCACCCTATTCTGATGCTGAGAGTAACGTCAGTTATTGCCTCTACCTCAGCAGTCATGTAGCAGTTGAAGGTTTTACTAGTGCAAGCTTATTTTGCTCCTAGAGGCTCCTGTTAATTCATGTTTAATTAATATTTTAACCCCTGCTAGTCTTAAATAAATATCACCTCTGGTAGGGAAAACGTTATTTTTAACATCCACAGCTGTAGGCGGTAGACACGAAAAAGTTAATGCATCTAGCCAAGCTTTTTCTTCATTGTGTCTTTATTCTAATCGTCAACAAATTTGGCTGCAATAAAGCTAATTCAAGAAAAAAAAAGAAAAATACTGCGTGAATTCATCTCTAAATTTGCAATCAGCGTCGAGCTTTACTTCTTCTAACTCCTCATTCAGAATCACACGCTATCTTAGTTGGCTACCGAAACCAACGGCGAATAAATTTCGATAGTCTTTCGTTGTTCGTATGTTGCATGCGAATTTGGTCGAGAAAGTTGCACTACAATTGCCAACTACATTGAGAAATTGAGATGATTGCTCAGCAGGCCAATTATCGGTGCTTCTCTTTCTGTAAAATGCGGTGAGATAATCCCTATTAAGAGGGTACCCAACAGTCGCTCAATACGAAAACTGCATCTATGTATTTAATATACGATGATATGACTGTAGACAAAGGTTTCTCACTCCAGCAAAAACGTTATTACGAAGAGAAAAAGCATGGTTGGAGAAAAAAATTACTGCAACGAAACTCCCGTCTTCTTGGTTCTACTTTAAGATTTTACTGTACCTTCAGGAATATCACATTCTTTTTTTCGTTAATTTTCTGCTGTATTGGTGTAGAATGTGGGAAGAATATTAAAATAAGCATCTAGCATGACGGTTTCAGGAGATAAGTACTTCAGAAAACTTCATTCTGGGGTATCCAAGTAAGAAGTTCATTCAATTCTGAAGTTTCCGTACTATTGTAGTCATCTGCAACGTGGTCTAATATCTACCTGTTTTCAGCATAGTGTGACAGGATAGCCAAAATCTGCTGTTTGGTCTTATTTTCTCGTATCTGTTTTCATCAGAGAGTGACAGGGCATTAAAAAGACATTAATACATGTATATATTTGTTAGCAAATGCAGATTGCGATGTATTTTTATGGAGGCTAATATTTGTTTTACTGCCGGGGTCATTGGAGCAGATTTCAAGTGAATCTGATGCTCTGAATTGAAATATGGAATTAGTGTTAGCCTCAGCGCTCAAATTTCTAAGATTAAATATTTTTGTGAACTATCTTACCTTTATCTCCAGTTAAACATTTGAGTTAAACTGAACTCTTCGGAAGCTTCTTTTCCGTAACACTCTTGAAAGTATTTTTGAACGGTCCCTCTTTATAAACTGCAGTAGTAACCTGCCTGCATATGCATTTCCCACTTGTCTTGGTAGCAGTCTTCCATAGTTTTAATAACCTGGTGAAATAAATAATAATTTCAGTTTACTTTTGTGTTTGCCCAGAAAATTTCCGCCAATTGCAACACATGAAGTCCTGGCTTTCCCATAGCTTCATTATAATGTAGAGGACTTACCTGGAACTATAACTGGTCGGTAGGCTGGCATAAAGACCAAAATACAGGAACCATTCCTCGTACTGATTTAGAACTACACGAAATGGACTTAGAATTTGCACATTTCGTGCAGAACTGCATGTTAAACAACACTGATCTAAAATCGTAGACCTGATAGAAAATATTAATTTCATATTAGATTCAGCGCCCCGAATATAGCTAATATCTGCTCTAAAATCAAAGGTACAAAAAATTATTTTATAGGCCTGTCTTAAAAATACGGCGCTAATACTAGCCTACACCACCGTCAAAAGTGACAGCGAAAAGCTTGCGATTATCCTTCATTGATTATACTTTTGTTACTAATTTAGCTATGAATAGTACACTGCTATTACCAACTCTTGCCCGGGAAATGGATCGAAATAAGTCCTGTTTGGGAGGTATCACGCAGCACACAAAACGTCAACTACAATTCCATAGCAATGATAAGCATTGACATTACTTCAATTTATTTCTTTTTCGCTCCAACTTTCAGTTTTATCGTAAAAGAAAAAATCGGGGAAGCAAAATAATGACCTCGTCCAAACCGCTGTATTTTTAAACGCTACTCTTCGTAATTCAATCGTATTTAGAAAAGTATCTTACTTCGTGGATGATTTACTCAATGTACTTATCGAGATCAGTAGAGTTCTGATGCGGAAAAACGGTAAAAATCAGGATCAATAAGAGTGTCGTGAGACGTTTTCACGGCCTAGTTTTCAAAATTGGCAGTGCGGGAAATGCATCAAATTTTTAGGTTGCGCTGCTTTTGGCACGATTTGCAACCTGATTGAATTTTAGCTAATTGGTTTTCAGCAAAGAGGGAAGGACCAATAAACTCTCCAACCTGAACTAGTTTTATGCTACGGTATCTGTGTTCATCATTACACGACATGAAAGATACATATACGTAAATTTACAGTGCAACCGAATATGTAGACACATTGGTGTCTACTATATTGTTTTGATCATAAACGTACATCAATGAGAGAAAAAAAAAATTGCTTTAATAAATCAGTGCGAGACGGCATTAAGTTTCTGGCTGCTGACAGGCTCAATAGCAACAGTACGGACACAGACACGGTTGAGGCCAGTATCGTTACGCGAGACGTCCCAGGTTGCGCTCCCCTATAACAGGTGTCGAAGCAGTTAAATACAAATAAAAAGAAATAGTTTTTTATTTTTTACTAAGTATAATATTAGTATCTGTTTCCGTAGATTTAGTAGTGGTTGACGTGAGTGATACGTAAATCCACGCCAAGTAAGTACTGTATTTCTCACTTTAAATGTTCACGGAAATTACAGTAGTGCAGAATTTACATTAGTATTCAGGCGACAGCTGTTACTGTCTAATGAAAGGGAAACTCCGTTCGCTATGTAAGGGCTGCTGGACTTGCGCTTCAATTAAGACCGAGCGTAACGAATTCATGGAAATCAGACCCGTCCGGCATGCATACATACATGCATATGTACTAACTGACTCTGCAGTGCCTGTAGAAAGTGAATGAGAGACGCTGCGATTCTAAATCACTTAACAGAATATTTCTAAAGCACTGCAAGTCGAACAAATCCTACTAAAATACCCATTACTAACATTTATTAATTTCCATCACGTTTTAAAAGCGCAAGTCGTGCGAAACATTGTGTCTACTTCGCACTATAAAAAAAAACAACGCGTCGAATATAAAGTGTTTCATCGCCTTACATTTAAGCAAATTAGAATAAGCGATATAAAGCAGAAATCTCACAATCGGAAGAGCAATAGCATGCGAAACTTTAATAAAAGAAATAGGAAATTGTACAAAAGTCTACGATATTATGTCTTTGATTAACTCTGTCGTGTCTATTGCGCACATTTACAATCGTTGCAAAAAGTGATATTCCCACGGAGAGTGATACTGCTGCGAACGACTTAGAGTGCATTTCTGCATGAAGATATAAATAGCTTTGTCTCGTAAGCCTCCTAAATTATTCAGCAAAGAAGCTCACAATCTTCTCAGCCTATTGAAGTATCTTCGGGAAATATGAAACAAAAGAGGATCGTTTGGATGGAAACACAATTCTAAGAATAAAAAGGAACACAAAGGTAGCAATTTAAAGCATCTATTAAGAGCATTCAGACCAGACTGGATTCGAATATACTTTCACTAGAGGGCCCAGCCGTCAAAAAATAACGGCAAAAATGTTGTGATTGAGCTTTTTATTGTTCCGGTTCCCCGTAGAGGTTTTGCTGTATCATAGGCCTCATCCTTGCATGCCTGATGTTCCATTAGTGAAACGCAAGCTTTACAACCATGAATTTTGCGATAGCAAAATATTCCCTCTGCAAGATAAGGAGTGAATAGCAGCTGGGAATTTATTAAGCGTAAAGTGGCACTAAGAAATTATAGTTCAGTCAAAATAATTCACTGGAAATGCCCAGGGCTCATCGAATTGTGGATACCAACTGATTGTTGAACGTCCAGCGTCGAAATTTGGCGGTGATGTAAATTCAATATAAAAGGAACTCTGTTCGGTGTGAATATTCAATACAAGATAATGCCACTTTTGAAGATCATGTGGCTCGAGTTGTTACCGTAGGCAAGAAGTGGAGCGGATGGGCGCTTCGGACTTTCTCTTCACAAGAGGCAGCCACAATGCTCACCTTATGGAAACAACTAATGCTGCCAAGGATTGAATACTGTTCACCTCTTTGGAGGCCAAGCAAACGGAAAGACTTAGAGCGCCTCGAGGCGATCCTGAGATCGTTCACTGCCAAGATCCGAGGCATGAAAGATTTAAACTACCACGAAAGACTATCACGATTCAACAAAATGCCTCGTCATATTCGAAATGTCACTGGTACAGAGACTGCGAAATTTAAACCATTACTGAACGCATGCTTACTGAAAGTGCCAGATAAACCTGTTGTAAGCGGCTACGTGAACTGTGGGGATGACTCGCTGTTAGCCACCCCGCTGGTCACGGACTGCAGCATCACCTCTGCACAAGATGGGTGGTGTGCGTAACGTCGCCTGGACTACGTCCGAAGTATCATCAAAGGTACTACGATATCATTTAGAAATGAAAGCGGGGATCCAGAGGCTAAGGATCCAGAGGCTAGAGATCCAGAGCCCGGAATCCAGAGGCTGGGGATCCTGAGGCTTGAGATCCAGAGCTATTTTTGTCACCGGTACCCCAAGCGCTAAAATCGTATGGCATCTCAACTTGTTTTTCAGTACATGAATTATTTCCTATTAAACTCTTAACTGCATGACGGAGAGACGGACCAACATTGGAGCAAGCGACCAACAACTGCGTTTTATTATATTGTGGATTATCAATGAATGCGCCTGAAAATAAAGAAAAACAATGCCTAATTTTTTTTCCATCGTTAAGAAAATTCTTAGTTGTCAACAATACAAAAACAAGCGGTATACGGACGTGAGCTCAAAACTAACCTAGCTAACAATGAATCTTCACTGTAGAAGTGTGGTGCAAAATGAAGAAAAAAAAAACGAGAGAAGTAGAAATCATTGCGTGTACAAAGGTACGGCCGTCTGGTCAGAGTTAAGAATTGGTCTGTTTTTCAAAATATGCAAGGATTCTGTAGTTCTGATGTCTGAAGTATTAGCTGAAGATACTATTTCAAAATGTGTGAGGGAGTAAGCATGGCCGGTCTGTTCGCAGTGCTGTCTGGGAGGGGAATGAGGTAAAATTGTTAGAGGAAGGTTCGCTCTGAAGGAACGTCCCATATGCTGATAAAATCTGATTTTAGACTGCTTCTGAGTACTTCCAGGGTAAGAACTCTGGCAAGTTCCACAAGAATATTTGTAAATAATGTTGGAAAGTAACTCAGAAGGCACTCTGTCCTTATCGTTAAAAAAGTTGCGAATTTGAAAGTCATTTCTGAATGTAAAAATAAGTCTATTTGAGGATAAAATTTTGCCAACATGGACTTGAAATATTTGGTGATGTCATAAGAAGCGTTGCCTAAAAACGGAAGTGAAACATAAACTTTGCACTTTTCTATCGTACATACTGGCGTTCTATTGCTGAAAACATTGTTGAAAAATTCATTAACTATTTTATCAAACAAAAAGGCGGGATATCCGTTGCTATTAAAAAATGCATGTAAAAAATCTACTTCCGATGAAAACGTTAGATAACATGATGATAACTTAAACGCTCTATGGAGATGAGTGCAAATCGCATTCAGTTTGTAATTCATAGGACAGAAACTAAAAAAAGCTACAGCCTAATCCCGTGAAGGTTGGTTTACGAAACACATTTGACGTAAATTTATGTTCGCTGCGCTTGATACTAAGATCTAAAAAGCTATACAATTGTTACTTTCGCATTCCATGGTAAAATTTATATTGTTATGGTAGCTATTTATGTGATTTAAAAATAATGGAGCATGGCAGGGATCTTTGAAAACAGCAAAAGTGTCATCAAGGTATCTTTTATCTGGACATTCATTCAGGTACTGCTGTTCAAGATTGCATAAAAACACATTGGCTAATTTGGGGGGGGGGGCAAGTGGTTTACCCATCGACAAGCCATGTATCTGTTTGTACAGCTGTTGATTAAACATAAAATATGTTCCAGTTACTGCTAATTTTAAACATTGCATGAAATTTTCCTGCCAAAACCAATGAAAATTGGCACGATGAAAATACCTTATTGCATGGAATATTTAGAGTTTCAATTACAAATATCCCTGCTTGCGTTACAATCATAAACGTGGGCTTCACATATCGTGTTTCTTTCAGACTGTATAGATGTTGTAAGTTTCAGTTGACAGTAAGTCCTACAACGTTAGTAAATATAATCTGGTCCCTTGTATGGAACCGTGCTGCAGTATCACTTTATCCTCCACTTTACATGGCTTCATAAATTTTATGACTGGGCCATACACCCAGTGCAACGACGTCGTTTTATTCATTTTAGTAAGCACACATTTGAAGGTATTGATGCCATGGTCATTACGTTAGAATCATGTCGCTTTGATTCCGATAAAATGACACTAGTTCATAGAAGACCGGCATGTAAGTCCCGGATGCTCCATGGGAATTGGTTTGTTGGTCTTTCCACTATCTACTACCTAATCTAATCCACTGTGTACTCTTTTATTACCTCCGCCATGTTTGTCTACGTCGTGTTTGTCTGTCTGTCGATTTGTCTCTCTGTCTGTCTGTCACCAATATAACTTAAAAAAATCGGAACCGATTTGGACGAAATTTACAGGGATTGTTAGGTATATTAGGATGAACAGATGATTAAGTTTTAGTGAAGATATGTCCATCCGTTTGTTTGTTTGTTTGTCTGCCTCATTTTTCTCAATGCCATAACTCAAAAAGTTATGGATGGATTTTTATGAAATTAACTTGATTTGTTAGGTGTATAACAAAGAGTAAATGATTAAATTTTGGTAATGATCCGTTTGTTCGTTCGTTTGTCACAGTTTTTAATTTTATGTTTGTTAGCACAATAACTCAAAAAATAATGAATGGATCTTTATGAAATTTATAGGGATTGTTAGTAATGTTAAAAGACATGAATGATTAAATTTTGATGCAGGTTGGTTGGTTCGTTTGTTTGTTTGTTTGACTCATGTTTGTCATGACGTTTGTTAGGAGTATAACTCAAAAAGTTATGAACGGATCTTCAGGAAAATTGCACAAGCTGTTATTACTATCACGAGCCCTTGTTCGTCTCGTTGCATGCCACGTCAGCTCCGTTTGAGATCCGTAAATCAACTTACATGTTGTAGCTGTGAGATAACTACAATGCGGGCTGGGTTTTACAAGCTTGCACCTACCTTCATAAAAAACTGGGTACAGATTTCTTGTAAATCTTTCATGAATCAGAGGAAAGCTACTGATGCTGCAGTACGCATAGCAATATTAGCAGCCATTAACAGCACTAATCATGCGAGATTTACTATACAGTACAGCAATGACAAAAAAGTTTCCAGCTATCATTTTTCAGTACGGAAATGGATCCATGAAACATGATGTGCAAAATGTCGGTGTGGTACAAGGTTTCGTTCTTCAGTCAGCCATAAATTATTTTACCTATCACTGCGTTAAATATCCCGCCGAAATGTTCACTGTTGATGTCTCTTTACAGTAATGTTGAGAGCCAGTTTTACGCTCGAATGCAAATGGGATGCAAATGGAACTTTTTGCACGGGGACTTCCAGATAAACAGGACGATTTTTATGAGAACGGGACAAGATCTCCCGTGTCGGTACAGTTGACTGAGTATAAAAAGCAGCATGCAGGGGAGTTGACTGAGCGGATACTTTTGTGAAGCTTTCGCCTTTCATCTCCGGCTATCATTTTTAGCGCTGGTGAAACGAGAAATGAAAAGATGGTTCGTAGCGTATAGCAGAGCCCAGCAGGGAAGCAGAGCATTGGGAATGGACTAGGTGTCGTAGATAGTGTAATGTTTTGTCCCGGTCTTTTGTAAGTTTTGATTTGCGCACTAGATGGTGTGCAACGATTTTTTTTTATTAAGGTGCGAGTAAGAACACGAAATAGAGATTAGAAATAGGTTATACACATTAGGCTTTTATCAAAGTGGTTTATTAACAGTAAATAACACAAACGGCTCGTGGAGTAAGACAATCACTCGAGATGGGAGAGGAGGAGGAGGAGGTGGGGCTGGGGGTTGAAAGTGCTGTGTCAGCAGTTTTTGCAGTCTTCATCAAGTTCAATCCAGCTGATTGCCTGCAAGAGATCGTGATTATAGCTCACTAAGCCACTACAGCACGAAGAAACACAAACACGCCAGGTTCTTGAGTTACCCGCTCTATTATAGCAAAGATACATGTATGTAGTAGGGCAGAGCCGTACGTACGTGTATATGCAGCTCATCTGGCTACCCTGAACAGTTAGTTAATAACCTGAAAGATCTTACAGTTTCTCTTCCCGTCAACACCCGGAATTATCCAGACAGGGGGCTCATCCGTCCACCCTTGTGGCGGCGTGGTAATCTCCAAGTCCCCAGATCGAATACCTGACTGGACTCTTTCTATTTATTCTTTAAAAACACAAGGGAGGGCGGATGAGCCCCCAGTCTGGATAATGCTAGGTGTTGATGGGACGAGAAACTGTAGGATAAATATAGACGTATAGAGAACGAAATCATTAACACCTCCCTCGCTCCGTGATTAATATCACCACTCATAATAGGTAAAGTAAACAAAAGTGGGCGTAGTTCACACAACATTCTTGTTTCGACGTTAAAAGCTGCTACAGTTGTGAATATTAGACGTCACGGGGGTGAACGCATCAGTGCACTTTAGAGTGCATGTAATATAGGCTATTACAATTGTGGTTACATTTAATAATTTATAATATTGAGTGAGGACGATTCGAGCACTTAAGAAATTGGACAGTTAAGAGTAACTGTGCAAAATAAATTACGAGCAACTTAATGAGAAATTGACAATGAATAGTTTTTTGCATGTCTCATGCACAGTGCCAAAACCAGCGTTTGCAACTCTGAAAACTAAATATTCGTGTTTCCCAATTAGGCTCATGATATCCAAGCCAGCTGTTGCGATTCTCAAAACTAAAACATTCGTGTTTTCCAATTAAGTTTATGAATCCTTAACCTTCCCTGGTTTTGTGAAATCACAACAATGATATCCACTTCTTCTCAGCAATGTAAAGTTTGCTGACTGTTGGCTTGAGAGATTACCTAACCGTACATTGCTCGCCAGGCCTATGGTGTTTTTTATTGCACTGAGCAACGTACGTGTGGTTCTAATCCTAGCACTCATACTCGTGCCCAGAAAGAAATGCCTACTTTAGCGTGCAGTGTGAAAGCTACAGTTTTTGTAGTGCACGAGCAAGCTAAAGCAGGTGTGTATATGCAGTCTTTCCACGGGGACACGCGCTTATTTCGGAATAGCTCTTGCCCCAGTGTGCAGCAGTGCCCTTGACATAAGTTAATTTATTTGGCATTGAGTTGTCCCGAATTTCTGACGTGCTTAAGTTTCACTTCTTGATCTGGATGGCACTGACTTTCAAGCGACGAACATTAAAGTCAACATAAATAGTTGAACACACAAACGGGCGAACATATCATCACCATATTTTAGCGTCTGTACCTCTTACCATTTCTGAGAGTTCTTGCAAATTCCATGAAGATTCGTCCCTGACTGCTTGAGTTATGTTAGTGACAAACACATATACATATACAGAGACAAGCGGATAAGCGAACGAACAGATCGTTGCAAAAATTTGGTTATTTGCTCAGTATAACATTCCTATCATATCCTGCAAGTTTTACGCAAATCCGTTTATAACTTTTCGAGTTAGTAGCTGCGAAAAATTAAGATAAAAAAACAAACAAACAAGAAAGCAAATAAACAAACAAACAAACAAACAAACAAACAAACAAACAGACAAACAATAAAAGCAAACAAAAAACAAAGAAAAAGCTAACAAATAAACAAAGAAACGGTTGAACGGACCTTTACCAAAAATTTGAACATCTCTTCTTCCTATTGCAGATCCAAGAAGCCCTGTAAATTATATTTTTAAGATTCGTACATAACTTTTTGATTTTTCATGTTGACAGACAAAGAGGAAGAACAAACCACCGCCGACAAAAAAATAACCTATTGGTCGGAGATAAAAATTAACCAATATACCACTCTTTTAGCCCAAAATATGCACCAGAAGCTAACGTAGCATAGATGGTGACTGAACCTATTTTATTCTCCGTAGTAAAATTAAAATGAAGCATAACCCGAGCCGGCTTAGCATGACGCCAAACGCCTGTAAGCAGCACTCGGGCCTGGAGTGTCGCCCCCTAGAACAGCAGTTAATGAGCAAAGTTGGCCGCAAAATCCTGCGTGTCCGAGGAAACTCATCGCTTCTATGGAGCATTTCAAGTCGATGGCAGAGACAGGCCCTGTCGCACCTTTTGTCCTAACCTGTAAATGGAAGAATTGGAGGGAAAAAGTACGTGCGGGAGTCCTAGGTTTTGAGGTCAGAATGGAATATTAGCATGAAAATAGGGTTTGAAATGGTAGACAAAATGATTTATTGGGAGAAGTAACTGGGCCCAAGAGTTTGAGGTCTGAACGTCGCATTGGCACAGAAACAGGGTTTGGCAGAGTAGAGTTTATCGGGGGAAGTTGCGAATTTGGGCCCTTAATTCTGAAGTCTTAACGCAATACCGACGTGAAAATATGAACTGGCATAGTAGAATATAATGGTAGCTGTACTTGGATTCTAGAATTTGGAATCAGAATGCATTATTCTTAACATGAAGAGAGGGTTTGATATAGTGGAATTTAGAAGAAGAATACTTGGGCATTGTATACCAACAGGACACGAACCAAATAGTGTTTAGTTCTACGGAGAAGAGAATATCAAATTACACATTGAAGGATGATTCGTTTGTTACTCTATCGCTAACTTTTATAATGCGTGAAAGAAGTTTAATCTCCATTCCTTCGGCACAACGACGTTCGTTAGATGAAATTGAGTTCTCAATACCGTGGAGTCTTCACGGGCATAGCGAAGCAGAACTGGATTTGCGGACTTGTAGGTGGCACGTCGCTCATGCTCCGTTTAGACTCCACGGTATTGAGAACTGAATTTCATCTAACGAACGTCGTCGTGCCGAAGGAATGGAGATTAAACTTCTTTCGGCGTCGGGCTGGTGCTACTTATGAGGAAGCTGAGAGGGAGCACAATTTGAGGTCCAGGGAGTTGTTAAACTCGTCTGTTAGCCCACATAAGTGGTGGTCCACCTTGAAGAGCGCTGTGCTTGGTGTGAGCTCTTCTGTACCTCCTTTGATTGGTACTGGTGGTGATCTTGTTGCAGACCCC
>LQNS02000140.1:1992118-2002248 GCA_001587735.2 Parhyale hawaiensis
GAATGTGTAGAAGCGACTTCCTGGCTTCAGCTTAATATAGGCTTAATATACACGAGTAAACTCCTCTGTAATAACATATAGTAATATGCTATGAGGGGCATAAATTAGGTAGGGGTATAATAGTCTTTGTGTTGAAATACGATAGTGATCCGACAATTCGTTTAAGAATTATTAGCGAAAAACAGTGTAACGCGGCCACTGAAAACTATAGTAAACGCAGCAATAATTATCCATTCATATACATAATAATACACAGTTTTTACAGGCTGCTTGCTTCCTTCTTGTTTGCTTGGTTGGTTGGCTGCCTGGGTTTTCCTCCCGATATGAAACATTAAATGGGAAAAATTCGATTGCTCATCGACAGAGAAGCCGTTTTCTAACCAAATTTCTCGAGTCACTGAGGTTTTGAAGATTAGATTAAATTAGATAAAAGACTACAGACGGACCGACAGGCAGACTGATCGACACGCAGACGGACCAGAGAGTAGTAGGGACTAAAGCTTCGGCCCTCTATGAGCTATCGCCGCTTTGTCAAATCCTCAAAATTTTTGAAGAAGAGAAGAAAGAAGAACAAGGAGAAAAAAACTCAGCCAAGCCTAATAGGTTATCGTGCAAGTACGGTTAGTTGCAGCAGACTCTTGGGGATTTGGAGACATTGAGTAAGTTGGGGGATGAAATATAATGGATTTGATTGGCCTCTGGAGCTTTGGCCTTTAAGAGTTTATGGCTTCTGGATGCGGACTCAGCTGTGGAGAGTACTGCATTGCTTGTCAAGACGATTTTTAAACTCATTGACTGTCTCTGTACCGGAGGACACTCTATGCCAAAGATTCACTATTAAGTGCCAGAAAAACGGCTGGCTTAGATTCATTTTCTGATACTGTATTGACATTTGAGTTTTTTTCGTTGTTGCATATGCGATCGTCAACGTCTTTGAAATATAAAAAATAATTTTTTGCAGTAATAAATGGGCATCATTTGCAGCTCTTACAGCTATAGACAAAAAACAATGGGATGCCAAAGTCCGTTCTATAAAGAAGCTAACAAGTTGTAGGTTTGAGCAGAGGAGCCATTTATGTGGCTCAAAGTATATTTCCTGGATTTGCATTCAATTAAACAGGAGTATACAAGTATTATTTTAGTGTGATTCCTAGAAATGGCTCATTAAATGAATGAATTATAGCATAAGTCACTACTCAGTTCTATTAGTCGATGCCGTGTGCTGGCCATTTCCAGATCGCTCTGACGCTCTAGGCTCAATAGCACAGTGTAGAGACCAGCAGTAAACCAACCACAGCCTTACCGTCTCTACGTATGTCTCATTACCTTCCTCGGAGTGTAGTAGGCCCATTAAGTCTACATGAGGCCAATGCCCAAGTTCGGCTCTGGCCAACTATGCCACAGCTCCATAAAATGGCAGAGTTTGTCCGCCGGTGGAGATCCGCGGACGTCAACAGAGTTTTATGGTCAAAGTTTTGCAGTATCTTCTTCGGCATTATCGCAAATATTCTCATTAGAACTTATCGCAGGTAATGTGTCTACGCCTCTCATTTTGGCCGTCCCCTCGTACTATGCCCCTGGCTAAGTTGAATTTTGCCAGCTTCTTAAATTGAACTTGCAAAACAAATTTTCCATATTTTTACCATTGTTACGTCACTGGCCACTGGCGAAAAACCTCACTGTTCTTGGCATACACTAAGGAATTAAAATGGATCGGCACTCATATTCACTTAAGAGTTTTGCTTTCATAGCTAAGGCTAATTTGCATCGCACTGTCATATGCGTCATTGCTTGTTGTTAGTAGGGAATTGGCCGAAACTTTATTTCTAATACCGGCAGGGCAATTAACACGGATATGATCGAACTTTCAACAGCTGTTCTATTGAAATCAAACAATGGCTGATTTCAGACATCACTCTGCAAATATTACGGGGAAGATATTCTAACTTAGCAAACAGCAGTGAGAACAATTTCTGCGGTGAATGCCCCAATCTTTAGTCCAAAAATGAAGAAGAAGAAACAGAAGCAGCTCGGTTTTCAATGGAGCTCTCTTTAGAGCTCGAGCTCCAGATGTAACTCAATTCGCGGGTTTCAATTGTTTGACTCGATACAGTTTTGTGGAAGTGGCCGAGTTCAAGGGGAGCTCATTAACTCCCTTGTTTACTTAGCTAAATTGCAACAGGAAGTCAGGAGTTAACTGCTGTAAAGCCGCGTTGATATAGGACAGTAGCGTCTATTGAAGACTTGCTGGGCGCAATCTGTTGCTTGAGAAGAACTTCGCAGAGCAAACTCTCAATATAAAATCTAGTCGGCAAATATAGTGTTTTAATAACATTAGATCGTCTCCGTATTCCATTACACTTGTGTTGCTGTGACAGTAAAGAAATGAACTGCTCACGGCGTTGACACTGAAAAGTTGTTACGTCGTAGTTGCTGATTTTTGGGAGAGCTCTTCAAACGCAAATTTTACACATATAAAGTTGCCGAGAGAAGTGATGTGATGGAACTAAGCTCTGAAAAATGTAAGTTGGTAGCAGCGTTGCTGAATGAGGGGCAGCCTGTTAGGACATGCACAACCCACTAAGACATTCAATAACATTCGGACAGCATACAACCTCCCCGCGTCGCTGCGCTCTCGCAAGTATTAGCAACTGAGGAAACATAGACACACTTCATTTGCTAGCGAGACACGAATAGTAGCTGCGGTGCAGTCAGGGGAAGACGTACACACTGTGTGATTTGATTTAACAATGATTTTTCAACGCCGTAAGGAATAATTTATCACACAAAGTTTGAGATGTCAAGATACGGAAAGCAGTCAGTACTTTTTAATGACTCAAGCATACAGTATGCAACTAGTGATAGGAATAGGATGCACAGAAACAGATTTAAGACACACATGTGCGAGGATGCAGGATAATGCTACATTTTAACCCCCCCTACAAAGAGTTATTGCCATGGAAAGAAATGGCGTGAATATGTGCTCTAAGCCTTCTCGTCACCTGCAGCAGAAGTGATGTTCACGTATTCTATGAAAACAATTAATTTACTGCTCGGGATAGCATACAGGTTTACACAGTGTCTGCACTAAAAAATTTCACAAAATACAGAGAAAAAAAGTGCAGTTGGTAATTTATTGGCACGACTTAAAATCTGTAGCAATTAAACTGCCATTCAGAAGATGATTTATTATGATCTGGCTAATCTGATTAAATGGATGGAGGAAAAACACAGTACGTATTACTCATTTTTGGATAGTTACCATTAGAATAAAACTGTATTTCAGCAAGACAACCCGCTCATTTAAACTACAAAATAAACAACTGAGTAGCTGCAGCCCATAATATTGACTCATTTGAGTTGGCCTGGTAAGTCACAGGATCTCATTCCCGTCGACAACCTCTGGGGTGCCGTTAATGAGTGGTGGAAAAATTCCCGTGGAGACGCTTAAAACTTTAACTACCTATAGTCTACAATATAATAAAGACCGATGTGTATTTTTCTGTTTGTTTATTTATCGGTTTATTCATTTTCTGTCACGCTTTAACAAAACAGATAGGCGGAAATTAGCCCAGGTTGGAGGCTCTGGTCGTCCTCTCAAGTTCCATTGAAAACTGTTAGGTAGAAAATAGGCCGGGTAGCAAAAGATGGCAAACGTATCTTAATCAGGGACAGTTGAAATTCCAACAATGAAGACATCGCAGGCTTAGTCTGATTAGTACGAGTATTAGCTTCTCCATATATCGAAGCTACGGCAAAGTATAGGGCGACCTTATGTCTGAATGCACTTCTTGCATTGCCGAAGTTGAAATCGTAGCACTGAAGATATCTGAAGTTTCCGTTGGCACTCTCATGCATCTTGATTCGTACTTTCTTCCCACAGATGATTTCGTTGTTTCCGATATTCTACCAAACTTAATTCAATGGTCGATGAAACAGCTTTCGCTAAGCAAAAACCATTGGACCTGTATAGGCTAGCCTACCGTATCCACAGTACCGAATCTGAGCTATTACTTTGAGCGTTGTTGATCGGGCTGCAATAAGCCGTGAATTTTCTCCATTTCAGAGAAAAAAAAAAAAAAAAAAAGGTTTCGATACTGAGCGGCTGTGAAGCCGTAAACGCTCTTCTCAGGGTGCTTAGGTTAGCAGTTGTAATAATGAAAATATGATCAATGAAGAAGGTCATCACAAATTCTTCGCTGTCATTTTATGACAGCGCGGGCCCTCTAATAGATATCATAATTCTGCTTGTATTAATGAATGTTCGTTGTGTAGATGTTCTAGAATGCAAAAGGGATGCCTGTAAACAAGCTGGATGACTATAGCTCTTTACTAAATGTACTTATAAGCTATAGCGCTCCGAGAGTGCATATACTTCCGCAAAGCAAAGCAACGTTAATAAAAAAATTCTAACTGGTTCTGAAACTATGATTTCCTTATTATCGGCACCAAAATGTGGTCATTTGTGCTTTTTGACAGTTATAACAGTTACTGTAATTTTCTTGAACATCCGTTTATAACTTTTCGCGTTATGTTGTTGACAAACATTCTGCCAAGCATTAGTCAAACATGCAAACGAACCAACCTATCTGCACCAAAATTGAATCATCTACAGTATGTCTTTTAATATTACCAACAACTCCTGTGAAATTCATAAAGATCCATTCAAAACTTTTTGAGTTATTGTACTAACAATCATAAAAAAATTAAACTCCGTGACAAACGAACGAATAAACAGATCAGTACAACAGTATAAAAATTTGGTCATTTACTTTTCGTAATAAACTTAACAACTTATGTAAATTTCATAAAAATCTGTCGATAACTTTTTGAGTTATGATACTTAGAAAAAAAAAACAGACTAGTAAACAAACAACAGATGAACGGATTTTCACTGTTACTGTTAACATGTCTAACAATCCTGTAAATTTCGTAAAGATATGTCCATATCTTTTTGAGTTATCTTGGTGACAGACAAACACGCTGACAAATAGACAGACAAGCTCGACAAAAACATAACCTCCTTTGCGGAGGTAATAATATTGAAGCTTGAGATGAGTGCGCGTCGTGCGCCAAGGCTGCACTTATATTCGATTGGTAACTCGGTTAACGACTTTGAATTTTGCAATTCCGTTTCTGCATCATTATACAAAGGAGAAATTAACGCTACACTATGTAATGAACCACCTATTCGAACAGTTGAAAATTCTGAGTAGTACTTCACAAGCTATGTTCTTACTTTACTGAAAAGTACAATAGATCGTGTAGATGTTGAACGAGTGAAAAATAAGGAAATACATTCTTTGGAGCAGAACCACATAGAAGAATACAGATGGCGGAGGTTCCCAAGACGCCATAATTTATGCTGTTTTACATTACTGCAGGGGCTAGCCGTGACCCTTAGGACTGGGAGAGAGTCGAGGGATTTCCTTCCAGGATAACGGCTTATCGCCGCCACTTTTGAAGTCAGCTAAAACACAGCACCTCTCTTCATTATGGCCTCATAATTATATCTCTCCGCTCGTTATATTGGCGTCGCTAAGTAAAGAACGACCAGTAAGACTGAGTGAGCTACACGTTTTCTGTCCAGGAGAAAACGGCCTGTCGCTACCACTTTTGAAGTGCGCGAAAAACAGAGCGCCTCCCTTAATTATGCTCTCATAAGTGGGGCCGCTATTGAAACCGAACCCTGGCTGTAATGAGTGGCGAACAGAAGCTGCAGGGCGCCTCTGTGTTGCAGGGACAATGGTCGAGATAATTACGGTGGAAATTATCCCTGCAAAAAGAGAGAAAACTGTGTTTTGGAGGCGATGGCCAACAGAGACTATTTCACATTCATAGAGATGGAAAATGCGACTAACTTACAATATGGCGATGGGAAAAGTGCTTCACTTGAATACTCGAATATAGAGCATGAAAACCAGCAAGCTTAGTTTTGCATAGTAAATAAAACCAAATTATGCTTCAACTGTTTAAGGAAGAATTCCCCAAATAAATAGTAGAATAAAACGGCACACTTCAATTTTACCTTACTCTCAATACTTAGGGAAACAACGTCACCCTTCTAGAGCTAATAAGAAAGGAACAGTTTCACCTTCCGAGGATAGGAAGCAGCAGTAAATTGTACGTGCATTGCTTAAGCAACGTTCTGTCAGGAACACGAAGAAAGCCAGGCTTTGTTGCTGCAAAAAATGGGTCAACTTTGCTTGTATGTTCAGGGAAAATGACTTTGGTCCTTTACATAATTACTATACAGTTTTCTGGTTAGAGAATTCAACGCTCCTGTGTATGCAGTTTAGGGACTGAATGGCATACTTCAGCTGTAGCTAAAACTAATGCATTAATAATAATATAACCTATAAATGCGTATTAGTCTGCAAATCTGTCACTCATAACTAACTATGACGACAATCAGTAGTGTATTCGACATAAAGCTGTGAAATGTGATCACAAACAAGCCTTGCGCACACTCAATATATGTGACAGCAGTAGAGCGTCTACTTTCCAATGGCAAGTCTACTGATGCCTGTCAGGGTTCTCTGAGGGCGGACGGTGCCGTATAGCTCTCGCGGGCCGTCCAGCTTGTGTGAATCAGCCTCCTCTTACGGCCGGGGTAATATGATGCCTGTGCGGACGGTCCCGGCAATACGCACGGGCTGTCCGTCTTATGCGAAGCGGTCTGTAGCTGTAGGCCGTAGCGACTAGCTGCATTGGCGAGCGTGGGGATTCCTCCTTAGGCGCCAGACTATGGCAGACCTTGGAAAGACCGAGGGTGCAGCCGTCGCCGTGTGGTTCTGCTAAGGCTTTAGCGGAGGGATCCTAGGAAGACCTGGGGGTGCTCTCTTCGCCGTGTCTAGACCGTTAAGGCTAACCAGTTCATATCCCTAGTCGTGTGCCTGACTGTGAGAGGGTCTTCCTGACAGGTTACCCACCAAGCGTAACCTGTCCTTCGAGAAAAACGTAGCAAAAGGCTTAAGGCTCTCTTGCAAAAAGCATGTCTCGAACCGTATCTGGTATCGGACCCCAGATGATCAAATAGAAGATATTACTTAATTCTAGGAACAATAATCTGTTCGCACAATACAAATACAAACTTCAGAGAATACTACTTAAGGTTGCATAGATGAACAGTTGTCTCTATCGTATACAGCTGACAACACTAGAGAACAAACACGAGCGTTAAATATACATTCCAGCGGTGACTCAACCAAGTTACAGGGGTGCGCGACGCAAGTTGAACCGCAGCACGTACGATAGGCAGTAGTGCCCACAGCGGCGTAAGCCTACACGCTGGAGAGAAGATTCACAGCAGCGCACCCAGTAGTCGTAGGCCTATTGAGGCGTTAGGGGTGACTATGTTGTTCTCGGAGCGGCGCGAAGAGTGACGAATGTCGGATGGTGAGTGGGCACCTGGCGTGGCGTGACAATGTCATTCACACATTTCTTCTAATTCCACCATAGATTGTGGCAGTAGTTGTTATCATTCTGTTTCAAGGTGTCAACTCCACTCTGAACTGCATAGCAGTATATCGCACGCTGCTGCAGTGTTAAATACACAGCTCGACACTGTGTAGCAGCGTGCGATATACTGCACTGCAGTTATGGATAGACCTCGATACTGTGTGAATGTGGGCGATATACTACACTTCAGCTATGGATAGACCTCGATACTGTGTGAATCTGCGCGATATACTACACTGCAGCGATGGACAGAGTTCGACACTGTGTCATCTCAGTTACAGCCTTCACTGTGGACTTGGGGGTAATATCCGAATCGTAAGTATAAAGTAAAGGTAAAGTCAACTTTGACTTTACCCTTTCTTGAGAAACCAACATGCACTGGTTCGTGCTGTAGATATAGGCCAATTGGCTCCAGAGGAGTTAATAGAGCCGCAGCCGACCACAGGTCACTAAGAACTATGACGCCGAAACGGAAGGTTCAACGACCCGAGCCCCCCACCCACCCATTCCTGGTCAGGCAGGTGCCCCCACGCAGCTTCCGCATACCAAACAATTGCTGACTCAGCGCGCTGGACGCGACAAAGATACCGCTACAGGCTTGTCGCTTGAACTCTGCACCTCAAGCACATGAGTCAGGCACGCATGGTATGCTGCTGTTGTGGGTATCAGGCTGCATGTGCCAAGCCAGGTACTCTATATGCATTTAAATCCTGCTCCAGGTACCTTGAGAGTTTATTGTGTCATTTGAATGCTGCGTGAAATGCCCATAGAGTTTGTTGCGTTATTTGATTTCCCATAGAGTTTGTTGTGTTATTTACTTCTAGCTCGAAATGTACGAATACTGTATTTTGTCGGGTTATATATGTAAATCTTAGAACCAAAATAAGTGGATTTTATGTAACTGAAATCTCGCTCCAAATGTCTGTTGATTTTTTCAGTAGATTATCCGGTATTTTTAAATCATTACTTAAATCTGAGCACATTATTACCCCACCATTCCTGGCATATACGGTAAATACGGTAATACTGCAAATGCATCGGTTAGTCAGCAATGGTTGCCTCAAACGGTATGTCTACTAGCGTGTACAGCGTGTGTATCGAAATCTTCAATTTACAAGAAAAATGCTCCTTCATACTATGCACACACGTGTTTAGAGCTTATGCAGCGAAACATTTTCGGTTAATGTGTCCAAGAACAGGAATGGTAGAGCTAATGAAAAGTACCAAAGCTCATGGCGAGTTTCAACCTATTTTTACAAGTTTCAGAGAAGCCCTCTTGGAGCACAAAAGTCGACTCATACTGAAAAAAATGTAAGATCTATTGCTCTATCGCTGCCAGACAGCATCGATTGTACGAGCCTGAGTCACACGAATCATGCTTGAGCCGTACTTTACGATCGTAAGCTCAACGTATGAGGTGATGTTAAGCTTGCACTTCGTGCCGATATCTCCGTGAATACTCTGTGTTTGATATACCTATAGTGACCTGCTCTTGTAAGCACTCAAGGAGATGAGCGAACCGACAAGGTGAATGAAAGCGCAGGAGTGTTCATTATATTAGAGACAAACTACAACAGTAGTCAAATGCAGAGAAATAACAAAATCGTGGAATCTTCATGGCTGAGCTGTCGGTACTCAGTCTTCTGGCGGCGTAAATCTGGACGCTGCGCAGCTTCTTCGCTAAGGACACAATCACGAGAATCTCAGTGACGCGGTGGAATGTGAAGGTGGAGAGCTGTAGCGGGGAAAGACCATGAAGCGAAGGTGCGCAATACTAAGCGGGTTAGGAATGTATGTTATGTACCGAAACGAAACTTGTGGAATCTGCTCTTTCGAATGAGATTCATTTCATACTCCTAACTATAATAATATTGAAACAGCAGCCAATGGAAAACGTAACATTTTTTTGAGACGCCCAGTACCACGCCCTTAAGTGAAATTTGGCCAAGTTGCTTTGCCTTCTTAGCCAGGCCCATCGGACTCCTAACGTTGGTTTGACTATAGTGTTCTAGCAAGCCTAATTTGCCCAGCGAAAGTACGTAAAATAATGAAGGTATCTGTGACACCAAATACTTTTTTGAAATACATCCCTTCATGCGGCATTTTTTTCACCTTTATCAACCAGTTAAGCATTTTGGTAATCATGAAAACTGTAGAAACGAGCATCGCTTTTTAGTTTCCGAAACCAGAGCATTATTTCTTTCTCTCAAAAGTTTAGTAGAATTTTCGAGAGCTATTCCGAAAGGTTTGCCACCTTTTTTTATTCTTTGAAGTTAAAATAAAGATGAGTTACTATAACCAGTAAAAAGTATTGTATTTTGAGTGAGCATTTAAAAATACATTATTGCTTGAGCTGAGCTTCTGTAGCGTAAGGGTTAATTAATTATTCCTTGGGTAATAAGCTTTGAATACGATCAAGTCCTTTCGCTGTCACACTTGATTGTGTCCATTTTGGAGAGGTTTGTCCCTAAGAGGACTATTCTTGTGAGGTCTCGTGATAAGCCGTAGTTTCACGACCAGTATCGGTTAGCTTTCGAAGCTAAACAGGCGGCTTATCGGGCATGGCGACGTTCGCGTGACCGCACGTTGTGGCAGATCTATGTTGATCGTAGGGCCGAGGCTAGGCGTGTGTATGAGGAGGCACAGCGTCGTCTGAGGCAGCGTTCCAG
>LQNS02000140.1:2020991-2043897 GCA_001587735.2 Parhyale hawaiensis
TAAAAAGGCACAAATGATCAGATTTTGGAGTTTATGCAAAGAAAATTATGGTTTCAGAGCCAATTTGAATTTTTGCTACCGTTGGCTCACTTGGCGGAGGTATGCGCTCTCAGAGTGCGCTAGTTCCTTCTATTATCCCCAAACATGTGCGGAGTCGTGAAATACAGAAATGCACATATCAAAGAACTACAATACAGAACAATGTGAATGCATAATTTCATACGTATATACAATCAATCCGCATTAACGAACTAAAAGAGTGAATCAGCGATCCGTTAAGGCCTATTGTCTGTTTATGGGAAGCTCGACTGCATATATATGTATATATATATAAATACAAAGCATCGAGCCAGGACTCGATCTGGGGACCTAGAGATTACCACGCCGATACTCTACCAGTAAGCCACTGCAGCTAAAGCAACGCAAGCACATGAGGTGCTTGTGCTGCCCGCTGCATTCTGGCAAACATATTAAGGCAGAGCCGTACGTGTATATGAGGGAGCTCATCCGTCTGCCCTGAATAGTTAGTTCCAGGTTGTTTACGCAGTTCCTACATGATGACGTAGTCAGTACAGATGGTGAGGCCCAATGACGAAAGGCCAAGTAAAGTCCGCCAAAATCCTGCTCAAGCCTCATTGGGCTCCTTACACAAAATGCCTACTCGTATTAATTTACCTTATGAAGCATATAAATCCGCTTATAGCAATCATATCCCCAACAATATCCAACTAACAACTATTTTACCCGCTAGTTAAAGTTAATCTTCAATTTCTTAACTTAATATTACGCATGTACAAGAACTATACGGAGCATAACTTTAGCAAAAATCTGCAGCGAACCCAGCTAAAACTAAGACCTATACTGCCACGTGTACGTCTATGGCGATAGAATGTTCTCGATCGCCGGCATGCGTTTCGAACTAATAGTGCTATCCCAATGAAGCTATTGGCATTGTTATTCATTAATAGATGTAATTGATAGTATTTTAATTTTGCTGCACTTCAAATATAAAAGATTCGTTCTTAGTAGGTTTCCCAACTGAGTACTTATTTGTGATAGAAAATTTTTTTGTACGAAACAGTATTATTTTTATTATAATATATATATATATTTGACACGGTAATTAATTAATCACAGGGCAGTTGATTAACTAATTAAATTAGACGACCTAGCACACTCACATACATATGTATCATGACATCCTAACAACATCTGATGGAAGAATGTGTGCTACTCGAATTGAAACAGTGAGCACTCATCTCATATGACAGTTTGAGTTGGGTGTGTTAGCGTATCCTTCAGAAGCGTATCAAGTACAAAAGTTTGATCAATGAGCAAGGAAATGAAATATACAACAAAGCGAACAGGATCAAATCTTCACTTGATCATTGATGACCATAATAATGATGTTCAGCTTAAGTAATATAAAAATTTTGCCTAAACTCTGCCAGTGAAAACGGATATTTTTCATAAGAACGTTTCAATTTTGGAGCTCCTCCAGGCATTCTGTACAACTACTGTGTCTACTCGTACACGTTTGTACAAATAAGTTTTCTTTTAAAATGTTGTAGGAACTCCCTAACATTGTTTATGCACCACTGGTTCGTAAAAATCCCGAGGAGATCCGGACCAGTCACTTTCTTTTATTTCTTAGTAAGCCGCAGAACCTACACTTTCTTCCATTAAAAAGTCTGCAGACGTTCAAATCCCTCCAAATCTTCTCTCATATCGAACTGTTTCGCTGACAGCTTAAGTGTCTTTGGACAGAAGACGCCAGGGCAGCACGAGACTGAGTAAAGTGTTGCTGAACACGACTCACTGCTCCCTGAAGTGTAAGTAATTCGGGAAGACTTACCTGTCTGACTGCAGGCAGGTTGCGTAAGGTGAGGTCAGACTGGGTGGCTTAGAGCAGGTGTAGGAGCGTCCAGGAAGAGTCAAAAACGACTGGTCAGTGAGTGCTACCTAGTACAGGAGGTAGGAATGCGTCTGGTTAGGTAAAATAAAACTCGATTTACCTAGCTTAGGTTAAATTATAATACGCCGAATTAGGTAGAGGTAGCTATGTTACTATGGCTAAAATAAATAAACTAATCAAAGCTAGGTTAAATTATCTTACGGAGCCATATAATAATCACAGCTTCTTTGCACTGCTCTGTAAGTTTTTTGCAAGCAAAACATGTTCTATTTATACTGTGGTTGGGGCTGCTTTGCAGAAACAGAGCTCCGTGTATACCGACTGGAATTTTTATTATTTTAGAGGAAAGTCAGATTGTAGCGATGGTGGACGCAGTGTATGAACACGGAAGAAGAGCCGGCGTATATTCTTTATTATTATTAAATCACACCAGACTGGCGACGTAGGAGAAACTTCATGAGGTTGACAAACCCTCACGCAACCAGCCCAGCGAGTGAAGAAATAAAAAAAGAAAGAAGATCCGAGATCACAGAATAGCTCCGTGTCCAGATCGTTTAAAGTTGCCAATACCCGCACCAGCAAAGACAGAGCCATCAAGACCATTCCAAACATCCACACACGATGGAAAAAACGATCGAGAATACTGGCCCGTATGGCATCGAAACGGTTCCAAGGCAAACTCATGAAGAGCACAAGTACGCCGAGTATGCCTCACCCGAACAAATGGCTCCGGAAGAAAAGCAGACAGTGGACGACTAGGGCAGTTATAAATTTTATACAAAAAGCAGACTCCCCCAAGTCTGAGACGATGCTGTCGTTTGTAAATGCTGGGCCCACTTTTTGCAAATTCCCAATACGCTATGGCTCTGTGCAGCTCCTAACTGATTAACAGTCAGGATCCGACCATACTTCATCCAACATGAGAGGATGCAATGGGAGCAAGTTATCACTAAATGGACGGCAAAGTTATTTGAGAGTGAACTAGATTTCGAGCAATGGAGGGATCAAGGAGTCCACCTCCAGAAAGCAAGTGAAACTCAGTTTTTGCTTCGTTCCTCTTGAGCCATTACCATCACAGCTTGACACGTACATTCAAAATGATTTAAAATGCAAGGACAAATGTTAAGAGGAATAAAATATCATTTTAGTCCATCCTACACACTGCAACTCAGTATTTGATGTCTCTGAAAACATCTGGTGCATGTCAGATTGTCTGCATACCACGGTAAGGTGAATTGGACGCTATGCGCACGTTGGAAAAAAATCCAAAGCTCTGCTGACTTCAGCCTGATGCTAATGGCGATGACATACGCTAGTCAAAAGAACGAGTATCGTCATCTTTTCGTCCGAACGCTATGCTGAACTCTCGTAAACACAGCTTTGAGATCGTCAAGAAAATGAGCAAAAATGTTCACCGTCAGTCCAGTTTGCTCCGCAAGTGCCGTTAGTTAACTTTCAGACATCTCATTATATATGGAGGGATTTATAACTCAAAATTCTTAGCAAATTTGTGCTATTAATATGGGCACATCAACGCATTCGGACGAAAAGATGACGATGCTCGTTCTTTTAACTAGTGTGTGACATCGCCATTTAACTGTGTTCAGAATATCACACCAGTAGCTGCACATTAGAAAGACATACTGTGGATGATATACGAAGCTTGTTTTTAAAGTACGTACCAATTTGAAATTCCGGTGTGGCGGCGCTGCGGTCGCTATCCCTTGCGTGCTCTCTGTTTTGCTACATCTGTGGGAAAGCCACAGGCTCCATTACGGAAACTTTGGCCGAGTTAACGCTTGTTTTTGAGTATTTAAAACAGCTCCGCCGATCGAGACTCGATCAGTGGCGCGATCGGTTACTCGTTTCTTAAGACGTAAAAGCGGCTGAAATTCATCGTCATATTAGGGAAGTTTATGGACAAACATTATGACTGATGGAATGGTACGGAGGTTGGCTAGAGCTGTTATAGATGGCAGCCCAAATGTTCATGATGAGGAACATCAGGCGGCCGACTCCTATGACGAGAGAACTCAAAAACTGGTCATACGATACGGTAAGTGCCGTATTATTGTTTGAAATTTTGTTTAGAAAAATACAATGAGGGGCAGGCTTATACCTAAAATGAAATTGTTGAGAAAACTATCAATGTTTCTTTTATATTTGAAAACGGTACTTGCTCTGAAAACCACCCTAGCATTTTGAGGATGCCCTACTGTACCTTCAGCTCCTCTAAATATTTCTCTTGTTGAGTGTAGTTTTTGCTTTCGTAAAGTTTTAATTATGTTGTAATTGTCAGTAAATCTAGAGCGTTTCCTTAAAACGCCTTTCGCATGAATACTTTTGTACGTCAGCTGTAGCGCGGATAAAACACCCACTTAAATTTTTAAACTTGTTAAGTAAATCCCAAACATACTAAAGGATCAACACGTTCTCCAATTGCCAAAATACCAATATACTACATAGTCTTCGAAAACGCCCGTAGTATTGCTACACTTCATACGATCGGTGATTATAACCTTTAGAGCCTTGCACCATGTGCGGGCTTAGCAGAGAAGTGTCAGCTGTTGCATAGGGGTTATGAACGACACGTTCCTGCAACATTTAGAAACAGACAAAATGTAAGGATGCAGCACTGCAAATGCAAGCCTTTTTCACGAGTAAGAATGAAGTCTAGCTAAACGTTTTGTTGTACGAACACTCATTGGAAATGGAAAAAGTTCTATTGTAGGGCTTACTTGCATCACCTGCTAGACAATGACTTTTCGACTTTTTCCTAGCACGTATTTATGGTTTACCTAGGTTCATGTACATCATTGCATCGTATTTAGACAGAGTTCCGCAATATTACTGTAGCAAATGAAATACATTCCACGTTCAATCAGATTTTATACCTAGTTTCCAGCACTATATGGCAATTAGCACTCATTGATAATGTTCATGTGAATTAATAAATTGAGATTCGGGCAGCTTTTACAAATAAAAGTAGCTAGGGACAAACAGATACTTCGCGTACATCGGGTGTTAGATTTTCTAGCAGGAGTGGCAAGACTGTCTCGCCGGCAGCAGTAACTCGACTGTTGTATCTCTCTGCCTGGTGTGGGGTTGTTTGTGTCTGGTGTGGTCGTGCGATGTTTTGCATCGGACCCGAGACTCCTTAGGCCTCTTAGGATCCGCAACCTGAAAAACACGAGCCACAATAGGACGGGACAGAGCCAGAAACAAAATGCACTGGGAATCTTAGAGCCAGCACTATTTATGTTAACAGAATTAAATGCCTGCGGGGAATCTCAGTACCTTTGCTATTTATGTTAGAGGATTTAAAAGCGTATACGGGGAAGCGCTGGGCCAGTGCTATTTATGTTAGAGGATTTAAATGCTTGCGAGTAACCTTAAACCTCCAAGTATTTATTACAATGGAATAAAAATCTCAGGAAGCCTAACGTTAATTTCGATGGATTCAATATCAAATAGAAATTTAGGAGTAACTGTTCCCAGCGTTTGCCGGAATGAATTTAAATGCGCGCGTACAGCACAGAACCCCTAATATTTGTTATACGGGATTTAAATACGCACAGAAAACTATGGAACCCCTCGTGTTTACTTTATTAAATTATTACATTATAAAAACCATCAGTAATTGATAAATCTGTTTACTTGCAACTGTTTTATGCAGGTAATATCCGTCATATATTGGTTATTTATAGTAAGGGCAACATTTGTGACGCATAACAGTTTGTTTTGCACTTTAATTGCGCTGTTTTTACTACAGCCGGTCTTTTATAAGTATCTTATTCAGGCCCATCTTTTGGGTTTCTTGCAGCGATTAATTTGCTGACGTGTTTTTTACATTCATTTAAATACTGTAAGCTTTTCAGTCTTTATTTTTTACTGCTACAAAATTTGGGGACCTAGCTGGTCATCAAAATATAGCATAAAAAGCTTGAGAAAATCCCTTCAAATGTATAGATATTTCGACAACACCCTAACAAAGTACTCTTCCGCCCCAGAAACTAAAATAATAAATGAGTTTCTAAAGGGGCCAAAATTTCTCTTAGGGTAATTATTTCATGTTTTTTACAAAAACTTCACCCTACTTCATTGACACAAGGAGATGTATTGGTCATAAGAGCTTATTTTTTGCAAGAATACCCAGTCGGAAATTATGGTTGTTATTATAGTAGAACATAGTGGTGTATGAGAGATTAAAGTCGATTATGAATGAGGAAACAATATGGTAGATATGTCGACCATAGCATAACGCTGATTTTAGTATATGTAGGTCGATATTGGTAGAGGCGATATTGGCTGTTTAAAGCTGGTCAGGAAACGAAGGTCTATGGTAGTACATGGATGTTTGACGACTTTATATGGTAGAATGGTTGTACTAGGATGTTTAAAGACTATATATGGTAGAGCATATGCTAGAGTATAACTATGGTAGCTTATCAAACCTATTTCCGTTCGTACGATTCCTCCTATTATATGGGGCAGAATATGTATGGATTGCCATGGATTTTAATAATATGGCTAGAATTCCCAGCATTGTCGACCAAAATAATATTGTATGACTATAACTTTGAATGCGAAACATCTAAAAATTCATATCAAAGAGCAAAAATTGTGCATATTTTCAGTCTTTTCTTTCCTGTCGATGAAATGTAGAAATTACAGGGTATATATGGACACTAACGGCCTTAACGTTATTTTTATCCATTGTTTACAGATTTTTTTTACGATTAGCCACTTTAGCGTAGTTACCCATTATTTTCATTTTTATTTGTTGTATCCCTTGCTTAATAGTATTGCAATCCTTGATCAAATATTGATATCCATTTTTGTGTGCATTCAGTTTATATCTGTAAAGATTCATCAAGAAATTATTCCCGTTAGCTTTATGTGGAAGATGTAAAGTTTTATGAGATATTTAACCTTTCAAACTCGTGCCCTGAAAACCGGTAGGCTCGAAAATTTTCACCCGAGAAGTGACTTCCTCTAAACTGGGTAGAGTAGCTCTGTACCGGCTTAGAGTTAAAGAAGTTACATATAAACGTGCGTTAACTGTACCGACTGGTTCAAGCTCCTGCTCTAGCATCGTTCTGAAGTTTAGAGCCTTAGACCATTCTGAGCTGCAGGCCTAACACGTACGTAATAATTTAATAATGAAACTATTATTATTATTATAAGCAACTAATCATCAGCAAACAAAGCAGGCATCGACTGCATAATATGTCAACAGTGAAAAAAGTTTATCTTGGTAGAATATACTGTAGTTGTATCATTCGCTGAACACAGTCGATTCTGCAACACTTACCACAAAATATGCCAACTGATACCATCTAGTACCAACACGTCGATTTCGGAATTATCAACATTAACCCATAAATACCAACCCTTAATACCAACTATTATACCAGCTTCCAACACTGTATAGAGATGGTATGACCACCATATAAATGGTTGAATATGGAGTATATTTCGATGATAAACAACCAAAGTCTCGACCATAATCATGGTTGGTCTACTATAATCACAACCATAATTTCCGACTGGGTATATCTAATATCGTTCTGTAAACAGAATTTGGGTATTGTTTAATAGTATATTGGTAAATCTTGGGTAACGCTATTTGCAACAATGCATTTTTTACATAATGCGATTTATATTTTTAGACATTGTTTCCGATAATAACTGATGCCATAACATTGTAATACCGCGAAGCCGCGTGACTTAATTGGGTTACTCTGCTACCAAGCTATTGTGCCTAGGAAGCTATCTATGTTCTACTTTTGCGGTTCAAAATCTATATAATTTCGATACGAAGTGCCCTAAAATGAACAAGCTAAGAGAGGATGTGAGTGTGACGATGAACGTTAGTACGTAGAAGTAAACGAATAGGTTTGTGAGTGAAATTGAATGATGACGAAAGCGTCAATTCTGAGTGAAGGGACGTACGCAAGTGTAGTTTATAGCGCTGTGAATTTCCCAAAATGGGCTAAACGCGTGGAACTAAAGGAGAGTGAAGATATTATTTCCAAGTTGTGTTTCATTGAAAGGCAGCTAGAGGGTAATATCGATTACTAATATATTAATTCATAACACCGGAACGCAATTACTCACTTAGGTATAAGATCAGAGATAGAAGAAAATGAAAATACGTAAAACATGATTTTTGTGCAAAGAAGAGATGTCAATTGAAGCTGTGAACAGTAGCGCACACCTGTTATCAGGCAATTGTTTCTATCTGCAAAGCCAGTTACTTGCACTGCGATATGGAGCAGCTTGTCGAAGCTCTCTTGGAAAAAGATATTGGCACGTACGGGTCAGAAAGACATTAAATATGTCAGTTATTATGATTTATTAATTGCTAAAGCTTGAGAAGCTGTTCCTGATACAGCAATGAGACGGGCTTAGAAGTGCCTCATTGCAGCTGATGTGGACATAACCAAAGTAGCAGACAAGACACAGCTAGTTGGAGCATTTGGAGAAACAGCAGCAGGATTTGGCTGTTCGCATGACGACGTTAGAAAGCATGAGCACGTGATGCTAATGAACTGACAGGTGAGGTTCTTCTGAAATTGGAACACAATATTATACCAAAGACCATCGCTTACACGTCGATTATGTTGGACATAGTGAACATCGTGCTGTCACTGAACACGTTCAACATGAATATGCAAACGACTCATCGGCCCCTGTGAAGATGAACTTTCTGTAACAAAAAGAAACCACTGACTTCTCACGCCCATTCGCACAAGAACAGTTAACAAATTTTATGAAGATATTGAGAGGCGACTGGAAAAAAACTTTTCTGCAGCTAAAATAGACCCTTTCTAAATTAGTAACTGATGGTCTGATGGCCTACAAGAGACTTTAGACGAAGATGTAAAATTACATTCTAATGTTAAAAACGTTCACAAGTTATAATGGTATTTTCCTCCTGTAGTTTTCATAATGTATCATCCTTTACATTTTGTCTGTTTATTTTGAATTTATTTCATCAGTTCGCACCCTTGCCTATAGATGTTTTCAAAGAAATGGAAGAATGAAACGTTTTTACTCTACAAGCAATCCGCGATAAAAAGAAATTGTCTACTTTTCTTTCGTTGCGAGCAAAATAAATGTAACATCTGGATAATGCCACTTTTGATAGCGTGACGCTGAAATCTATTTATAAAGATTTGTGTATTCCCACATGTTGATTAAATTCTAAATGTGCTGGAAAGAGAGCAGATTAGAGTAGTAGGTACTTGTGGATGTAATTTTGCTATTGAAATTATTAAAACTGTAGATAACACAGATAAAAAATATATTCTTCAAATACAATAAATTGAATTTAATTTAACCCTCGATGTGCTGTGTTGACCCGCTACATTTCGTTGAGTATTTTCGACAAATTCTAAAATTCCCTCAGTTTAGGGAGCCTCTTCTCGTGCCTGTCCTATGCGAAAATCCCAGGTACTTTAGCGATGTCTGCAGGAAAGACAGCGGTTAATATAAAAAATTACAACAAATTCTAATTAGGTTGTAAATGAATTTGTCACCATTGTTTTGCTAATTCTATTGACACCAAGCTAGAAATTTACTTACCATCTATTTTTTACTACGTCGTATCTAATAGAAGATTTACTACCACTTTATAGATGAACTCACAGCTATCCCGCCAGCCATCGTGTATTGAAGCGAACAGATATTAATAAATGGAACAACAGCGCAGTATTACCTCGCTGTCGTAAAACAGTCATACCAGAGCTAGGATTCGGTATTTTTTCTGTACAGCCGTATTGGTATTCAGTGGATGAAAACGGGTCATTCGGATCGGTATTTCGGTAGATTAAAAAAAAAATCTACTAATGATTCATTATTTTTTCGGTATTTGGTTAGGTATAATTATTAAACTTCGTGCCCGGGCCCCCACGGACAGGAAGCATAGCCCAAATGAAGTACTTTGCAACACCGGAAATTCCGAAAAGCTATTAAATTAATTTCAATAAAAACTATTTACAGCTGACTTAAGCTCCTGCAGGCCAACACGACCGAAATCTGATGCCGGCAGTGAGTTCCAAACCGTAACGGACCAGGGTACGAAGCACCGACCGAACTGATTAGTTCGGCACCTAACATTCTCCAACGTGAAAGAGTGCGCACCGACCGCAAGCCTAGAGACTTTGATTGCCTTGACAGAAGAATACAGCCAATGCCACTCATTATTGTACACCTTATAAAACATACAGAGTTCGGCCACCCCTTTCCTGTGGGGCAGGTTCACCAGATCATTATCTGCGCACAGCCTGCAGGCCGAACTAACAAGTCGGTCCCACAGACGTAAGTGACTGTCAGTAGCTGAAAAGCCCAAACCGGTGAGCAATACTCCAACACAGGCAGGAAAAAACATCTGCGCATAACCTCACTGACACCAAACACAGAATTTACCTTACGCAAGAGCTCAATCTTAGTACAGTAGAAGCCCGTGGCACCTATCGTCTAATATGCGGCTCAAAAGTAAGCTTCTCATCAAAGACAACATCAAGAATCTCAAGGAGATAGACTCCTGAAGCAAAGTATCATCTAACTTCAGATGTGTATGCTGCGGTGCAAGTGTCCGAGACCGACTGATAATCATCGACTTGTTCTTACTGGCATTCAGCTTCATACTCCAGGTAGAGCACTAATGCGTGACAAATCCCTATTCAGAGACTGGGCGACTGCATTACGCATGCGGGGAACAGGTATCACTGCTATCAAGGTGGAATCGTAGTTCATAGTTGTTCATCGTGTTTTCCAGCGAAGAGAACATGTCACTAGTATACAGAACGAAACGAATAACAGCGGGCAAAGCACGCTATCCTGAGGGACGTCAGACTCCACTGGAACTGAGGCACTCAAAACGCCGTCAACAGACACACTCTGCGTTCGCTCAGAAACAAAATCACGAATGATTGACAGAACCCTACCACTCACATCAAACGATTCAAGCTTGTATTGTTGACCCCTGTGCTTGATCCTGTGCTTGACCCTGTCAAACGCCGTGCTAAAGTCCAACTGTACAAGGCGTGCCTCAGACAGACAATCCAGCACAGACTTTAAATGCTGTGGCACCGACAACAAGGCGTCACAACAACCCAAACCAGTTCTATACGCAAACTGACCAGCAGGCAGCAAACCCATAACATCAGCAAGACGACCAAGCTTACAAGCGACTAGTTTCTAGAAAGCTTTCGACAAAATGGGCGTCAACGTAATGGGCCGGTATTTGGTGACATGAGGCGATACTGGATACTTGGGAATGGGAGTAATATTCCCAGTATGCCAACAACGGAGAAAATTTTCTAACCGTAGAAGGCGCCGGAAGATTACTGCTAGCTTAGGGGCAAGAACGTCAGCAAGCTGCTTATAAAACAGAGAAAACATGACCCCCGGGCATGTTGGTTTTACAAAACTCCTTATATATATGTATATATAAAAACACGTTTAAAAGCCTTCTAATACATGAGCCCATAGAACACCTATTTCAAGTCCTTAACTACATCATCCACTGGCAGTTCACGCTCCACTAAGCTTGGAAGGACGTGACAGCTGAGTAAGCGAAACTTTACAACACACTACACCAAATTCTCACAGCGCAACGTCTTTCCTCTTCAATGAAGTGCAATACAGTGTGAAAAAGCTGAAATGAACGAAAAACAACGGAATTTACCTCATGTCCTCCAGAAAGGACGGTGGCTCATAGAGGGCTAAGAAGCTCTTTTGTAGGTGCGGGAAATTCAAATGTACCGAAGAAAGTGATTCGATGCATCCATTCGGTATCAGTAGATTCAGTAAAGATTCTGTATTTCGGTAAATGAAACTACCGCTGGTACTACCGAAATACCGAATTTCATTCGGTAGTCCCAGCTCTGAATTATACACGTATTTACCAAATACAGTGTTTTTTAAAAGTAGAGATCATTCTTAGATACTACACTCAAGCTCCTGTTACACGGGCGAACGTTGCTTGGTAAACAGGGAACTTAGTCCGGCGGTCAGAACATCTTGCGCTCCGTACGGCAAACATTCGCTGCTGGCTGCTGTTTCTTCACTGCACTTTGTTCCCATAACAGTGAACATCATCTGACCAGCTCCTTGCTTATTGGATTACAGACATTTCTAATTCGTGTAAAATAGTTGTAGAAGCTATGGAACTCAAAGACTTGCAGTTCTTGTGTTTTAAGTAATCGTATGGAAGTTAAGAGTACGGTATATGTACTGCGACCCTGCAATTCCTCCCTACACTATCGACCCGTGCAATAGTAGCTGTAGTATTCTCTTGGTTTAACCACAGCTGCCACACAGGTGATTTGACCCCTGTAATAGAACCTCAATGCATGTTTGGTGGATATTTTCTTTGAAGATTTCTAGGCTGTTTGAATAAGTTTGTTCGCCGGTGTTGTAAGTGGCAATTTACCTAATGACTGAAGCAGCAGCAGCGGCAGTGAGGCGCCAGAAGACTGAACAAGTTTGGATCTATCTATTTACTAAAAAGAATATTTCACGCACATGGCAAGTAAAGGAGGTTGCCATAAAAGGTTAACACGAATTGGACCTAAGGAACGTTCACCATGTTATAAGGCCTTCAATTTAATGTGGTTCTCGTATCGGGGTGATGAGGTTCTGCTTCGCACAATAGCTGTCTTGCGGTGCTTGCAGCGCACTTTTGCGAACCGCCCGTCCTTTTTATAACATCGCACTTTTGTAGAAATCAGCTTTTTTTTCTGAAATTCATTTATAAGCAGAAAAATTTGTCTGGTTTACACATTGTAACGTGACAGTTACCACAATGACAAAGGTAAATGGGTGTAAGCTTTGTGTCGGCAACGATATCCAACCTGGTTGTGATCAGCCTTTGTGGGCATTGCAAAAATAGGGTTAAGATACATCGCGGTCAATGCCATCTAAACGTGTTATATTTTCAAAATATTGGTTCCAGGTGGATTTTCAAAACAATGTGCTGTTAAGTGATCAACGACCTATTGAAGTTATAGTGATTTGTTTCTAATTTTCATTGATCTTTTTGAGGAAGTATTTTTGTAGGCAGCAGCCCCATTGTTCTTAGGCCTTGTAAAATGCTTGCTCAAAGCCGAGTTCACACGCATTCATCTCAACGCAACGCGTTCATTCAACCACCCGTCCGAATATTTAGTTGTCAGCTCAGGTTTTTGTACGCCACAAAAACTTATGAAAATAGTAACCGTCAAACCAGTTTTTTCGGCAAAGGTCACTGGCAAGTTACGGACATCTCATCAGCTTTGTCTAACTATATCTAGGGCACAGTAGCGCATTCGGACAAGTGGATGAGCGAACGCGTTTTTATGAATGACGTGTGAACACGGCTTAAGACTTCTTTGTAGTTTTCACTTATCATTCCACCACAGAATGCAGTGTACAGGGCCCTCGACAATAGTAAATGATTCATTTCCGAGGCAAAAAAGTGATAAGGCGTCAAAAATTTCTTCATAATTTCCACTCCTAGACGTTCGTAGTGTGCAAGAACCTCGATATCCGCGAATACTTTACTTATGAGTTAACAACATTATTTACTTTCAAATATCTGTATTTCATTTCCAGTTAACTTTTCAACAGTTTGCTACTTACAGGAACCTCAAAACTCGTAATTACCTTGTTTAGGAATTTTCAGAATGATTTAGTTTCAAAGATCTTTATTTAATTTCCACTTATCGTCGCAGAGGTTTGCTGTGCTCGGAGTCTCAATACGTTAACAGGCGCAATTTACTCTTCTGTACCGCAAGGCCTCAAAGAGCCTTTGAGCTTAGGGCGGTAGACCTCAGATGGTATAGAAATGGGTCCATTATCTGCAGAGCAACAGCGACTGCACAGAGGGGACCCTGGATCTGTCGTGGCCCATTCTCAGTTGGTTTCCTGAGGTTCTGCAACTGTTCCTAAGGTTATTTTGGGACCTGAAATTGAGCTGTGGCAGAAGCTTGGGAGGCTGCATAAAGGAGCAGGTTCAGCCTCAAAAACATATGGAAAAAGATTTAAGGTTGCTTGATAGAGTAGGAAATATTTATAGGAAAATTCTAAGGTTGCACAAAAGAGCAGATTTAGGAGAGTACGTCTACGTCTAGCTTCCAATAGATATAGAAAAAGCCTGAAGGCTGCAAAAGGACTCAATGTAGCAAAGGCTCTTGTATTTTATAAGGGTGAAGATTTTGCTCGAAATGACTTGAAAAAGCAAAAAACCTGTGGCTGCAAATTTAAGCAGGTTAAGCCAAGAAGAAACTCACGCCTGCGTTACTGTGCAATAGTTTCCGCTTCATATTAGTGCGTCAGAATGGCTTCGGTGGTAAATATTGTGGAGTTGCCATCTCAAGAAATGAGGCAATAAACGGTCAAAGGGGATACAAGAAATCAAAATGACTACTGCGTCATAGTTGCGCTTTCGTAGGTCAAATTCGAAAAAAATCCGCAGAGTAACACAAGAGGAACACATTTCGATCTCCTCAGCTGTTGTGGAAGAATCGAATTACAGAATAACTATGACTTAAATAGATTGCAGTAGCGGTGAAGACTTAATGGTCTCACTCAACGCAGACGTTAATGATGTTGATTGATGGAATTTTTAAACTTTTCTGCAATAAGAGTCACTTCGCTGCAATGGCAGATTCGCACCATTATTTCTTTACCGATGCTACTATGGCAAATATTTCAAGTTTTTTTTAACTGTACAAGTGGACCAGTTTTATTTCGTTACGTTTTTGTTGTACCAACTATTTCGTTGTTGAGTTAGTACCACTAACTGAATTGTGACTGCAGTACCATAGTACTATTCCACCGATTGCTATATGAGTGAGAGGTTTTTCAATAGCTTGAATCAATTTGATCCTGTTACATTCCTCCAGTAGCGAAATACTTGCGACAGCGATACAGAAAACATCTATGTTATAGTTGAGTAACAGCGAAATACTTATCGCTACGAAATTGGTTAGGAAATAAAGGGACTTGCATACGAGATACTTTTCGATTATGAAGGAAATTAATGTTAATTTAATGGTGATGAGTTTCACAATCTTTGTGACATTCATTATAATTAAGAATGATTTCATTGATGTGCAATGCATATTTCGTAGCCATTCATGTATGCATTTAGCTTTATAGTCACGTATGCACTTAGCTTTATGTTCACCTATTTGCACGTAGCATATTTCCAAATCGATTTCATATGGATTAGCATTTCACTATTACACAAGTAGAACTTTGATATTTCTTGCATCGATTGCGCAGTAACAAGCATTTCGCTCCCGTGAGAGTACAGCAAGATCACTGCTTTAACGATTCTATAATTCGCCAGAGCTGCCCATGACCGCAGGAGGTGTAGCAATATTCTACAGCATTATGAGCCTTGCCGGCAAAATGGCGTCCGAAACTCCTCTTTCATATCGTAACGAGACACTTCCTGCCCCGTGGAACTCTTGTCCAGAGCAGCATTGTTACCTCCCGATAGGAGTTCTATTTTGCTCTTGGACTTTTCTTTTTTCTATGGACCGCAGCGGAAAGTTTGCCGGCGTCAGCAGATTTCTATTGTGACGCTCGTGTGGAGGCTTCCAAACACTTCCAGGTGGGACGGCGGCGACGGTGACACGTCTTCCAGCAACCGCAGCTCGGCTCCGAGTCTTTGTTTGTTTGCTTCGTCCTGGTAACTTGCAGTAGGCAGGTATCGGCCCGGCGTAAGCTACATATATCGGTCGACCGCAGCTTACGGACCACAAAGAAGGGCACAGTAATGATCTCCGCCGAGGAGGTTATGTTTTTGTCGTGTTTGTCCATCTGTTTGCTGTTTGTTTGTCGCCAAGATTACGCAAAAAGTTTTGAACGGATTTTTACGGAAACTTCAGGGCTTATTAAGCATGTTAACAGGAACAGATGATTAACTTATGGTGAAAATCAGTTTATCTGTTTGTTTGTCTACCGATTTTTTCTTAGTGCCATAACTCAATAAGTTAAGGAAGTATTTTCATGCAATTTACATGAGTTGTTAGGTATATTACGAAGTGTAAGTGACCAAGTTATTGTGATGATCTATTTGTTCGTTCGTTTGTCGCAGTGTTTTATGTTATTCTTGTTTGCACAATAACTCAAGAAGTTATGGATGGATTTCTATAAAATTTACAGGACTTGCTAGTAATGCTAAAAGACATTAATAATTAAGTTTTGATGATGATCGGTTCCTCCGTTTGTGTGTTTGACTTATGTTTGTCATAAATTTTGTTAGCAGTATAACTTAAAAAGTTATTAACGAATTTTCAAGAAAATTGCAGAAACTGTTAATGCTATCGAACGACACGAATACACGAATAATTAGATTTTGGTGTTGATACAAAGAACATTATGGTTTCAGAACCAATTTAAATTTCAAGTTACCGTTGCCTTGCTTGGCAGAGATAGGCGCTCTCAGAGTACTCTCTAGTTATTGTTTGTGTTTATGCTTGACTCTGTTACTGCAGCCTATAGTCATTGGATCTGCAGCCACACTTACTCCACTGGGGCCAGTTGACCCATACCTGCAACACGAACCAGTGAGTGTGCAGGATGCGGCCAACTACTGATTTTACCTTTACCTCTAAGAAGGTATTATTTGTATTGACCAAAATTACTCAATACGTGACGGAATACTCCTTGAAATTGAGTCCCAAACCTGATGCAGTAATCTCCAGTACATAATTTTATAATTATTATGCGTATTAAAAACTGTGCAAGAAAAGCATTTCATTCGCAAGAAATACAAACTTATCGCCAGTAGAAGTTGGTGAGGGTCAGTAAGGGCGTATAAGCCCATGCGCACCTACAAAATCAGTCAAATGCTTATACGCATCGAGATACTTCACTGACATTTTTATTCCGTTTAATAAAGTTTACCAGTGTAAATTAAGTAACCCGTTACTTTCAACTGGGCGTGCTCTCTGTTTTTAAGCTGTAGATTTATTTATGTCCTGCAGTGGGGCGGTTTTAAGCTGTAAGAACAATAGGGAAGTGAAGGAATAAAGGATGCTGAGGAAGTCCACCTAACCTTCCAGCTAGCGACTTTGCTCAAAAAAAAAAAAAAAAAAAAAAAACTCTCCAAATCAGAGCGTTGTTTTTTCCTAAGCAATGTTACCAATATATTCAAAAGCTCGTCCGACACTCTACTGGAGTCTGTTTAATTTTTGATACTTTGTTATGGCTGATACATCAGCAGTGGCGGCTCCTAGCTACTAAATTGCGTGGCGCTTCCCAGCATCAGACCAGGCAGGACATAGTCTTACGTAAGCTGAGCTGGAGGATGGCTACTTACATTATTCAGTAAAGTAACGTCAGAAACCGTCCTTTAGTTCACAAAGGATATACAAATAGTCTGGAATATGGAACTGTGCAGCGCCGCCGATTTCGACTCGACCTTCCACGGTTCATAACGACTAAAAAGTTTTCACTCTAATTCTCACTGATATGAAACTCTCGAATGCGCAGCCTTTCCGTAGCAGGCGAGTCAAATTGCCAACTTCACACGTGTAGAGAGGTTGTACAACTGACACCAGCAGCTGTTGTGTATAGCAGCAGCTATAGGTGTTCAAGGCAGCTTTAATTTAGGAGCTGCAGCGGCAGCAGCTGCAGCAGTGGGGCTGCCAATTCGCTACTATGGAGCACAGCGGCCTGCCTGCCCCCTTCTTCCCCCCCCCCCATTCTCCACCTCCCCAATACTTAATTAGAAGTCGACTGATGTTTACCGAAGAATACACCCTGAGGGTTCTTTCATTACGATGAATTGCGCTGCCCTTTCTTCTGCAGTTTGTGCAATAACTGCCGTCTTGATATGAAAGCCCTAACGAGTTTTTAGAATTTCAATGGGAAACCATTTGCAGTGGTTCATCTCGCTGTAATAGAGTTCACGCTATAGTAAATCAAGTGCCTATGTGCATTTTTGCAGAGTCCTCTCTTTCTGATGAGGATCTTCTATAGTATTTTTATTCTATTTTGGTTCTATCCCTCCGTCCGTCTGCAAATTACGCTTTCAGCTAGTATTATATAGGAGGAAAATAACGTAGTTAATAGTGTAACTAAGATGAGAATACGGGTATCAATTCACTATGAACCTTCTGATCTGTAAAATTTACACATTTGTCTGCTAGTTACCTCCGCCAAGGAAGTTATGTTTTCCTAGAGTTTGCCTGTCTGTCTCTTTGTCCGTCTGTCTGTTACCAAGATAATTAAAAAGAGTGGGAAGGATTTCAACAAAGTTGACAGGGATTGCTAAGTATGTTAGGAGGAATGGATGATTAACTTTTGGTGAAGGTCCGTTCACCCATTTGTTTGTCTGCCTAATTTTTACCTCCGCCAAGGAGGTTATGTTTTCGTCGGGTTTGTCTGCCTGTTATTCTGTCTGTCATCAAGATAACTCACACAGTTATGGACGGATTTGAATGAAATTTACAGGGATTGTTATGTATAAAAGGATTACCTGATGATTAACTTTTGGTGAAGATCCGTCTATCCGTTTGTTTGTTTGTCTGCTTCAGTTTTGTCAATATCATAACTCAAAAAGTTATGAACGCTTTTTAATGATATTTATATGAGCTGTTAGGTTTATTACGAAGAGTAAATGACCAAATTTTTGTGATGATCTGTTGGTTTATTTATCGTTGTGTTTAATTTTGTGATTGTTAGCACAATAACTCAGAAAGTTATGAATGGATATTTCTCTTTATGAAATTTACAGGAATTGTTAGTAACGTTAGAAGATATAACTGGTTGAATTTTGGTGATGATCAGTTGGTCTGTTTGTATGTTTGACTAATGTTTATCAGAATACTTGTTTGCAGCCTAACTAAAGAAGTTAGGGACGAATCTTCAAGAAAATTACTGAAACTGTTAATATTGTTAAAAGGCGCAAATGATTAGATTTTGGTGTTGATACAAAGAAAATCGTGCTTTCAGAACCAGTTTTAATTTTTCGTCTGAGCTGGACGGAGGTATGCGCTCTCAGAGTGCTCTAGTTTTTGTTGTATTCCTAGGACTTTATTGAAGATACAAGTATGAATCTCTTACTCGTGGAACATTACCGAGATGCTGAAGTACATACAGAGTACGAAATATATTATTAGAGTCAAGATATATTGCCTGTTGGTGACTTAAATATACTGTTAGAATACTGTAGAGTTGTAAGGAGAAAGAATATCTTTAAAGTGTTCGTATGGTAGAAGATGTAAGCTCAATATTTAGCAACCATTCCCGGTGAGATTGACATTAGGCAAAGAATATATTCAAATCTCTGGCGTATATACAGCACATTATCTTTTGAAGCACTATGGGTTGAAACTTTATCACTGATGAGCTTACACGGCTCCATAGCTGTGAACTTGCGCTCCTTTGTGTTAGCCTTTTCGAACCTCCATAGTTTATTAGTGGAGTGTTATATTAGATGAGGGTCATTACGAGTGATGAGGTGCGTTAGGTTTGATGAGGCGCGTTAGGTTAAACGATGTGCCTTAGAATATGTAGATATCGTGCGTAGGGATTGACGACGTGTGGAAGTTTGTGAAAAAATGTGTTGGGATTGATGGATTGCTTTAGGTTAGACGAAGTTCGTGTGGGTAAGTGGCGAGTGTTAGCCTAGACGAGGTGGGTTAGGTTAGATGAGCTGCGTTAGGTCAGACTAGGGTAAGCTATACTCGTCTAGTCTCTAGGTTTGCTACGGTTTAGAAACTAAATACATTAATTAATAGTGGAAGTTCCATAAATCCGCTAATCTATATGCTAATACGCTAGTTGGTACCTAATACATATAGTCGTGTACGTCATTCTTACCAGATATTTCAATTAGGTAATATAACCGTGCCTCGGTAAACAGCCAGGCACTGATTGGAACCATGCACTTTGTAGCGTTGAACCTGAGCTCCTCGACCTGCATGAAGCTGTTCGCGCCATATTGTGGACAATTGTGCTGGGAGGTGGCTCTGTTAAAATGCAAGTTCTACGGGTGAAGCTAGTGAAACGTGCAATATTGCAAAGTTTGTTGGGTGGCTGCTTGCTTATTGCTTGGTAGGTTGGTCTCTCTGGCCCAATATGAGGAAAGTTGGGATAGGAGAAAATTAATATGTCGAGTGGCAAAAGGGCCATTGCTTCGTCGATTTTTTGCAATCTCAGAAGTGAAGCCGTATGAAGTACCTTCAATTAGTAGCATAGATACTAGATCGTACTTCCTTCCCACAAGAATGTTTTGCTTTGTATTCTATGTGCTCATATTGCATATGAACTGCGTAGAAGATCAATGAAGGAAAAGTGAAAGCTTTTCTGAGAGCAGGACCACGAAGACTAGTGGAAGAAACGGCTAAGGGTTTCGTAAAGGCAGTAATTTCTCGTGCTCCTGACCGAGATCGCCGTAGACAAACTGACAAAGGTTAGAAGTTAAGCGCTGCAGAAAGCACTAAACATCTATGTGAGTGGTGGGCAGGCTGTGCTAGTCTGCTGAATTTATCCCTTTCGTGGCTGCTGCATACATTTAGAAACTATACAAAGCAGTGATATACCTACGAAAAGAGAGGGTCAATTTAGGGACTTAAGAATTTAGGCTGAGTTTCAAATATAATAGCAGGAAGAGCAGGAGTCAAAAAGTACAAAAAGTATTTCGCACCTTAAACCTTTGGTGACTCAATATTAAATTAGAAGGTACTTATCGCAAGAATGGATCTGTATATAACGTCCGTAAATAGGTACAGTGGGCCCGACAGTTCTGAAGTTTCAACAAAATTAGTGGATTTACGTTACAGAGAAATTGTACAGTGTGCGTTTGGTCTTGAATGCACAATGAATGACTTCAAGACTGAGATTTGTATAGAAATGAATTTGTGAAACACCGTGGTAACTCATTAGTCGAGTTCGACCTGTGCCTGGATGCACTACCACTAATGAAACTTTCGGGCAAAGAATAAAGTGTGCTAGACGCTGTGCTCGCTGGCAAACGCTCAAAACGTGCTGCTTCGCAAGTACTGGAATTTTAGAAATGAATGAGGACCCACTCTAATATTTGTTAATTATTTGGTCGGGAGGAGGTAATGAACAAGCCTCTCTATCATATTTTGTTTGATGAAGGATTTTCTCGAGTAATGGCAGTGAACAAGTCCTCACTGTAATTTATTACCCCCGTCAAGGAGGTTATGTTTTGTCGGAGTCTGTCCATTAGTGTGTCTCTAAGATAATCCACAAGTTATGGACGGATTCGAATGAAATTTAAAAGGAATATTGGGTATGTTAGGAGGAACAGATGATTAACGTTTGGTGAAGATCCGTTCAACCATTTATTTGTTTGCTTGTCTGCCTGCTTTCATTGGTAACATTACTCAAAAACATATAAACAGATCTTCATGAAATCTACAGAAATTGTTGGGAATGCTACGAAGAGCAACTGACGAAAGTTTTGTGATCTCTCAGTCCATTTGTCTGTATATTTGTTTTTATGCTTAACAGTAGAATAACCCCAAAAAGTTAGGAATGGATTTTCACGAAATTTACGTGAATTTCTGGAAATGTTATTCAGCACAAAAGAGCAAATTTTGGTAATCATCGCTTCGTTCGTTTGTGTGGTTGACTACATGTTTATTTCTACATGAGCTTGTCAGAACTCAACTTAGAAAATTTAAGACGATCTTGAAGAAAATTACGGGAGCTGTTAGGACGGTCAAGTGGCACAAATGATCAATTTTTGTTGGTCATGATGAAAAGAAAAGCCTGGTTTCGGGACCAGTTAGAGTTTTTTAACCTTGCCACTGCCTTGTTTGGCGGAGATCTGCTCTCTCAGAGTGTTTCTCCATTTTTTCCGTTTTTATTTTTCCGTTTTATTAAGGGCTTTTTCTAGTAATGGCTTAAAACGAACTTGCATTTCAGCATATATTTTTATTTATTACTCGATTCGAGTTGGTTCGAATAACTGTCAGTTCGTGTAGGAGTGTCAACACTACGGTAATTCCGAGAATAAATGGAAAATTAATCAAGGAACAGGGATTAGTGTCAAAGGATTATTCAATTGCCAGGACGAGAGCAATTGAGTTACCTGCAGCAGAGCGGTCTTGTGTCACTTCAGAATAGCTTTCGAGTTCCTTCCGACTCGTTGATCTTCAATACAATTGAAGCAGAAGTAAAGCTGCTAAGGCTATACCGGTTCTCTCTCGATCCTAAGGCTCGGTCTCAGTTGACTTGGAAATTCTGTTGATGTGAAACGTAATAGCGTAAATTTGCACATGCATTTTCATGGCTCTCGCTACGCATCCAGAAATATGCAGGATAGAATATGAAATAAATAAGCAAAATTCAGACTGCTGAATAGAGGGGTGTTTTTATTCATTTAGATTCTTTCATGCGCCTCTTCACTGCAATCAAAGCATGACCGTCATCATTCCAGTGATGACAAAAGTCTGAGCAAAAATAGCTGTATGTCTTCCGAATTGACTGATGATTACCTCCTCCAAGGAGATTATGTCTTTGTCGACTTTGTCTCTTCGTTTGTCTCTGTGTCTGTATTTCAGGTTGTCTGTCTATCACTAAGATAACTCGAAAAGTTATGGACGGTTCTCTATGAAGTTTACAGAAATTTTTAAGCATGTAAGGAGGATCAGATGAATAAGATGAAAAGGAGGAACAGATGAATAAGATGATAAACTTTCGGTGGAGATAAGTTCAACCGAGATTTGCTTGTATAACTTGTCGCCTGATGTTTATCTGCAGCATAACTTAAAAATGTAACGGAGGGATTTTCATGAAATTTTCAGGAATTTTAGCGATATCAGGAAGAGTTAATTACCAAACTTTTGTGATTTTCTGGTTGTCCGTAGTAAAGCACCGAATCGCGCATTTTGTGGTCGACTGCAGCCGTGCTTTCGCGCCGCCAGGTCACCGCGCCGCCCCCCTCGCGCGCTCCCCCACCCTACTCCACCCCTCCCGCTGACCTTATTGCAGACTTCCGGAGGTCAG
>LQNS02000140.1:2057667-2077486 GCA_001587735.2 Parhyale hawaiensis
ATCCCCTTTCATTTCAGGTTTTTTAGAGGTACTGATGATGACACCAGTCGGCTGTCGAAACGTTGATACCAATTTTAAATTCTTTGTAACTAGTGCTGTAATATGTTTTTACTCTCGAATTGTTTTGAATAAATTTGATACAGTGAAGAAAAACTATTTTAGGGTGGTAGAGAAGAAATGTAAAATCCTAATGTTAAAAAACATAAATGATTAAATTTTGGTGCAGATCGGTTCGTTCGTTTGTATGGTTGACTCGTTTGTTATAACGTTTGTTAGCAGCATAACTCAAAACGTTACGAACGGATCTTCAAGAAAAATGCACAAGCTGTTATTAGTATTAAAAGGCACAAATGATCAGATTTTGAAGTTGATACAAAGAAACTCATGGTTTCAGAGCCAATTTGAATTTTTTGCTACCGTTGCCTAGCTTGGCGGAGGTATGCGCTCTCAGAGTGCTCTAGTTAACCTTATTTTTCTTAGTGCTGAGACGATATGATAGACATTTGTCTTATGCCAGAGAAATTTGACTCGTTCAGATTGTAAACACAACTATTCCTGCAAAATTTGGCGTTTTACTGTGGAAGTAAGAAGCTTGTTGACGAACAAATTCGATATAATAAAAGTTAAACGTATTTCAGTAGATAATTGCTTTCAACAGACAAGAGTGCAAATTTTTCGGGTATTTCAGTGTCCGCAACAAATTTTGCTTGTTCCTCCCTACATTCCTTTGTTCCTCAGTTAGTACGACCGTAGCGCTCTCAGCATTAGGTAGGGGAAAATTAGGGATCCTGAATACGGTCTCGGGGAGAGAACGACAGGAGGCAAGGTTAAATTCCCGAAACTGCTACTGCGCGCAGGTCATGAGTAGAATATTTGCTGTTTGACATGGGAAACATTATAGCACTTCGTAAGCACGACACGTACTGGTCTCAGATAGCATAAGAAGAGTAGTCGTTTCGTGCGGTGGAATCTTCACAAGTTCTAACTGGCATCAGTAATCTTTTTCCTTTAGTTTGTGATGAATATACGCAAATACACAGATAAAACGAATCAATTGTAGTAACTTAGACCTTTCTTGTTGGGTTTTTCGCCTTTAAACGTTCACTGAGCTCATAGTAATCTTTTATTTCACGGCGAGATGAAGCGCATTTTTCGTATCAGGGACCGCTTGAGAACTGATCAAAAGCAGGGGAGGAGGAGAGCCAAGATGAAAGCTAAGGCAGAGTTAATGAGGGAAATTTTCCATAATCTCCTCACGGTCACAGAACCGAGAGCTCCTTTGATGCAAAAATGCGTCAGATCTCAACATTATTTACATGACTACCAAGGTCGCGAAGCACTACTTCTTCTCTTCAGTCTGTCCTGTTTTGATTCAAGTTGCTTCATAGAACACTTCACTGAGTTGTGCTCCTTGGATTAGATGAGATTAAGTAGGTGGCAACAGGTCAATTTCCCGGAAGGAGCCGAAGCCCTGATTCCAGCTCTTTGTGCTAGTGCCTGATTGGTTTTTTCGTGCATGCAGAGTAGAATATGGTAAGGTGCACGGTTTACATACTTTAATTATATCTTGCACCTATTCTTTTATGCAGTCAACACAGTTCTGGTTTCAGGAGGCACAATATCAATGTATGTATTAAATGAGAGATGTTTCATCATAATGTTTGCGTACCGAATTGATGAATTATTATATCATTTCCGCATGATGCGACCAGCCGATCTTTATGGTACATCGTTCCTTTTGTGGTGTACTTAAAGTGCCCTTTTATGAGATAAATACTGTTGTACATGACGTTTAGTTTTATGAAGTATATACAATCGCATACTACATGCACGTTGCTTAAGTGCATAAGATTGCATTGATCTATCCTCTCATGCAGTATATGGGATTCTATATGATGTGCCTTATGTTTTCATCACCTCACTGTCTTAAACAAAATACTGTTCGTTGCAAAACTGTATCAGATTTTCTCGCATATGAAGCCATAATGCAGCCTTGACATGTCCTGTGTAAGATGTTGCCCTCTCACTTGCTGGTGAGACGTCCTTGGCAACCAGCTTCAGGAAAACAAAATTACTCTTGCTCTTGTTAAGAATTTCGGTTCCAAGAAAAGGCAAAATGACGCTTTGTGCTTGCCGGTGGCCTCCAAGTAAATCCAAGGGAATAAAATAAAAATATCGGCAGTTGTTGCCGAGCTGTTGAAATTTCCGCTATATTCTGCCGTGACGAACTTTTGACTACACTTCTCTGACGCCCACTAGTACCATTTGGTTACGCTTTACTCAGTGTTATTTCAGCAACCATTGATGCCTAGTAACTGCGTAACAAGTTATCAGTTTTGGTCAGGAAAACGTCAAGTGGCCTCGCAGAAACCAAGAGCCAGGAGCATAGCACCACCTTACACTACAAAAGTATGACAGACACTGAGGCTGAGCGAAGGCTCCGTAAACACAACCTTGACTGAGCTCCGAAAAGACGTGGCTGTATCACACACGGTACTGTTGTTTAGACGTCCTCGCCTTCACCCAGCTACATTGACCTGTAAATAGCAATTCCAGGTACTCGACATAATACTTTCTCTTTATTCAGAAGAATGTAATATTATATCGAGTACCTGAAAGCAAAGCATTTCACCCTAAATAAAAATATGCGTAAAATGAGAATAGCCTGTATCGAAGACTTCCTGTACATCCAACTTTAAGCAAAGACACAAGCACTTAACATTGATACACGTGCTATCTCAAAACAAACACACATGCGCGTGCACGATGGCAAAATACATGCCATGTGCACTCCAAGACAGGGCAGTGCACGGGAATCTATTCCCGTTTTGGAATAAAACATTTTCAATGCATAGCATTAGATATATACATTAATTACTCCAGGGTTGTAGGCTCCACAATGTCATCGTGATCGTGAGTGTATGGGCACATACGCTAAAACCACAATCAAACCGCTGGATTTTTATATCACATTTGAGCTGTTGCATCAGTGAGTAACAATTCTGGCTAACAACGATTCTAAAAACTATAAGCGTATTCCCAGTCTAGTACAATAAAAGCACTGAAAACAAATAGAATTTTATATTTACAAAATATATAGCGAAAATTGGGAATCTGACATGCTCAAATTTATTCATTACATTCTCAGTACTTCACTGCAACACGATTATTAACAGGTATCGCGTCCAAATATCGTTTATGATTCACCTCTAGGTTCATGGGGGAATTTTTTTTTTTTTTTTTTTGCAATTGCTCTGCCTTCACTACTGTAAAATATTATCATCTAACCAGTTTGTAACAAATTTGGCCGTTCGTCTTGGATCATTATCCTGTTGCAAAATCAAGTTGGGTTAATTTTAAGACCGAGTGTTGGATCAAACTGAGTTGCTTTTGCGATGGAAATTTTGATACATTGATTTTTTTTATGGCGTCATTACTTCACAAAAGCAGCCCCAAAATATAGAGCTTTCTTCAATATGCTTCAGAAGTGAAAGAGTGTTTTTATTTGAAAGGGGAGGGGAGAGGGGGAAGTTTGACAGCTTCACACGAATGCAGCAACACAGTAGTCAAATAGTTTGAGCTTTGTCCCGTGAAATTGACTCTCCAGCTGTAACTGTTGATAAGCCACAACTCTTCATTTCCTCATATTCTACTGAATTTCAGTAATTTGTGTTCACAATACCTTAAACTAAAAAGACAATCTCCAATAAAGATACGGTCTAGAGCATTATGCAAGTTAACTGGTGCAGTCAGCAGCCAGGGCTTAGTGAATTCCAGGAAAACATCCAATTCCCCAAGCCCAGAGTGCGAACTGGAAGCGGGTCCTAAGCGTGCGCTCCTGGCTTCTCAGAAACGAGCTTGTTTGTTACAGCAAACCCTGCCTGTGCTCCTCAGCAGTTCCTGGATGAGCAGACTTGCAGCTGACCCAGTTGTTTAAGCCTTGAAGCATCGCTTGCTCTAAACTTTTCAGAAACTAACTTGTTTATTACATTATTATTAACTCCACCACGGAGATTATGGTTTGTCTGGTGCTTGTTCTTTCGTATGTTTGTTAATAAAATAAGAAAAAATTATTGCAACAATTAGGAATGTCACGTAGACCAGGTAGTTAAATTTTGGTGATGATCCTTGCGTCCGATTGTCTGTCTGTAAGCCTGCTTGTCTGTTAGCAACACAACTGAAAAAATTACAGGCGGAACTGCGCAAAAGTCACAGGAGCGGTTAGAATATTACGAAGAATGCTCAGTAAATCTTGGCGAAGATCCGTTTGTGTGTTTGTCTTTATGTTCTCTATTCCATCGTTTATTTCGCTGTGCAGTGCCTGGCGGGGGTCTGTGCTCTCGGAGTGCATCTCTAGTTCTTATTATTGATATTATTTGTAATACTAGAGCACTTTATGAGAGCGCATACCTCCGCCAAGCGCGGCAACGGTAGCAAAAAAATTCAAATTGGCTATGAAACCATAATTTTCTTTGTATATACTCCAAAATCTAATCATTTGTGCCTTTTGATAGTAATAACAGCCTGATCAATTTTCTTGAAGATCTGTTGATAATTTTTTGAGTTACAATGCTAACAAACTCAAAGACATATATGAGTCAAACATACAAACGAACGAACCGATCTGCACCAAAATTTAATCATCTATGTCTTTTACCATTACTAATAAACCCAATGAATTTCATAAAGATCCATTCATTATTATTTAAGTTATTGTGCTAATAAGCATAAAATTAAAAACAGTGACAAACGAACGAACAAACTAACTGATCATTACTAAAATTTGGTCATCTACTCTTTGTTATATACCCTACAAGTCATGTTAATTTTATAAAAATCCTTCCGTAACTTTTTGCGCTAGGGCATTGAGAAAAATGAGGCAGACAAACAAACAAACGGATAGTCATATCTTCACCAAAAGTTAATCATCTGTTCCTCCTAACATACCTAACAATCCCTGTAAATTTCGTCCAAATCGGTTCGTAACTTTTGAGTTATCTTGGGGACAGACAGACCGACAGGCAAACAATCACGACGAAAACATAACCTCCTTGGCGGAGATAATTATTACTGCTACATGCTTGAGTGCCAAGGAGGGAAAGATGAGTACTCTCTCATGCAATGCACTCACAACAGCAAGTCTGGCAGCCCTGTGGCATAATTTTTGGCACCCTCGGGTCTACTTTATCATTTTCATCAGACATCTTTGTTGCATCACGAGTGCAAAGTAACCATGTTACGATATTTTCGACAACCGAATACTACAAGGTGCAAATCCTCAGTATTTAATACCAATATGCACTTGATGGGCGGCACTAACCAAAATAAACTTCAAACTACGACGTACGTCACACTTAACCCAGCCCATCAAGCATTAAGTTTAGTAGTAAGCGCACAATCTGAAATACAACCCTAATGTCATTGGTAGAATAGGGTCGCAATGAGGATTTTCAGGTAGAGTGTTGATGTCATCATTATTACATGATTATGGAGTGTTGCTTTAATATTTCAAATGTCTTAAGGAAAATCGCTAACGTTATTCTCGGCATAAGTGGGTTAGGTATCCATGGAGCAGCCCCTGCTCAGCTGCGTTCTGTTTGCTTCTCCTGGAAGCGCTTGGGTCCTGCAGCTCCCAAACGACCGGGTGTTTTGGACGATGGAAGCAATTCTTCACGAGCTGTTAAAGTTGCTAACTGTAAAACGCTCAAATGACGTAATTAATGTCCTTCTACGCCACTTTCCCCCTTCTTTTGTGTGGTCTCAAATGACGAGAATGCCAAAGAAAATAGTTTCTTTACAGACTGCTTTCGCTGGAGTGCCAGTCCGCTACCATCCGTCTTAGTTCTTCTTTGCACGAGACAAAGAACGGTGCAAGGCTGGAACGCTCACTCAAGGCCTGCTGGTGAGTACCTTTATCTTTACGCAACTCACAGTGCCTGCATACTTTGCAGCCACTGCCAGTCACATTCAGATATGAATGAGTCCCGTGGGTAAATCAAAATAAACAGAAAATATCGTCTCTTTGCGAGCCAAGTCAAAGAGTTGATGTTGTGTACAAGAGGCCTGATGCAGTTGAGAAGTGGCTACCGAAAGTGACACCCATATTGCCATTCGCTCGTTCTGGCCGCTGCCAGGCTTTCATACGAGTGTAAGGGAGAATTATCGACGGCGATTTCAGACGCCGGTGTCCCGCATGGTGTGTTCGAAAGAGATAAATGGCTTATTCCTGCTCCGGGCTCTTGTGGCGGTGCTCGTCCTCATGCCAAAGGGAAATTGCTCGTAATTTTGGTGTACCCTTTAATTAGCACCGTTCTTCAAGCATCATGTTGCATGCAATGCTATTTCATCGAGAAGTCGGCCTATATTCAAACTTTATAAGCTTAATTAATATTTTCAGAGATCTGGATATTACACAACCCATGAGTGCCGAGTATTACCGTATACTTCATCTATATCCTTTGCACATGTCACAGGTATCCAAAGAAAACTATTACTCGCTTTGCATCCAAGTATCAGCTGTAGGCGAGCTTACAAAAGTTAGTCTCATTATTATGCTTTTCAATTTCTCGTATTTTGCTTGATCTCCAGAGGATAGAGTCTGATCTTTCCTCTTTATTAGGGTGTGCCCAGGCATTCTTTGCATATCCCTTAATATGGTTTTTATATTAACGACTGTATGCCCAATAGGTTCGAACCACTCACTAATTTAATAAACGCCTAAGGTCCTATAATCGCGCAGTCTGGATAATACAACTATTTTTAATCTAAGTATCGTATTTTGTGCCTACCGAAAGGAATTAAATTACTCACGTGTAGCGGTAACTTGTTCACCAGTATTATGCAAACCGACCACATTACGTACTGTCAAAATACAGAGGCTAAGAGGGGACCAAAACCTTGATTTTAAATCCTCTCTGCAAAGGAGTCTTTATCCGTCCGGTGTCTAACATCTAGCCCAATTTAATCTAATATGTTTTTGGGTATTACGTCCAAACACCTTTCAACAGCTTTTGGTCTTGCCGCAATTCTGAAAATCGCACACACGTCAGAGCCAACAGAAATATTTGGTATCCAGTGTGTCTCTAACATGGACGATACATATTTCTAAAAAAAAGTATTTCTCGTAATATTGCCTCATCTAACTATTTGCTATTTTTCACCCTCGACCCTCGAGTGACAAATTCGTGTCACGGAAATCTCGTTCAAGAACACTGACCGATGATACAATGGTGAAGTAAAATTTCTAATACAACTTTTATACATTAATTCGAAAATGAGTTCCGATCACATGTGCTTAATTAAGCTTGTGTGAAGCAACGCGTAGCATCCAGAATTTTAATATACCAACTTACTAATTCAAAGATCAGCTATGATCCGTGCAGACGTACTTACTTGCCAGAACGATACTTTTCTGAGAATCGAAAATTGAGATTTTCTAATGAAGACAAAGATCAAGTTCTTAAAACTTGGTCAGAGCTCACCTAAGGTTACTGATATAGCCTATTGCAAAAAGGAATCGTATGAAGATAGTGCCCTTCACTTTCTAGATGAGTAAAGTGATGGAACAAAGAAAAGATCTTGAAGATAACCACTGGAGAAGAAGCCACCAACCTCAACGAATGAAGAATCAGTAGCCAGGTTCGGATGGTAGTGGAAGCAGGCCGTCGAAGTTTACTTGAAATGGTAGTAAATCAGATTGGGGCTTCTTATAGGTAGATCGGTACTTTCAATATTATAGTACTAGCGGGACCCGTGGAAATACCACGGTTGGTTAATGTTCTCACTTTGTAAAATGAATCAATCCTAACCTACGCTACTATAACTCACTTGAATTCGACCTAATACAGGTCAGCCTAACCTGCCCCATATACAGCGCCTGTCTCTCAAACCTTAAGAACTCCGTCTAACCTCTAACCTCTAAACATGGAAAGGTTTCTCCCTATCCTTTCCATTACGTTGTCTGATATTATTTGATTTGAAAACTGTTTAAAATCCAAGTCGCGGCAGCTATTCCGCAACAACGAGGGCTACTTACTCAGTTTCAAATCTCTCGGTGAATTTCTCTTGAGTTTTTATTCGCAAGCGTACCAATTTCGAATCGATGTGTCTTGATAGATTCAGCCGTTGTCACCCGCACAAAAACGTGTATTCCAAGAACGTGAAGCGCTTCCGTATTTCGACTTGTACGCAGGAGGCCTACCGTATACCAGACACTATAGCACCGTTTTACCTCGTAGATATTTTTCCAGCGAAGTTTTCGCGCTAGTATTTCATGATATAGTTAGATATAAAGACAGCATAAAAACCAATAGACAATAGCAATCTCATTCTTCGGAAGTACTCTTCTCACTATTTTCTTCTGTACTCACGCGCCTTCGTTAAGCTTTACTTCTCATCGTCTGAATATATTATTATTATTTAGGCTTTCATATTTTCAACATTTTCATTTTTCTCTTCGGTGATTTTGATGATTTTTATTCAATATCGGGACCCTCTACTTTGTACTTTAAAGGTGCAATATCTTTCCCACAAAATAAAAATGTAACAGACTCAGCCCTTTTTTTTCAATAATTTATTCAGGTCGCAGGAAGCACTTTTTCTGTCAGCTCACGGGATTTCATTAAACATCGCGCTTTCACTTCAAAAATGCTTTAGAATGAAGCAGTTCAGCACAGCTCGCTGCACCGTAGTCTGGATACGAATTTTCCCATGTTTGGAGCGTTACCTATGCGACCTCAGCAACGTGAATATTTCAAGATATGAAAATTGGCACTGTATGTAGGTATAATACGTGCAAAAGGAACTTCATGTCTTTGCTTCGAAACTGTTTGAAATTTTCTTCAAGAGCATAAGAAAAGAAACAGATATTATTGAGCTTCCTCCCCGAGAAAAGAAGAACTTCTGGCAAGTTAAATTTTCCCCTAGCTAATAGTGAAAAGCGTAACCGACAGACGCAGGGACGTACGGACGGACGGATAGAGCCTCAGGCAGAATTATAATATAGACTAGTGGCCCGGGCCGTCATTATAAATGACGGTAGAAAATTAGCACCTCACGAAAACCGCCGCTGTCTCCTGTGCTTATTACTGTTCAGAGGCTTATTGAATGAAAATTCAGTATTCTGCCTAAAAAATTGGATATATATATATATTGTGCGACCCCCGTACCCAAGATACCGTCTTCGGCACCTGAACATGTCCAGACACGATCATGCAAGCGAGCTCAGCTCCCTCAGATGGAGCGCCCAAGTGCGACCCCCGTATCCAATATACCATCTTCGGTACCTGACTTTTCTACTATCTTATTCCTATAGAGCGTGACAGGAAAGATATAGATAAAGTTATAATTAAATAAAAACACGACGTGAATTATTGTATAGTACTGATGGTCTTACACGCAGTACGTTCTTTTCTAGTTTGATGCCAACCACATTGGTCTTGTTCTGCTGACCGAATGTTAATGAGACTATTAGCCAAGATAGAGGTTGTCGAAGAAAATTTTTTGAACGAGTCGTAACCGGCAGCGAGACCTGGATTTATCTGTAACAACTAGGTGAAACAGCTGCTTCTGGTTCATCTGGACGTTCAAATTCAAGATAAAGAGTGTCAGCTCTGAAGATGATGGTCATCATTTTCATGGATTCAAAGGGTAATTGTTGTTAATTTTGACAGAAGTTGTTAGATTGAAAGAATTATAACGGAAGCATTACCATGAAACTGTCTAAATGAAATTGAGAAATTATTGGTAGCAAGACGACTAGTGACGTTGCCGCCGAATTTTTTTCATTATGGACTGTACTATTTATTCTTCCAAAAAATCAAAACTATCCCGTAAAAATTTAACTGCGAAATATTGCCTCACCTTCCCATACAGTCCTGATCTTGCTCTTTCTGACTTGTTTCTAAAACGTAAATAACACATGAAAAGAACAGAAATTAGGCCCCTGACGGAGCAAAAACAATTGTTTCAAGATGATTCACGAATCTTACCATGAACTTTTACTAAGGAGGGTTAAAGAGGCCAAAACATTGCCTTCAGAAGTGTATTGATGTGGACGAACGAAGCGATGAGATACAGCATGTATATCACTGTAAGTTAAAGAATCTCAATAACATGCATCAGAACCACCAGTATATAATCAATTTTGGAAATTTTAGTTTAGTATTCAATTATACTGCCCTTAGTGGACCATAAAATCTTTAAATATACATGATGTATGTATAGAAGGTGAAATATTTATGTTATGAATTTCAAGAATACATAATGCGTCTAACCCTATCCGTTACCAGTTTTTATCAGCCGCTTGAGCGGTAAGGTGAGACGAATTTGTACCGCCCACTAAAAATGCTTATAACTTTTATCAATATCGAATTCTTTGGTTAGAGTCTCAAAATCATTTATTCAACTATTAATAATGGCTATAGGAGCAGTTTTATTGTCAATAAAATTTGAATATTACAAAATTTCACCGGAACATACAGGGTGAATGTTCCAGCTGCACATCTGCAGCAGTTGTCAAACTTTCAGGGTAACTGCAGGCAACAGCTATAGGCAACTACGCAGTGTCACTGCACTGATAGTTGCAGCAAAGAACACTTAGATTGGGTCAGACATTAATTATTAAGCCTACTCTGCTTTCTGAAATATTTAGGCTAATGAATTGTACACTAAACTAGGACTATGATTATGTATTATTTATGACGGCGAGTTACATCTATAGCAGCGACAGTGTCAATGCTTCTGCTCTTACTGCAAACTGTATGTTGTAACCTTAGATCATGATATTTTACTTCAATGAGCTGAATGTATTATTACTTCTATTTTTCATTTTTAGTCTTGTTTCTATCTTTCAGTTATCATTTTAAAAGTTCTTTTTTTCGTAAAGAAATCTACGAATGCACACCATACAAACAGTGAAGAGCGTGTATGCCACATTATCTTAGTCCTTGCTTGTTAGTAGGCGACTGAAAATGCATACCTGCTGCTGTGATGCTGCCTGACGTCGATCCACAAACGCGCACTCACGGAAATTTATTACCGAATTTTCTAAAATAGTGATACTTATCACGACTGTTGACTATGATGTGCGGGTATCTTAGAATTTTATTGATGCTAATGAGAAATTAGGAAAAGTCACGGAAGTTTGGGAACGGAAAATCACTGAGCGTAGAACAGTTAACGAAAAATTGTGGGGCGGTACAATTTTGTTGCCTCGCCTTGGAGCAAAAGGGCTAAGGGAAGTAAGACATTTAAAAAATGCTTGGTGTGTCTAAAGTGATGTAATTAAGATCAAGAATGCGTAGTGTATCTAAGTAAAGTATGTCGAATTTCAAATATACGTAGTGTATGTAAATGTAGTTATGAATTTAAGAATGCGTAATGTGTCTTAAGTGAAGTAACGAATATCAAGAATATCCATTGTGTCAAAGAGAAGTAGGGAATTTCAGGAAGGCACAGTATATCTAAGTGAAATAACGAATTTCCAGACTCTACATTATTTCATAGTAAATTTATGGAACATTTCCATTGATTTAAAGAGATAATACCGACAGAAACATGAAGAAATACCAGAATCGCCAAGGTACTAGCTTCCCAGGTCTCCCGTACACAGCAGCCAGGAGAGATAAATCGTTGGCTCTTCGCAACCATTTTAATCTTCGCTAAAAGTTGCTGGCGAGCTTTTGCCGAAGTGAAAGGACCGCAACACGGCGATCGGGCCAACAAAAACAACCGGCAGGGCTGAAACACTGACACGGGAGAGACATATGTCTTATTGGGATGATGGGAGGAGAAATGTTTCGGGAGGATAATGTCTCACGGATGATATGTGAAACATCTGTGAGAAGTATGTCTCACGGTGATGGTAAATGAAAAACGTTTATGGATATTATGTCTCGCAGTAATGATAAGTGAAACGTCTGTGAGAAGTATGTCTCAATGTGATGTTAAGTGAAAACGTTTATGGGAATTGTGTCTCACAGTGATGATAAGTGAAACGTCTGTGAAAAGTATGCCTCACGGTGATGTTAAGTGAAAGCGTTTATGGGAATTGGGTCACACAGTGATGATAAGTGAAACGTCTGTGAGAAGTATGTCTCACGGTGATGTTAAGTGAAAACGTTTATGGGAATTGTGTCTCACAGTGATGATAAGTGAAATGTCTGTAGGTAGAAATTATGTCTCACGGTGGTTAATGTATTAAGCGTCTATGAGAGTTATGTCTCACGGTGATAACATCTGAAAAAATTACGGGAAGTTATGTTTACGGTGATGCGTGAAATGTCAGTGGGGATGATAGGGAGGGAATAATGTCTCACAGTTGTGAGACTGTGAGGTCACAAAGTTATGAGGGACCATGTCTCACCGTGACGGTATTTAAAATATCTCTGATGAATTATATCTCACCGATATATGAAATATAATATAATTATTAATTACACGAAAAATTATGTCTCACTCTAATGAGAGAAAGTGATTTATTGATGAGACATTGTACTTTGCTGTGACAATACGATACGACAGATGAAATGAAAGTATATGTCTTAGAGAGGAATCTTTGATATGTATAGGAAGTACAGTATCTAAGAAGATTTAGGTCTCTGATAAGAGGTGGAAACTCATCAGAAACTTTACTTTACGCTTCTTATATATGAGATGAGTTAAGTGACGAGGAGCCGGCCCCAAATAAATTAGACCGACCGGGACGCACTATCGTCGTTCCCGACGATTTTGCGTTCAAGTAAGCTTTCCTGCGCTCGCCACCACTAAAATAAACACTACCTAGGCTAACCTAGCCTAACCTAACCCACCCTTACCTAACCTCCTTACCTAACCTTCTAATTATAACCTAACCCAACCCAACCTAACCTTTCTAACCTTACCTAACGTCAGCGGCCTGCAGCCCCCCCCCCCCCATCCCCCCACTTTCTTTCCATCGCTGTTTGTGGCAGAGCCTAAGGGTGGGTTTTAGCCTAACAGAAAATTATGGAATTTCATATTGTTACAATCACTGAAAACACATTCGAAGTTTCAAGATTGTTTATTTGCTTTTTTCATATTTTTATTGGCAGTTAAGTCTGCAACTGCAAGTGAAACAGTATACCAAACAATTTAGTTCATTCGGTTCTAAGGAAATATTTGAATTCTAGGCGGCCCAACCTATAATGTTTCATTTCTCAACTCCAGCTTCAATGTAATCTAAATTAAGGAAGAACGCGTACACTTGCAACGAAGTACAAGATCAGAAATTGTGAAAGAAATGGAAGAGCGTTGGAAAAGTCAGCAGCAGGAATACAAGGGCGAGGATAGCACAGCGGTCCCTGATAACAGAAGTAGGGCTCACAAGCTATAAAGGAGTCCCTGTCAGGCAATCCAATTTAACCCCAATACAAAGACCATATTTTGGTCTTTTATAGGAAAAACATCCCACATACGTAAAAAAAATCTATACTTCGCGCTATCACCAAGAATAAGGAAGCATAACCATTGACTACAAAAGAACAATCTATGGGTAATTTAGTGACAAGAGTAAAGCTATAAAACGTCGGTACCATCACAAGCAAGTAAATGAGGCGGCCGTCGGTAAGGCAGTGGTGCTATGGTTCGCTATTCCAAGTACAAGTCAGAGCGTGACTTAACGGACCGTTGTTAATTTGCTGTTTACCTTTCCAAGGAAAGATTTAAAAATTTCATGAACCCGAATTCTGTACTATTTGCTCAGATTTCTCGGGTGAATATCGTATGAATTCTGCTACAGCACTATCTTAATTTATTACCACCGCCAACGATTAATTTTGAACTTCATGGAAAAAAATAATTTTTTAAGGTCTTTTTTTACAGATAAACGTGCAGATATTCTTTAATGGTGAATACGCAAATAACTAACTAGAGTTATTTAGTGAAAATCAACAGACTCGTAAAGGCGCCAATAAAGATTTAGACTTGCGTTCCTGACCCAGAACATTAAAAAAAATCTTTCTTCGGCGTACTAAATAGCTGCTACTGCTGCTGCTGCTGCTTCGAATGTTCTACACCACAATGCAAAGCCCCAACAATGCAGGTCCTGTTGGCAGAATGCTGCTACGGAAAATCTTTGTGTAATAGAACGAATAGAAAATGTGAAGCAAATATTTGGCACAATAATTGTTGAGAACTGTGGACAGTCGTGTGTCGTGTTTATATGGAAAGAACGGGTTAGGAATTGTGAAAGCTTTTAAGTATTGTGATAAAATGGAAGATAATCCTTGAAACCTGCGAAAGTGAAGTATTGTTGTGAGGTGGAACATAGTTGTTGAGCACTGTGAAAGGTATGTAGAGTATTTCTGTGATGTGGTCCCTTATTGTTGAGAACTATGGAAAGTAGGACATTGTTGTGAGACGCAATGGACGAGTGAGGGTTAAATATAATAAAGAGTAGGGCATCCGAGTAACATGGAGCGTAATCGATTAGAGCTATGGAAAGTGGTGAGCACCCTGATGAAATGGAGCCCAAACGTTGAAAAGAATTAAAAGTAAGGAGAGCATCGAGCTAAATTGAACAACAATTGTTAAGGGCTATGAGAAGAAAGATATGTATCGCGATAAGGTAGAATATAATCACTGAGACCTTTGAAACTATGAATGAATATAGCGTAGTAAACTTATTGCAGCATAGTTTTTAAAACTTTGAAGGAAAATCTCGTAGTGAACCTATATATCACTGAGTAATGGTCGAGAACTACAAAGAAAAAACTCATAATAAGCCGCTTGTACAGTATGTAGAGTAAACTTTGAGAACCATATAAACCTCGTAGTAGTCATAAGGTTTGCAACGTTAAAAACTATTTGTGTATATATAGTGAACACGTTGGGTTGTAGAAGAAAAAGCAATCGTTGAGACATGTAGCGTGTAGGGAGCAACGTGTCGTCATAAGATAGAGTGTAATCGTTCAGAACTTTCTACTGTATATAATATACAGTTTGTTTGTTGAATGCTTGTTTATTTGGTTAATCTTGTTATCCCTATCTGAAGAGTAATATAGGAGAAAATTTACCCACTGAACGCCATCATTTGAGAGAGGAGGATGGTCAGGCCCCATATTAGCAGCAAATAAGTTATTCACTATGCTCGAGATAGGTACTGCCCAGGAGGTTAAATAGACTGGATGGAACATGGTCGTTGTACGGCAGTCCAGCCAGGGTTCAAACTTTTCTGGTGAAGTCCTCCAAAAAAAATAATATTCTTCAAATGATACATAAAGTTTGTTGAGTGCAGTGTACGATGAGTGTTGGTAAAAGTAAGCTAATAAATTATCCATTCCCCTCGATGGGCCCAAAAACTTTGTTTTCTCCTATTGCTTTCTCTAGCCAGCCATAATGCTACAGCACTCCAGCCGCCGCAGCCTTTTTCAACAATTTTTGTCCAATACAGTGAATCCTACTTTGTGTTCGTCGATTCCTGCTTGGACACGCTCACACTGCAACACAATATGTATTTTTGCAATACAATTCCCAGTAAACTTTCGTAAAGTCGAATATAGTATTGCAATACATATGTGCAGCCAGTCAGCCAGACTTCAGCCATACCGGAAACTTGAGCTTCGCCGACGCGGCTTGTTGCTGCCTCCTTTCTATTAAATCTCCTTGGGTACTGCTAGATACTTTTGCCGTCTTCCCCTTGAACCTGAGCGATCCACTTGTTCTCTTCTGAAAATCGCCAATTATTACCTCCGCCAAGGAGGTTATGTTTTCGTCGTGTTGATCTGTCTTTCTTTCTGTCTGTCTGTCACCAAGATAACTCAAAAAGTTCTGAACCGACTTGAATGAAATTTACAGAGATTACTAGGTATGTTAGGAGCAACAGATGATTAACTTTTGGTGAAGATATGTCCATCCGTTTGTTTGTTTGTTTGTCTACCTCATTTTTCTCACTGCCATAACTCAAAAAGTAATAGATGGATTTTTATGAAATTAAAGAGTTGTTAAGTATATAACAAAATATAAATGACCAAATTCTGGTAATGATCCGCTTGTTCGTTCGTTCGTTTGTCACTGTTTTTAATTTTATGGTTTTTAGCACAATAACTCTAAAACTGATGCATGAATATTTATGAAATTTATAGGGGTTGTTAGTAATGTTGAAAGACATAAATGTTCACATTTTGGTGCAGATCGGTTAGTTTGTTTGTATGTATGACTCATGTTTGCCATAGCGTTTGTTAGCATTGTAACTCAAAAAGTTATGAACGGATCGTCAAGAAAATTACACAAACTGTTATTACTATCAAACGACACAAATGATTAGATTTTGGAGTTTATACAAAGAAAATTATGATTTCAGAACCAAGTTGAAATTTTTGCTACCGTTGCCTCGCTTGGCGGAGGTATGCGCTCTCAGAGTGCTCTAGTTCCCAATCCTTCACACGCTGTACATTAACAGTTCATATTTTTTTATTTCTGCAGTACCAACTGCGTCAGTTCATTTAGAGTCTGTTTGTTTTTTTATTATCTACTTTCCTCAGTCATTTTTCTTCTCTAAAACTGTCCTCATTAGACATGATGCTGTCCACGCAGAGTAAGTTTCACAAGTGAACTCACTACGAATATCACAACTTCATCGGGCTTGATATACCAATCTCTGGAGCTAGGATACCATTGCTGTTAATTCTCTGCCACTTCCTGAATTTTCTTCTTTTTATTGTTTGAAAGACAAAAGGAAAGGGACGAGTACGCATTCGGCGCCGTCATTTTGACGGCCCCGGCTGCGTCTCCTCAAGAGCGAGCGCAAAGTACGAGATTTAAATAGGGAAACTACGTACTGGCCCGCACCGAATGGAATAACTACAGAAAGTACTAATTACTTCAGCGAAATCACCGTGCTCTTCTGACCGCTTCTGAGTGCTCTGAACTCTCTTTAGCCAGAGACAGTCAGGCACTGTACAGAAAAATAAAATTCACTGTATCAAATTGCCCGCAAACATGACCGTGAGCATGCAGGAGGTTATGTTTTTATCGAAGTTTGTCTCGTTTTTGCCTATCACAACTTTAGCTCAAAAAGTTGTGGAAGGATCCTTATGACATTTAAAGGAATTGTTATGCATGTGAGGAAGAGTAAATGATTAACTTTTGGTGAAGATCCGTTCATCTGTTTGTTTGTTTGTTTGTTTGTTTGCCTGCCCTTGTTTTTCTTGGTATCTCAAACCTTTAAAACGGAGCTTCATGAATTTGCACGACTTGGTAATATTACGATGAGCAACTGACAAATTATTATGGTGATCTGTCGGTCCGATTGTTTGTCTTTATGTTTATTAGAAAAATAACCTAAATCAGATATGAGTTAATCTTCATGAAGTTTGCAGTTATTGGTAGAAATGCTGAAAGACACAATAAATGGCACAATTTTGGTGATGATCGGTTCTTCCGTTTGTGTGTTTGATTGTATGATTGTCTTATGATTTTGAAGGAACCTAACTCAAAATGTTACGGGCAGATGTTTAAAAAATTTCAGGAATGTCAAGAGACACACATAACCAAATTTTAGTGATGATAACAATGAAATGCTGGTTTCAGGCCCAATTTCTATTTTTTGCTAACATTGCCTGGCTTGGCGGAGGTATTCGCTCTCAGAGTGCTTCTCTAACTTTTTTTTTTGGAAATTGAACCCGATAGAATGCTACACTCCTTCTCATCATTGCTTTCTTCAGTGAAGACTTTAGGAGGAAATCACTGACAGAAACTCTTACTATTGCATTAGAATCTGACGGCGCACCACTGTACGCTCAGTATGTAATAATACAGTAGTAAAAATGTGCAAATTATGGGATGCTAGCAACCTTAAGCAACTACCATTTCATTTTTCGAAGTAGTAAAGTCAATATCTTGTCACCATCAAATTGTAATAACTAGAATTACTCGAAAGCAACTGAAGTTAATTCAGAAAACATTGTAGTTTTTTTAGTAGCTTGTTTACATTAGTAATGAAACCGAATTGAGTTTTGAATAAATTTCGTTTACTTTTCAATAAACATTCATTTCTGTGCCTTGAAACGTCTTTTATTTAAAGTAAATTTGAGTTATTTCGAATGACAGTACAATTATATTTACTTGAGAGTGCTCCACGCATATAATAATCCACGGTTTGTTATTTGGTTCGTTACTTGCTTGGTTGATTTCCCTGTCTCGGTCTAAAGAATTAGTGAGGAGAAAATTCATTCAGAAAATTAGAAGAAAATGTGGCAGCAGGAAATTAGAGGCTCTAATTATTCCTGAAATATGCTCAAAATGCTGCTTTTTCCGAGGCCTCCTTCACTTAGCAAGACAGCTCGGTACGTCTTGACCTTCCTTTAAGCACGGGATAAGAGACACTGTCTCTTTACGTACTAGACAGTTTGTTCTCATCATACGTAATCTATTCCGCTTATTCATATTCATCTTTTTCTTGAACTGAATTTCCTCGTGACAGTTGAAACTTCACGCCGAGTAGAGGCCAAACTTATTGCTGAAAATTTTTTGACCTTGATGTGATCTTTGCTGGTGTCCAGGATGCGCCAGACCCTGAACACATCCAGTGAATTTTTGGCTGAAGTATAGTTTCTTGTCGCTGCGCGACTTCCGAGAATTTAAACAATAAAATTTGCTCCTTAGCCTGCAAGAAGGAAATTACACTCCATCGAATTCATGACGTCAAGACTTTCGGTGATATAATAAAAATTCAAGCCAACAGGTAAATGGCATCTTTTATTGCAAAAATCCGAACCACAAGCATGAATAATAAAAAGGCTAATCACAAATTCATTGCCGTCATTCGTGACGGCTGGCTACCGTCGTAACCTTAATATTTGACGCCAATGCGCAAGGGTATGCGGGCATGTGTCATTTTCATGCGTCTGCATCATTCGCTGCCGCTTCAGTAGCTGCTACCTTAGGAAATATTCATAATTTCTAGGTGAAGCGAAAACAAACCGCTTCGTATCATGACTACGCCTGATACACAGAAATACAATGATGCTCGCCAGAGTATCAGGTCAGTAAAGAAATTTGTGTTTTTTTTTATTCTCGTTAAATTTCCACAGTCGGAAAGAAATTTATTTTTCCTGATTTTTTGGCAGATCAGGAAGAAGGCTGGCAATGTTTTGCCTCAACTGCATTACTTGCATTGAAGGTGCTGATGCAAAGTGGTACCGTTGTCCTGACAACTTGCAAAACTTCCTCCCTGACTTAATCACCACCGCAAGCATGAACAGTGAAGCGACATTAAAGCTAATTCTTCGCCATCATTTTTGACGACCAGTACACCCGTCAACACACACTCGGCGAATAACATTGCAGAGCGGAGTGGCTAAAATGAAACTCCTTCCAAAGTACATCGCCGCCGCAGTTCTCCGCCACCGACACAAAAAAAAATCATCAAGCTGAGATTTCTGACGTATAATCTGCACAGCGCCTGAACTAACTGCCCCCGACTAACCGTGTCGCTGCAAAAGTTGCAAAGCTTTTCCCTGGAAAAAGTTTGGATTGATATGGTGGCTTCAGATGCCAGCGGCTGGAGCGTCTCGTGTCGTCACGCTGTTGGACGGGCAGGCTTGCGCTGACAGTGACAGCGCTTGCATGTTTTAACGTGGAATATTGCAGGCATAGCGCAGACCCAGTTTTTTTTTGGGGGGGGGGGGGGGGGGGGGTATCCCGGTCCTCGCAGAATGTGAGGAGGAAGAAGAAGGGAGATGCGTCTCTTGGTGAGATGTGTAACACAGGATCGAGCAAAGGCTGGAAAGCCTAAAAAGGAAGAGGCAGCAGCCGAAGAGGGAGAGAAACGAGGGGAAGAGGAGGGCTGGTGACCGCCCTT
>LQNS02000140.1:2094521-2109670 GCA_001587735.2 Parhyale hawaiensis
GGTTCCGGTCTAGAGACATTTCGCCTCGACAACCTGGCAACACTGGGTCGTCGTTCGAACGTGTAGACGCGACTTCCAGGCTTTAGCTTAATATAGGCTTAATATACAAGAGTAAACTCCGCTGTATACACATATTGCAATATGCTATGTGGGCCATGAATTAGGTACGGTTGTAAAAGGCTTTGTGCTGAAATACCATAGTGAGCCGACAATTCGTTTAAGAATTATTAGCGAAAAACAGTGTAACACGGCCAGTGAAAACCATAGTAGATACCTGATGGCCCGCGGCAGTATAACATGGCCGTATTTTACTTAACAAGTATATATTTTTCTTTAAACTTTATTCTTTTTTAAATTAGTTATTAACAACACCATAAATTTCGAAAAGTGGAGAAAGCTTTAAATTCTTGGTGAAATGAAAATAGAAGGGCAATAATAAAACATGAACCCTCTAAGGAGTAAGTTTCGCAAAGGTTTCCCGAAAGTATGCATTGTTTTAAACATCGTTCTTAAAGCGCTCTTGTCCTTGCTGGCTTAAGATATATCAACTTGCTAGACGTGTAAGCTCTCTCTTATAATTATTATCAAGCAATCTTAACTAAACACTGAATACTGATCGTTCGGCACGAGAAAAAAATTACACAAATCATTAATCTGCTATTAGCATGCATCCAAAACGCCACTGTGTTTGGTGTCTTCCATAGAAGCAGCATTAACCCTATTAGCACTAGTCTGTGCCACCTCCAAAAAAGGCTCTTTTCCCGTTGAAATACCATAGGACAAAGACCCCACCCTAGCCTCGTACGAATAGAGTTAAGCGGAGACTTTTACGTTGCAGGAGCGAGTTCATTTAATGGTTAAGCGCTATCCGCAAAATTTATATTTCAAACAAGCCCAGCGCTCACCAAAGCGGCAATTTTAGGACAAAAAAATCTTTGGCTGTGCTAGTGGAATGGATCGCACCCCACAGTAGCAAAGCGAAAGCGAGGATGTCAAGGCAAGAGTGCCGTGTGTGTGTGTGTGTGTGTGCTCGCAGTGTCTGTCTGGTCAGCAGTTTAGGCTCTGGCTAGGGGCCTCAGCTGAGTCAGCTCAGTGTCCGTCATGCTCTTGTCGTGAGCGGTTATACTTTACTGCGAGCTGACGGTTCTTTCGAGGACTTCAGAGACTTTTCTGAGCAGCAGACTAGAACACATCTACCCTGATACTTTTTCTATTCACATTTAAGTGCAGCACAGGTCTGTTCACTGATCAGTACAGATACGGAGTCTAGCCAAAGCAGTCGGAAACAGTTGGACTATGGATAGAAATAAATCCAGGAAAATCAACCAAAATCTAAGCCTTCACGAAGAGCAATGCATATCCTTAACTTAAATTAGGTTTTTTTGCGTTTCCCTAAAACTGATAATTATCACAAATTTTCTGTACTTTCGCAAGAAAGGTATTGTATTTAGTAGTGAAACATAAAACTCATTATATTATATCGAAACTCCGTTTGTCTCTTGTAGGAATTACCAGAACATACAAAATCTGTTCGCAAAAACCGATATAGAGTCCTCTCTGCACCTAAATACACAGCAGCGCACTCAGTGAGAATTCTCTAGCAGAACAGATTTACCACTTGTAAAACCTACGCAGTCAGTTCCCCGTCTTCATGCAGAACAAAACAACCATCCTTGAAGTAGGAAAGACTTCTTCGTCATCGACTTTTTCAGCCCATTGGAACTCACTACTCTAAAATCGCTATACATCCAAAAAAGAAAACCCAGCCTCAATATAATGACTACAACTTCACCTCTCATTACGATCCACAACAGACGCTTTTCCTCCAACAGTACATGCTCTGATCCCTCTGTACTATGACTGTACCACGACTGCTGTTTTCACATCGTCCGACTGTACAAGCATTGATATTAGGACTTTCCCAGTGTACTACGGTCATTCGCCTTTTATACCTCGCCCTGGCAACATCTCTGCCCTTAAATTCTACTTGAGTTGATATAACTTACTCCTTTTAAACTTTTTAGACTTCATATTTTACACTTCTGAAAATGTGAGTTACGTTTCGAAACGTCAAATTTTAGTGAATCCTGTCGACCCTTATATTTATTTTTAGAATGAGCTTATTTTATATATTTATATCTATCGCGTAACGTACTGAAAGAAAAAGATAGGAAGAAATTCGAGTGTTGAATATATTTTCAGGCTATCTATGATACAGAGTTCATTCCGAAAAATCAAGGGTCGACTTATTACCTCCGCCAAGGAAGTTATGCTTTTGTCTAGTTTATCTCTATTTCCGTTTATTTGTTTGTTTTTCTGTCTGTCACCAAGAAAACTCGAAAAGTTATGCAGCGATTTGGACGAAATTTACAGGGATTGTTAAGTATGTTAGGAGGAACAGATGATTAACTTTTGACGAATATATGTCCATCCGTTTGAATGTTTGTCTGCCTCATTTTTCTCAATGCCATAACTCAAAAAGTTATAAATGGATTTTCATGAAATTAAAATGAGTTCTTGGGTATATAACAAAGAGTTAATCACCAAATTTTGATAATGATCCGTTTATTTGCTCGTTCGTTCGTTTGTCACTGTTTTTATTTTTATGCTTGTTAGCACAATAGCTCAAAAAATAATGAATGGATCTTTATGAAATAAATATAGGAGTTGTTAGTAATGTTAAAAGACATGAATGATTAAATTTTGGTGCAGATCGGTATGTTCGTTTGTATGTTTGTCTCATGTTTGTCATAGCGTTTGCTAGCAGTATAACTCAAAAAGTTATGAACGGATCTTCAAGAAAATTGCACAAGCTGTTATTACTATGCAAAGACACAAATGATTAGATTTTTGAGTTTATAGAAAGAAAATTGTGGTATCAGAGCCAATTTGAATTTTTTGCCCCCGTTACCTCGCTTGGCGGAGGTATGCGCTCTCAGAGTGATCTTGTTTCCTTATTTGTCTCTATGTTTATATTTATATATGTCAGTAACCTGACCCGAAAAGTTGTTAGCCGATCTTCATGAAATTTGTTGGGATTGGAATTGTTGGAAATATTTAAAGATATAAATGATCAAATTTTGGTGATGGTCCGTTCGTCCGTTTGTGTGTTTGACTGATGCTTTTTACAGTGTTTGTCAGAACGCAACTGAAAAAGTTAAGAACGGATCTTCAAGAAATAAGAGAAACTGTTATTACTGTTAAGAGGCACAAATGACCAATTTTTGGCGTTGATAGAAAAAATCCCGGTCTTCGTATCCAGCATAAAAATTTCGTTAACACTGCCTTGCTTGGTGGAGGTACACGCTCTCAGCGTGCTCTAGTCACAGTGCTCTAGTTTCTTGCAACCATGGACCTGAGCTCACCTGGCCAAAAATGTTCGCACATATCAAAGGTGATACCGGAAATGCCACTTGACAGCGCCATAGATATTTCCAATTTTTCAGGCAAATAACTGAATTTTCATTTAAGACGTCCTATCAAAAGCAAAAAAAGAAAACAAGAGGGTTTTCGTGATCTAGTAATTTTCTCCAGTCATTTAATGACTAATTGGGCCACAGGTCTACAATATAAATCAGACCGATTTGTGCTTATCTGTTTTCTATTTGTCTGTTTTTCTGTATATCTGTCTTTTCTGCCACACTTTTACGTTTCCCTAAAACTGATAATTGTCACAAATTTTCTGTACTTTTTTGTACACTTTTTAAAGTCTGTCAGAAAAAACATCTGATAGGCGAAAATTAAGCCTGGTTGGAGAGACCGTGGCCATCCTGTCACATTTCACTGAAAACAAATCTGTGGAAAATGACCAGGTTGCAGATGATGGCTTGTGTTTGTTAGTATTGCGCTAGCTGGAACCTGTGGAAATTCCACAGAACAAAAGCATTGGTCCACAATTACGATGCCCTCGGACCCGCGTCATGCATACGAAGTGCGAAAAATGTTTTAAGCCAGACAATGAACCTTCTGCCTAAGACCTGCGAGCACTAGCTGCTTAAATTTGTACTTGACTCCTTCTCATATTGATACTTCTCCAGTTCGTATCAAGAATACCCTAATTTTTTCCTATCTAATACTTCTAATACTGAACGAAAGCGTAACGGTCGTACTAACTAAAGGAGGGAGAAGCGGAATGATTATATAGATTTAAATGCACTTCTTGTTCAGTCTACGTTGAAATCCATATAATAAAGTTATCTACAGCTTAATTCTGTTGCCGCTGCTTTTTATTAGTTTCTCCTTATACTTAAACTATATTTGCTCTCAGTTCACGACGTACAAATTGAGTAAGTGATCAACGAAGCACAGTTAAAGTAATTTCCCACTGTGCAGTACATGCCGTAGTTTATTTCTTTTTTTTTTTAGGTTCTTTTCTCAAAGTTGATGAAGCAGTTTGTGCTTGAACAACAGAAGTTGTTTCAAACCGTAGACAGGATACGTGGCGGGGAATTTTATAAAATTCACTAATGCTCCACTGATTGCTAATATATATTGATGATTACTTTTACTCGTGTCATCCAAGAGAAGGAAGGTGTGTGATGTGCGAAATGAATGGAAGCATAGAGCATTAATATCTGATGACAATTTGAGCTTTCCGTTGTAGCGTATCATTCAGAAGTATATTAGTAACGAAAATATGATCAAGAGAGTAGGGTCATTACTAGAGCCCGGGCATTAAGCAGCAACGGTTTAAGCGCTTTAAGCAGTAAAAATAAGCAAGTATATCATCCAAAATAAGCGGTTTTGTTGCCGAATTTAAGCATTGTACTTTAGGCGGGAAATATACAAAGCAAAATAATCACCAACATTTCCCTATTGTAAGCACTTGAAGCAGATTAAAACTGTGCCTCATTGCAACTATAAACTAATACAGAAGTAGGAGATATTCTAAAAGCTTCACCATTGCTGCTTGTTATAACGTACAAACTGTAAAAAACGAGGCCTACCTTATATATTCTTTCAGTCGGAGCCGAAGCCTAGGGCGCTGCAGCGCAATCGAATACTAAGTTGTGTTGCAACGCCACTTTGGCGTACGTGTGCCCACGCTCTTAGTTTTATGCCTGTGCATATTCAAAATGCATTTAATACTGTTGGTTCAATTGACTTCAAAATAAATAAAAATTTCTAAAAATCCATTCCCCTCTGTCTTTTGTGTAAATAGGATTGTAATCCAGATTTTGAAAATAGACATGGCGTCTCTGGTCCAACAATCATTGGACGGTTCTGTGCTTTTCAGTGATTATCGTTGTGTGATTCTGATCACGAATGCGGACACAAAAAAGACGCCTTATGTACGCGCTATTCTCGTATGTTGTTGGCTTGTTGCGCACAAGAAATAGGTAGGCGCACGATAACTCCCTAAATTAGAAAAGGTCGCTGAACAACCTAAATGTAGGTTGATTACCGGAACAACTTGAGAGCAAGCAAACATTTTTAGCACTAACAAAAATTTTTAAGCAATTTCAGACAACGCAAGTACCCTTGTATGATTATATGTTTTCCTGTCACGCTCTGTAGAATAAGATGAGCAGAAATTTTCGCCTTGATTCATGACTCGCAGCAACGAGGAGCCAAACTTGAAAACGGTTTGTTAATTATTATAAGCATAATTATATATGAACCTGACCTCGCCTGCATAAGTGTGTTCGTACATCTAGAAGTGAAAACAGAAATGCCACTTGAACTACGTCATATTTATAATTCCAGCACGGGCAAAATGTTGAATTTTCCTCTTAGAAATGCTGTGAAGAGTAGATAACAAAAGAAAATGGAGGTTTCGTTGAAGTGCTACTTTTCTACCATCATTTAAAGGTCATTAGTTGTAACATAACGAGCTATAATATGCAACTCATTCGATACTGCAATGTAATCTATATAGTTCTTGAAGAACACGTCAGGCCAAAAGACCGCACGTTCAGTTTCCTAGTAGTAAATGCAATGCTTTTAATGCAACAGTAGACAGAAGTCTTCTCTTCAAGAACAGATGAGGAGCGCTTCAATGTTTTGCCTTAAGGTTCGTAATTCTCTGAAGGACAATTTGCTGCCGATGCTCCCAGATACCTCGAGGGCAAAGACTTCCGTTCAGAAAAAAAAATCAGAAAGTGTTTGTTTTTTTTTTTCAGAAACTTTACAGAAGCACACAACTGGATGCACATCAGTTTAGCAAGTGGAAAAACTTATGAAAAAGCACAATCTACTGCCCCACCCGAGGAAAACTTTAAATTGGCGGGATGTTGTACCTGATTGGCTTGTCTTAGATGAAGTATGTGGCACAGCTGTCTTAGATCTGACGTGTGACTGTCTGGTTTAAGTCTTGTATGTGATAGAGCTCTCTTTAAATCTGACATGAGATACAGCCATCTTAAATTTGAAATGTGATACAGCTATCTTAAATCCTGCAAGTGATGTAGCTGGCTTTAATCTGAGGTGTGGTTATGTGATATTTCGGGTTTTGCAATAGTCCTGTTACGCTGTGTTATTTGTCGGTCAATGTCTATCAATATTCAAAATGGTACGGTTGTGACTGTAGCCCGATTAATATCGTTGATCAAGCGAATTATGATGTACTTCAAAAATGCTGTTCATTAATGTGCCCTATATTTTCCGGCTTTAGTTTTTCCTCGTCGAGTCTCAAGCGTCACAAGGACGAGGTGCTTAGTTTTAGGCATTCAGCGGACCTCTGAGACGTAACGGCAGACGCTAAAAATCCGATCGTTCTGCTTACTTGCAACCGAATCAATGGGGCAGAACACAATATTGCAACTCCCATGGCTCTTCAAAAGGGTTAAGTCAGCATGATCGCATAACTATTGGAAAACCCACACGCACTTGTTCGTGCTGTGATGTAGGCTAACTGGTCCCAGAGGAATGTACGGCTTCGGTCGATTACGGATCATTAAGAGCTATGGTGCCACCGACGGAAGGCGCTTATGCAACGATCCGTGCTCTCCTACCCTCCCCATTCTGGAAGCGGACAGTGCTCCCTCGGCAATGATGCAGATTTCAGCCTAAGCTAGTATTTGACCCTGAAACGTTCAGTGTCATGAGCTTGGCACTCTAGCCTGCTTCTAGAGAAGAGAGCAGTGCTTTTGCTCTTGCATGCGAACAGTTAGAAGAGAGCCTTTACCCGCGCGGTAAGTTCTTTCCTCTGTCGCTCTTATAATGTGCCATGCCACCTAGGCCACAAAGATGTTTTTGCCGCAAGCTGAGTCATTTTTGCCAGGGTAGTATTCGAACGCTTTTCTAACAGTCGGTCGGTTGACAACTCGGGGCCTGTCTGAACGACATCGATCTTTGAGGTTACTACCCTGCCTAGACCTAACTGCGACTCTGTAAACAGTCATCCGACAGACTTTTAGTCGCTTGGTGATATCCGATTTGTCGTGGCCCGCCAGAGAAAAGCAGCTATTGTTATTCTTTCTGCTTCTATTTACAACTAATGATAACTGTCTGAAAAGATAAATCAAAACTTAGTTTACGTTTTGAAGTTGACAACAAGCATAAAAATTTAAATGCAGCAAAATTTCTACAAGGCCCGATCGTTATCTTATATTGGGTATCTTAGATCTAGGGTACAAAATTGCTATCTTAAATCTAGGTTCTACGTGATATTGTGACAGCAGCTCTTCATCGCACCGAAGGAGGCCCGGGTTCAATTCTTGGATGCTATGCTATGGATTTATACTACGTGGAGCAGTCCGGCACCGAGAGCCGCGCAGAAGTACTACGAGGGGTTCCAAAGTGACACTCACCGCTGAATACTTCTCCTGCTCTCCACACTACCACAGCTTCAGAATTGTACAATTAAGGAAAAAGAAAACCTCGTTAGGTGTATCCACTGTATGCGAGATAATAAACGATCACTATTAATATCATTAATAATCTATTTGAGATTTGTTTCGAAATAGAGCTGTCGTAGAGGTTAAATGTGATATATCTGCCTTAGAATGTATTTGATTGATAACATCGTAGAAAATTTTAATAAACCGAGACATAATGAAAGACAAATTCGTTGAAAGGCGAAAAAATTATGTATCATATAAGGTACACTTCAATTAAATATATATTTGATTACTGCAGAAGGGTTGCAGAGAACGACTCGTGTATTGTATGCTCGCACACGACAAGTTTATTTCTCTCAAGGGAAACCGTGAACTAAATTTCAAGTTCATGAAAGAATCAAACACTATCATGAAAACCTTTGTATCTATATATATAGATAATTATGCATATTTCGTATTCCCTCCTTTTAAGCCACAAGACAGGTAGAAGCTACCCCCCCCCATTCCATGCGTCTTTCACAGTGAGAGGCACAAGTAAAATCTTGAGTAAAACACGACAATAAAATTGAATGTAACTCCGGTCAACTCATATGCACCGTAGCCAAGCTACTGAGTTGCAAACTAAACTACCTGCTTCATTGCAGTGCTGAAATTTCGGCTTTTGAAGCAAAATCTTCTCCAGAAGAGAAAGACAGTAAGCTAGAATAAATAATTGTCTACTGCCCGTGAAAAATCATCAATTCGTGAGTGCTCCATTGACCATCTGCCAGATTTATTCGTCGTGAACTGAGAGAAAAAAAGTTATAAAATCGGACTCCAGAAGCTGCATATAGAGTATATTGTTCAAAAGTATTTAAAGCAAGAAATGTCTTCAGATAAAGGGATAAGAAACCCATTTCACCATCTTCTGCAACCTGGTTATCGATCACTGTGGAAACGTAACTTAATAACAAAACCTGCAACCTGGCTTATTTTTCACCTATTTTCTTAAGAGCGGACACGAAATAAATAAATACGCGAAATGGTTTATAATGTAACTAGTGGCCCATGCCGTCATTATAAATGACGGCAAAAAATTAACACTTTACCAAAACCCCCGTCGTCTTTTGGGCTTCCTCATTTTTCCCTTATCTAATACTGAAGAAAAAGATTCCAAGGTACTCAACTTTTATTCGCCTTTTAAACTCTGAATTTTCTCCTATCTTATTAGTTGTATTTTTCCCCTATCTAATACTGAAGAAAAAGATTGCAAGGTACCCAACTCTTTTTGGCCGAAGAAAAAGACTGCAAGGTACCCCCTTTTTTTACATTTTGAAATCTGAATTTTCTCCTACCTTATTCCCATAGAGCGTGACAGGAAAGATATAAATATATAAATAAATAAATAAAAACACGACGTGAATTATTATATAGTAGATAGATGATTGCTTTCGTTGTTGATAAAGTTATTTTATGAGCGGAATTTTTTAAATGAAATGCCACGCAAGTATCTAAGATACGAAGCTGTAATTCATATTTCGAGTGATCTTTGTTTGCCTGTTTAAGAAGAATATTATTATCTCACTGCATGTTAGCAAGAGGGAAGGTGGGTAGAGCTACTCAATAGAATGGAAGTCTGCCACGCACACCTTTTTTTGATGTTGGCAGTTGGGAAGAATTTTAATGATCAAATTATTACCACAATGAAGAAGTCTTAGCAGCACTTCTTCAATAAAAAAATATTGCACATATCTGGACTTCACTTTTTAAATACCGTGTCCACTCGAAGATGTACAAGTATACAAACACACACTGGTATTTATAAGACTTTAACACGTCTCTTAAAATTGTGACAATAATTGACATAGACCTTCGTATTTTGTTGATACTCAAAGTAGTAGGTATTCTACGGAGTACGTACAGCATCAGTGTGGTTCATTTCGAATCCAAAATACTTCAAAAAGAAGGACGCACTCTCATTTTGTAACCAGAATATCATCGTAATCCGCCTTCTCGATTCTTATCGAGTATTAAAAAATTGGCATCAATATATACAACATGGAACTGCAGGTCGATGATACGGATTTATAAAAACACTAATACTTTTCTTAATCGAAATAAATATTTATACACACATTAAAAAAACACTATGACTAATACCTGTCTAAATACAGAGTTAAATAGTCATAAAAAATTCAGTTAAATGAAAAAATTGGTGTTGAAGAATAATTATAAAACCAATTTCACATCCAAAACCTAAAAACATAAAATTTCTCTACGCGTTTCTATATTTTTAAGTCATTCACACTGATGGCAATGTATGAATGTAATTGGTTATCTGTTTCACGAAAAACTTTATAATTAAGAATATAATTACCTCCGCCAAAGAGGTTATGCTTTCTTCGGAGTCTGCCCAGCTGTTATCTGTCACCAAATTAACTGAAACAACAAGGTAGCCACGGATTTTTATGAAACTTACAGGGGTTGTTAGGTATGTTGGGAGGAATAGATGGTTAACTTCTGGTGAAGATCCGTTCAACCATTTGTTTGTTTTTTGTCTGCCTGTTTTTGTTCACAACATAACTGAAACAATTTTGATATATCGTCATGAAATTTGCTGGAATCGCTGGAATATTTCGAAGAGTAAATGACCAAATTTTGGTGATGATCTCTCAGTATGCCGGTTCTTCTTTGTTTGTCTCTATATTTGTTTTTTATGACTGTCAGCAACATAACCTACTATGCTATGCACGAATCGTCACGAAATTTACATGAAGTATTCGAAATATTAAAAGATTCACATGATCAAATTTTGGGAATGAATATAATTTGTCCGTGTCTATATTTGACTATATATTAGTCTCAGTGTTTATCAGAACATAACTCAAAAAGTTAAATATGGATTTTGAAGAAAATTACAGGTGCAAAGTTATTGATGCCAAGTGGAAGAAAAGACCGAATTTTGGTGATAATAGAAAGGAAATCCTGGTTTCAGGGCTAATCTGAATTTTTCTTTAATTTTGCCTTGGTTTGCAGAGGTATGCACTCTCAGAATACTTCTATAGTTTCACACACAATAGGTACCTTAGTCACATTATTCGTTTAGTAGTGGACCCATGCATGAAAAAAATCACGCAATTGTCGATATGTTTGCCTCATACCTATACGGCGGTGCGGAATCCTCACTTCTCTGACTTGCTTCTTCATTATCTGCAATGATCCTCTATCGTGCTCTCATCCTTAGTGCTTCTGTGTTGACAGACAGAAGTAAAATCTTGTATAAAACACTACAATAAACTTGAATGCAACTCCAGTCAGGTCAGCTTACATACAATGTAAGCGCTCCGTAGCAATGATACCGTTGATACCGTCTTTCCAAGTAAATATTTACTCCATTTGAAGCGCTGAAATTTGGGTCTATGAAGATAAAACTGTTCTGTCAAATAAGAGAGACAATAAGCTAGAAAAAATAATTGTCTACTGCCCGTGAAAATCATCACCTTCAGAGAGCTTCATTCACTTTCTGTCGAACATATACGTCGTGGCCTGATAGAAAAAGTTATATAATCGGACTCCAGAAGCTGAATACATATTGTTCCAATTTCAAGAGGTGTTTCAAGCAAAAATTGTCTTCAGATAAAGGGATAAGGATCCCCTTCGCCATCTTCTGCAACCTGGTCATCGATCTCTATGAAAACGTAACTTGATTACAATATCTGCAACCTGGCCTATTTTTCGCCTATTTTCAAAGTTTAAGAGCGGACACGAAGTGAAAAAATACACCAAACGTTATAATATATAAAGAAAGATAGGTTTCTTTGTTGAACATAGCAATGCATTGTAAGTTTTATAAATATTTTCAATGATAACAATAAACGAAATTAGGGCAAAATATGATCAGAGTAGCCTAACAATTTTCTATAACTGTACTACACGAGAATATTCTCGTAGGAGGCAACATACATATAACGGCCCGCACCATCAGACGACCTTTAGTTCATCCAGAGTGTTGGAGGTTTACAGAATTCCAGTGTAGTTGACGTTGCGATTTAATGGTAGCCACTGCAATTTCCTTTCAGGCACTTGACCAAATCGTGTGAGCATTGGACGGTATATGACTTATATTTCATGCTGACACTAAAAGAATTGTTACATTCTCATTCAATTCTCTACAGATAACAGAAATTCAACTTGTAAAAGCTGGATGATGGCAAGAGTATTGGCCCGAAACGTCATGTAGAATATTGATATACTGATGAATGATTTAGCTAATTTAAGTTATTTTATTTTAAAGAAATTCCTAGTGATTGTCTTAACAACGTTAGAAATGTGCAAAAAGTTACTAAAATATATTATTCATTTTGTCATTTCTATATTATTATAATTACTCTCATTTCCATTTATTACTTTACTTTTATTATAACGATTATGATTTTTACTACTACTATTGTCATAACGATTATTATTATCATTAATTATTTCATTTATCTTATTATCATCGTCTACATCTAAACCACATTTGTATAAGGCACATGAAATCCCACAGACCCATCACTCTCTATAAACTCTTGCTAATTCCAAAGTCAAGTGGCTTTTCCAAACCGTAAATGGCTGCAGCTCTGGTCAATCGCTTTTCCAGTACCAGAGGCCTAAAATACATCTGCTTTAGGTAGCGCAAAGGTCAGCAGAATAGGATATATCACCTCCGCGCGGTCCGAAGGACTACTGAATGAAGTATTTATCCTTCCAATAACTAATTCTAACTGGCAGTCGTAAGTCCGTTTAAACTTTGGAAGGAGGTAACAGTTAATCAAGAGCCAGAGGCCCTGGTAGCAGACCTCTCAGTCTCTCGAGGAATTTTCGTTAATTGCATCACAGACACTGAGCCTGACACTCTCTGCATGAGTGATTCACTGCCTGAGTACCTGTAATGCCCTGCGCACGACAGTCTCTGCATTAGAGATTCACTGCCTTATTAGGGCCTCCAGTCACTGCCTGAGTACCTGTAATGCACGTACAACATACGACATTTGCTGAATGAACTAATATGATATCGAAAGTCCTAGCTCTTAGTTCAAACATTTTTACATCTTCGTATCAATAGCCCGGGGTACTCCGCATTCTAGAGAGATTTTTACGTAAATCGAGAACGCAAAGGCACAGGTAAAGTTGCCATGATTTCACACCCTAAACTTCGAAATTCGTGTGCACTTGTTCGTGCTGGAGGCAAATATACGATTGGGCCTCGAAAAATGTGCAGCTACAGTCTACCACAGATTATCAGAATAATTGATTTAAAAACGGAAGACGCAAATAACGACTGCGGCATCCCCTCCCTAAAGGTCGGCATTGCTGGTTAGGCTAATGCCCTCGCAGTGAATTATGAATATCAGAAACTAGTGTGCCCAAAACCTTACCTCTTTGGCTAGTATGTGGAACTTGAACCTCGAGACAACGATCTAACAACTCTGCCGCTGCGAGCGGGAGTGGAAACCTGTTGACGGAAAATCACTGCATATCAGGGGTCACCCTAAACACCGAAATCTACCGAAATCAGCAGAAATCGGCCGAAATCGGGTCACCCTAAACACCGATATCTACCGACTCGGATACGAAAGGGAAACCGCTTAGCAACGGTAGAGCCTTAGTTATAATCCAAATAAATAATAACCCCCACCCTATACATTCACACCTCTAAGAGGTGTGCTCACACCTATAAGTTGAAAGTGACATGATAAGATTTTATTGCATTTTTACCAGGCAGATTGATGTTGGCAATATTAAATGCATTAATAAAAAATACTAAAGGAATATTCTCTACTGTATTATATTGTCATACATTTGTCATGTAATTTTAATTTCAATTATACCTGCAATAAATCTGTTAAATTATGGCTTGAGGTATGCTTCTTGTACCATAGGTCATGAAATTGGTCATAACTGAAATAATCTTGTACTGGCAAGATAATAGTGGTGTTCTTCATTTATATTGAGTACTTTTTCATTGGTAGGCCTGTTGAGCGACTATTTGTGGGAACAAATCAAGTTTGAATAAAAATGTCATCAACAGAGACCATATCTAATCATTTAAAACTCGGTCATAAGCTTGGTTACATTATAAGATAAGGTAACGCAATAGATAGCTACTAGTTACTCAACTCTGTAGCTAGTATGTACTGCTCACCAAATTTCCGCCAGTTTCACGAACAAATGTGCACACCAGCCCTTTACTGATGCCTCTACCATCTGCAGACTGTGTACTGGCCTTCGATTGTGTGACACCAGTTGTGACACCTGTCGAGTGTAGCTAGCAATGCGCCTCGTAGATATACGCGATGGGGCTCCTGACGTCACCGGAAGACTGCTGTTCCTGGCAGGTGGTTAATGAGACTCAAGGTAGTGGCAGACTGTGTACTGTGTGTTCGGGTTGAGACACAGATAATACACCGCTGGGCGTGAGGGTAAGGGACGTAAGACAGGTAGAAAGTACTCCCTCCCCCCCCCCTTCCATTCCATGCGTCTTTCACAGTGAGAGGCACAAGTAAAATCTTGAGTAAAACACTACAATAAAATTGAATGTAACTCCTGTCAACTCAAGGTAGTGGCAGACTGTGTACTGTGTATTCGGGTTGAGACACAGATAATACACCGCTGAACGTGAGGGTAAGGGACGTCTCACGCAATAATCTCCAGCGGCTCTGAGCTGGCCGGCATGAGTGTCAGCAGCTTTTATAGACAGATCGCACGAAGGAGTACAAGGGAGTGGCTGCGCCAGCACAATTGTGTTACTAATAGCTCAAGCTTATAAAATACCTAGCTAGATCTCTATAAAAGTTCGTTATATGTGTCATTAGTCGTTACCTTACAGTGTTGCCTTCACAGCTGTACAGTGATGTGCAATGAATCTCATGTTTTATTAGGTTTGCCTTAGTTTTGCATTTTACCCCAATCAAGCAACGTAAAATTGCTCACCACTCTTGAGAAAATTTGGTTAGACAACTGAAAAATTCATCTGCCTACCTGGATGTAAATTTTACTGAGTTATCTCCAAGCTTAAAGCTATTTCACCATTATTTATCAAGAGTTGCATAGCTGATAGCTAATTATTACTCCACCATTTAGTACACTAGATTTTGTAGCTACTTGATTACCTCCGCCAAGGAGGTTATGTTTTCGTCGTGTTTGTCTGTCTGTCTGTCTGTCTGTCTGTTTGTCTGTTTGTCTGTCACCAGGATAACTCAAACAGTTATGAACCCATTTGGATGAAATTTACAGGGATTGTTAGGTATGTTGGGAGGAACAGATGATTAACTTTTGGTGAAGATATGTCCATCCGTTTGTTTGTTTGTTTGTCTGCATCATTTTTCTCGATGCCATAACTCAAAAAGT